>CM057847.1:73657702-73704869 GCA_030068395.1 Apalone spinifera | reverse complement strand
AAAAAAAAAAAAAAAAAAAGGAAATGGAGAGAAAAGAAACAAGGAGCACTAGCAATGGGCTATACCAGATCATTTGAAGCCCCCTGCTGGAGACTTCATTGCCCGACCACACCCCACATCAGAAAAGGGCAGTGGAGAGGGTTCTCCAAGCTACCTAAAATGGCTGTGTGGGATCCAATCAGAGCTCAGTAGCCTAGTATAAGAAGCACTGAACTCAAGGGAGTTCAGTTCCTTGCTGGTGCTGTAGGAGTGAGACAGACAAATGGACAGACAGACAACGAATGAATGAATGAACGAATGAATGGAGCTACAGATCCCTGGAGCGGGCAATGTTGCTAGATGCTGGGGAGAGCAAGAAGAAACTCTGAGCTGATTGTTGGGACAAGGCCCTGAGGTAAGGATGAGGGTGGGGCTGTGGGCAAGTGGCCCAGGGACTTAAAGAAGCTGTATGACATAATTAAAGGGATAAAGCAAACTGGAGGCTGTCTGCCAGGTTTGTAGGCTGGGCTCTGGAGTAGAGGGTGCGCCCACGTTCCTCCCACCCCCCATTAGCCACTAGGAGGAAGCGATCTGGATATTGAGGCACCCCAGAGGGGGCACTGAACTCTAGTGGCCGAGCTGGAGAGTTGCAGCCAGAAGGCCCAAGAAGGGACGTTATTGTCACCAGGGAGGGAGGCGTAGGACAGCGTTTTATCCCAAAGCAGGGACAAACAGAGAGGGCAGACACATGAACTCGTCCAGAGGGATTCTCGTGATGGGTAGTTATGCCCTTTGTGTCTTGCTTGTGGCAGGCTACGGAAAGTATTCTCCGCCCAGGTTAGGATATTCAGTTAGGAAGGCTAAGGCTGGCAGTTGTTAGACTTTACATATTCAAAGGCTGTCCCTCAAGCCACCAGATCCATGACTTTTTTTCTTGATTTATCCTGTTTTTTAATCTCTAAATTGTGTGTCCCCCAGTCTATAAAAAGGAAGAACTTCTTTTTTCTTAGCAGAGTGTGACACTGAAATGTATTAATATTTAGAGGTTTGAGAACATTTGCATCAACTGTTTCTCAGATGTCAGTATATACAACAGGTCATGTCTGCAATGATTTTTTTTTCTGGAATTTTTTGAGCATTTCAAAGATTTATTTTGATCATCCATTACTTTGTTCCAGAATGTCCCCTCCCTCCATCCTGGCTAAAGCCAAGCTAATAAGCATTTTAATTAGTTTCTTATTCCTAAGCACATGCCCTCATTTTTCTGACAGAAAGGAGGGCAAGCCTATTTTCTTAAAACATGGGGATGAGTTTTATACTGGGGCTTATGTCCATGCTCAGTAAAACAGGCTATATATAAATAAAAGCATACAGAATACTATATCTCAGTCAGATTCAGTTAGCTGTCACTGGGACTTACCATTGGTCTGTGTTTGCCAGATAGCATCAGCTAAGCCCCACAAAGCAGGGAATATGAAGAATACAGCAAGTTGGTTTGGGTGAGGTTTCCACAGCAGTAGTGATATTATGCAGGCAAGGTTTATAATCGAGGCTGTATGTTTAGGAGAGAGGAAGAGAAAATGTAATTACCAGTATAAACTGGAAATCTATTAGACATACAATGTTCCAGAGTCTACTGCAAACTGTCTTCAAACACTATTGAATAAAATAAGGTCAATGAATCAGAAAGGCTCCGACATGCATACTCATCAGTTTAAAGTTTCACTGCAGTACTCCCTTGGTCATCAATTAATATGTACAATGGAATGCTTTGATACAGGCCTGGTTTCATATAATCATCCCAGTGCATGCCCTGAACAGAGGAATTCTGAGCTAATGTAGATGTTAACCCATAGATGAAGAACTATCACTGGAAATAGCCAAGTCAATGTATCACTGAGTGGGCACAGAGAACCCCAGAAAACTTAGAATGCAGCAGCCTTTCAGTTATATACCAGTAGACACATACATTACATTAGGATTCCATTTTCTATATGCTAGCCTTTAAATATAGATTTTGGGGGTTTTAAGGCTGCAAGGGACTATTAAGATCACCTAGGCTGCCCACTGTAGGGGCAGCTGGTATTTTGTCTTTCTGCATAGAAGGAGAATGTTAGTGACATGGGTGGTGGGTGTAAAGGGCATGGGGAGGCTAAGCCACGCCTGCTGCCACTGCTGTAGACTCGCTGATGGACACAAGGGCTGTGGTGACCCTACCTCTTTCACTTCCTGCTCGGCCCCTCTCTGCCTGATGAGTCTTCCTCTATTCCACACACATGAACTCTGGCGGTCCCCACGACTCACCATGTCCCTCCTCAGACCCCTGTCTCAGGTGGCTGGAGGCTGAGGAGGTTGGCAGAGGAGTCTTACAGTGAGTGGGGAGGGTGAGGAGGAAGGCAGGAAGGCCAAGTGGGCAGGGACTGGAGATGGAGTGAGAGTAGTAGAGTGGCAGGTGGATGAGGCGGGATGGGGACCTAGCCTCCCTCATGGAAAGTGTCACCCCCCCAGCGCCACCCATAGTTAGTGAGTCCCCGCATTTTGCTCTCACTCTCCAACGTCCTTATTCACAGCTCTGCTTCACTGAAGTCAGGAGAAAGAGGGCTGGACAGTGGCTTTGAATCAACCCTTTTAAAGACTATAATTTCTTTGTTGTCCTTAAGATAAAATGAATCCTGTAGAAGGATAAATAAAGAGCAAAAATATATATGGGGAAAGCTGAACACTTAGAACCTGCAGTTTATTTATTTCCAGTTTTCATATCCCCTACTCATAACTCCAGTCATCTGAAGAAGTGGGCTGTGCCCACGAAAGCTCATGATACCATCTACATGTTTTGTTAGTCTATAAAGTGCTACCAGACCATTTGTTGTTGTTGTTGTTTTTTTCTGTAACAGACTAATTCTGCTACCCCCTGAAGCTCTAAATTTAAAATTACCTTAGGAAAAATTTCTAGGGCAATGCACATGGAATCAAGCAATGTGGTTTCTATTAATAAAGGGAATTCGGGACAATTCACTGTATTAAGCTTTCTTCAAGTGGCACTGGAATCTCACTTTCAGATATAAAGCTGCAAATGAAACAGTTTCCTCAATATTTTTTGGCCTTGGTAAAATATTTATTGGGACAGACTTTTTTTTTAATGTCTACTGGAAAGCGCCCTTAAACAGATCTATCACATAAGTCTCTTCTCATAAGACCCTTACACACTTCTTGTCCATATGCAGCACTTTCACTCTTCCCCAAGACCCAAGCTAACATGATAGCTCATTATTCACTGGGTTTTTAACTACAAGTAAGCAAGGTGTTTGGCCTTGACAGAGCTATTAGTAAGTTCAGATTTTATTGAAGCAAATACTGTAACAGTATTGCAATTGACTTCATGTGGATCAGGATTTGGACCAGCAGTGCAACAATCTAGCATTGGTTACATTAACTTTAAAGAACTAATTACTCAGCGTGGGTGTATATTGTATCACCAAAAGCAGGGTGAGCTCAGCTTGGCAGTAATACAAAGATACTGAACAGAGTCAAGCTGTATATTCAAGTCATTCCGCTAACTGTGACTTCTTTCATTCCCAGGCTTTCTCATAAAAGAAGTTGTCTCTAGGTATATCTTGTTCTAACTGGTAGCCTAGAGCATAATGCCTCCTTCCCCATGGTCTGGGAAGAGAACACAGGATTTTTCTTTCCAAATGAGACAATTGGTTCTCCAAGCAGTTTTTACTTACCTAATGCAAATAGGGCTTTTCTGCCAGTAAACTGAGAAATCTTTCCAAAGAGCAGAGAGCAGAGTGAATTTGTAGCTGAAAAGGAGATCATCACATAACCAACATAATGTATCCCCAGGGCACAAGTCACATAAGACTAAAGAGAAGAGAACAGACACATGGTATTACTATTCAGACTACAGTTGGCCTTTGTGGATAAATTCTGAGCCCTGGTCTACACTAGGAATTTATTTCAAAATAACACACACCACCAGGTTGAATGTATAAGAGGAGCATCCACACACACTGCAAAATAATGGGCTGCAGAATTCAAAATCTGTACTCCTGCTTTTCATCAGGAGTTATGCTAATTCCAAAATAGTCATTTCAAAATAGCAGTATTGTGGACGCCCCAGTGCCACTATTTCTAAATAGCTACTCCTGGTTACGTCTACACAGCAGCATTATTTCAGAGTATCTAACATTTATCCAAAATACCATAGTGTATGTCTACATTATAAGCCTTTTTTCAAAATAATGTCTAGCTGAAGGACTTCTGACTCCGACACCTGTAACCCTCATTTCACGAGGATTAAGGGAAGTTGAAGGAAGAGTGCTCTTGCTTTGACTTCCTGGTGTGTAGACCCCATCAAAAGCCAAATTAAGCTATTTTGTCTTCAGCTATGCATGGCTGAAGTTGCGTAACTTAATTCAACTTTCGCCCGGCTGTGTAGATGTACATAACCCCCCAGAGTAATTTGAACGAATGACTCCCCAGTGCTACTTGGGGCTCTAAGTCCGAGGTAGCGTGTCTACATTAAGGGAGCCTGCCTCAGACTAACTTCAAGGCTTCCCCATAGTGTAGACATGCTAGTTCAAATCTGTTAAATCGGGAGGTAAGTTGAATTTAGTAATTTGGAAATAGTTTCTTACTGTAGACATGGCCTGTGGCCTGAAGGTCTGATTCTCAGATTTGGTGAATAGTCGTAGGCTACGTCTACACAGGCACCCTTTTCCGGAAAAGGGATGCAAATGAGGGAAGTCGGAATTGCAAATGCAGCGGGGATTTGCATTTTTCCCCGCTGCATTTGCATTAACATGGCTGCCGCTTTTTTCCGTTTCGGAGCTTTGACGGAAAAAAGCGGCTGTCTAGACAGGGATTTTGCGGAAAAGAAAGCCTTTTCCGCAAGATCTCTTATTCCCTTTAGAAAAGGGAGTCTTCTTCCTCGTAGAAAGAGGTTTACCAATGCCAGAAAAATCCCTCTGCTTTTTTCGATTTTTCTTGCAGAAGAATGCAATTGCAGTGTGCAAATAATTGAAGTTTTTTTTGGAAAAACAGCTGTTTTTCTGAAAAAACTCAGTAGTGTAGACATACCCTGCATCTCCTTAAACCAGGACTCTCTGGTGTGGCAATGTCCATGGTCAAGCACGACCATAATTGTTGCTGGGCCAGAGAGCCCCAATGGCTGGGAGTCATGCAGCAGGAGAGCTGGCACCTGGGAACATTGCTGGGCTGAGAGCCTGGCAGAGCTGGCAGCAGAGCCGGGGACACTAGCCCAGCAAAGGAGTTGGGGCTGCAGCTGCCCAGTAGGGAGGCCGGGGCCATGGAATCCCAGCAGCCAACCAAGCTGGGAACAGCCCAGCAGTGGGCTGGGGGGCTGGTGGCAGGGGAATTGCCCTAGTCTGGCA
Organism: Apalone spinifera; assembly: GCA_030068395.1. Taxonomy (NCBI): domain Eukaryota; kingdom Metazoa; phylum Chordata; order Testudines; family Trionychidae; genus Apalone; species Apalone spinifera. Next base: position 73,699,494 of record CM057847.1, on the reverse strand, counting down.
AATTCCCTTGTTTGGAATAGGGATGAAAGCGACTAGTCGACTATACGATAAGTATACTTAATAACTCGACTAGTTGCTTCCCACCCACCCCTTGCTGCCTCTATCAGAGAGAGGCATTTAAATCAGCTATACACTTAGCCAAATAATCGCCTTTTAACATTCTTAGTTTGGAACCAGTCAGGTCCCAAGGGTACCAGACCAGGTAATTCCAACCTGTAGTGTGTGTGTGTGTGGTTTTTTTTGTTTTTGTTTTTGTTTTTTTGGGGTTTTTTTTGGACCTGCTCCAGAACACAGGGTGAGCTTATCAGAAATGGCTTAGTGTCCTTTATTTGAAAATCTCATTTTAGAAGTTCCTAACTTTTGTTCCAATTTTTATGCTGCCTCCTGTAATAGCACTGGCTTCTGACTTTCTAAAACCATAATTGATTTATAGAAATAGAAAATAAATATTTGATATAATTTTAAACAACTTAATAGTTCTATTAATTTAACAGTCTTAAACAAAACTGGAATCAAATGTCTATGCAATACTTAAAAAACAATTAAGAACATTTTAATTATCACTGATATTGCCAACTAACATGCCAGAGGATGTTGCGAAGACCAGGACTTTAACAGGGTTCGAAAAAGAAGTAGATAAATTAATGGAGGATAGGTCTATCAATAGCTTTTAGCTAGGATGGATACAAATGGTGCCTATAGTCTCTGTCAGAAGCTGGATTGGGTTCAGCTTGATGATTCCCTGTTCTGTTCATTTCCTCTGGGGTATCTGGCATTGGCCACTGTTGGAAGACAGGATCCTGGGCTAGATGGACCTTTGGTCTGACAGGGTATGTCTGCACTGCATTCCTCTTTCAAGAGAGGAATGCAAATGCAGCCGGGCGAAATTGCAAATGAAGCGAGGATTTGAAATTCCCGTGCTTCATTTGCATAATTGCATCTGGCCGCTATTTTGCAATACCCTATTTTGAGATAACCATGTCTACATAGCGTTTTTTATTTTGAAAGAAACCCCTTCTTTCAAAATAACCATTATTTCATATATAGATTTAATGGTTATTTCGAAAGAAGGGGTTTCTTTCAAAATAACTGCGTCTACATGGCATTTTTTATCTCAAAATAGGGTATTGTGAAATAGCGGCTGGATGCGATTATGCAAATGAAGCTTGGGAAATTCAAATCCGCACTTCATCTGCAATTTTGCTCGGCTGCATTTGCATTCCTCTCTCGAAAGAGGAATGCAGTTTAGACATACTCACACAGTATTGCTGTTTTTATGTTAATATGTTGATACATTACTGAACAGATACAAGTATCATAAAGGACTTTTGAAAACATCTTTTGCTGTAAATGCAAAATAATTTATTCCCAATATTTTTTCCTTTTTTTGGTTTTGTTACTGCCAGCTTTCTGTATTTGAAGAGCTCTACGTTAATTAAAGTTGTATAAGGCAGTAATTTAGCCTTGTCAAAAATATTATCTGAAATAGTATAAAAGCAGAGGTATATTATAGAAAGATCAGACATAACAAAGACCATTCAGTCCCACCTTTGTATAGTCACCAGCAAGGAATGCCTGTTCAAACCCACTGTACATTGTCAGAGGGATTAGGAAACACTGACGCTTATCTTTAAGATGCCGAAAAGTTGCAAGGAATGTGGACCAAAAGGACTGTGCCTGCATCTTTTCTGTCTCACTCTCTTCTTGACTGGCTTTGATTTGATCCAGAAATATAACAATAAGCAGCACAGCTAGCACACCACTACCTGCAAGAACAAAACAAATGAATGAAAACAGGAGGGAAGCCAAGAAAATGACAACATAGTTGATTTATTATTTATTATTCAGATTTAATGCTTAGTTCTGGGTCACATGTTTTGGTGACCAAAAGACTGGTTTAAACAGAGCCTGCAGGTCATTACTGTATAATTAAAGATGCCTGATCTGAGTTCAAGACCGCAATATGCTGCTGTGCACCTCTCAGCATTCCCTCAGTTTAGGTGTGAGATACATGTTATGACAGCCACAAAGTCAGCTGCACCATTACATCAGAACAATCTCTCTTCCAAGTCACATCAGGGGTCTTAGGGAGGCTAGCATGAAAGAGTTCTCTTTGCATCTATCAACAGTTTCTAGCTCACCAAGAGACCAGTGCCAAGATAGTCATGGTTAGTAACAGTTATCCCAATAATATTTGGCAGCAGGTGGGAATAACAGACTACAGGTAGAATTTTAACCTGTATTTTCCTGGCTCCCACTACAGATTTCTTTTGTCATCTCAACCAATGCTGGTAGCCAACTTGCCTATAACAGCAATTAATGTATGTTACATGGAAAATGATAGGAAGCCACTGTGTATAATTTCACAGATCAACAGTGTGCCTGTATACCTAATATAAAAACTACAGATAACAGAGCACGTTGATAGCACAGATGATCATATACATATAGAATCAAATTCTCCTGCCACTATAATGTCATTCCACTAAAGTAAATTAGAACACAAGTTTGCCCCGTGATGCCTGAAGTTGCAACAGATGATAATCCCCTTAATTAAAAACTCAGGGCCTCATTATCTTTTTGCCACACTGGTGTAAATTCGGCATCATTCAATTAAAATAAATGGAGTTCTAAAGTGAGAGGAGATTCAGGAGGAAGCATGTTTTACATACTGCACATTCACGCTTCACTGTAACACTATAGTTGTACGTGTGCATCTGCCTAGTCATTAACTCAGAAAGCCACATGCTTTGTGCTTCCAAATGCCGTGGCAGTCTTACAGTAAATTGCACAAAACCACTACATTCGCTTCTTAGATATGTCCCCTTAAGACAGTGTTATATTAATGTTCTCAAGCAATTAAAGGTGCTCTGTTACTCCTGGAGTGATTGAGTTATTTTTAAGTCTGTTAGGCTATGTCTACACTGCAGGCTTCTTGCACAAAAACTTGCAGAGCGTCTACACTGCACGCACGTTCTTGCACAAGTAAATTTACAGTAAAGCGTCGGAACAGAGGGCTTCTTGCACAAGTTATTTCTCCCCACGAGGAATAAGCCCTCTTGCGCAAGAGCTCTTGTGCAAGAAGGCAGTGTGGATGGGCAACGGGTTTCTTGCGCAAGAAACCCCTATGGTTAAAATGGCCATCAGAGCTTTCTTACGCAAGAGAGCGTCCATGCTGCCATGGATGCTCTTGCACAAAAGCACATTCTTGCACAAAAACACATGGTAGTGTGGATGCGTTCTTGCATGAAACCTTTTACACAAGAGTTCTACACTGCAGGCTTCTTGCACAAGAACTGTTTTGTGCAAGAAGCCTGCAGTGTAGAAGTAGCCTCAGGATCTAGAGCAATATTATGATCTTACTACAGGGAAATGAGGAGTACAAGGGAAATCAAGGGAAACCTGCAGGATGAACAGTCTACAAATTCTTCAAGTGGTTTGAGAGCATGTAACAGTTGTGAGGCTTATAAACAGAAAAGTCCACACTTTGGGTTAAAAAAACAATCAAAAAATCTCACCATCCCCTACAAGAGAACATAGCTATTGTCCTCTCCAGCCAAAATTATGCTTATGAATGAAATATTCAGATATTTGGTTTTCCTCAAGATCAGAAATTAGCATTTTTGATTAAGAGACCTTGAGACTACTGGGATGAGATCAGTGAAGGCGGGATTACATTCATTTTGTATTAGCAGCATAGAGGACCTCTCATTAATTATTGGAGTTAAAACTTACAACCCAAACTCACTGCAAAAAGGTAGCAGCTCCAACGTACTCCAGATGAGATGGGGAGGTGTATGGGGACTTTTTTTTTTTTTTTAACTTCCTCCTGGCAGATTTGAGGGGGTTGCCAGGCAGTACATCCTTTACATTGGCATAGTACAGAGAATGCATATATCTTTAAAAAACAAAGTCCTGTTGAAAGGTGAAAGGCGGCATATAAGGCTGGCCAGTACTCAGCCTGGAATCAGGTGCATTATAAGCTTTACTCCCTGTTGTAAAATGTCTCTGAGGGACATGAGTGTTCTTCGTCTCAGGGACTGGATTCCAATCCAAGTTGTTTCATTGGTTGCATTAGTTCTAATTTACAAGTGTACTCTGAAGGGGAAAGCGGGTGTGAAAAGCAACACCTAACACTCTGTTCATGTGTCCTCAGAGCAGGAGATGTTGTGCTGCATTATCTTTTCCCCTTGTCAGCAGCTAGATCCTGGCTTCAGATCTAGGAAAATACTACAGTGGCAAAGCCCATCCTCACTAAGATGAGCAGACAGCAATAAACTATTCCTTATACAGTTTGGACCGCCCTGTTCTGGCACTCTTGGGACCTGACCACGCCTGAACCAGCGAGTTTGCCAGATAAGGGGAGGACCTTCTGCTGCTGGTCTCTGGGCTCTGCTCCTGGCCCCTGGCTGTGGGCTTCTGCTTCTAGCTGCTGATCCCAACCCTGGCTGCTGGGCCCAGGCTCTGCTTCAGGCTTCTCAGCTCTGCACCTGGCCACCAGTTCCTGACTTCCAGCTACCAGGCTCCAGCCCCTGGCCTAGCTACGGCCCCGGCTGCTGAGCTCCAATTCTAGGACTCCACTTCCAACCACCAGCCTACTCTGCAGTCCAGCGACATCTGTGGTCCTGCTATGCCATTTTTTTTCCCTGTGAGTGCTCCAATCCTGGAGACCCATGGAGTCCCTTACGAAGTTGGACCATGGATGCTGCTGGACCAGAGAGTCCCACACTAGAGAGGTTCCACCTGTAACAAATAGGCTTTTGGCCACGTATAGACAGACAAAATAGTCATTGGACCCACTGTACTAGCTCTAGGCCCCACTCTACTCCATTAGCTTGGCCAGCCGAAGGAACTTATGAGCAACTTTCACATACTCCATCCAGAGTGGGGCTGTGGAGGTGGTGGTGGTTTGTACCTATGATACCAATCTACTGGCATCATAGTGGTGCTGCAAGAGGGTCTATTCCAAATGGTAGAATGAAAGCTGTTGTAAGGATTTTTTTTTAAGTGGCAGTTACCATGTTTCTTCTATTTCAAACCCCTACTGTAGACAGGACACACTGCGTTGTATAGGTTCTCTCCTAGGGTTCACTTCAACCAGCTAAAATGTGTAAAAGATACAACTTGTCCTGTGTCCACTATGGTTTTAATAGATTTTTAAGACCCGAAACAATGATAATTTACTGTTATTTATTTGTATTACTCAAGTATTCTGACCTCCTGCAGAAGACAGGCCAGTGAATTCCATGTAATCACTTTTGCATCAAACCCATAGCTTGTGGCTGAGCTAGAGCCTAGCTTTTGGGAAGACATCCAGTCTTAATTTAAAGACTTCAAGTGATGAAGAGTCTACCACATTCCTAGGTTTTAAACTATGTGAGTGAACAATTAAGAAAACTCCTTTTATCGTAGCTTAGGCACATCCAATAAAACAGATGTTCTGTCTGGGGCTGAGGGTGACTCTGGCAGTAAACTCAGGAAAGAAGAATCTGTAATGAGTCATTTTTGAACTGGAAGAGTGTGCTCAGAGGGTGTGTCTACATAGCAGTGTTATTTTGGAATGACGGCCGTTATTCCAAAATAACTATGCAAGTGTCTACACAGCAATTTCGTTATTTCAAAATAATTTTGAAATAACTGATGGCTTATTCCAGCTCTTGTAAACCTCATTCTAAGAGAAATAACGCCTATTTCAAAATAGCTTTTTCAAAATAAGGCATGTGCAGACGCTCTACTTCTGCTATTTCGAATAGCTCCTCACCAGAGTCATTCTAAATTATTCCTCCTGGGCTCTAAATTGATAGCTTATTTCAAAATAGCATGTCTACACTTCAGGGAAGCCTCCAAATTAGTCCAAGGTAGGCTTCCCTAATGTAGAATAACTATTCCGGACTAGCTTATTCTGAAATAACTGTGCAGTGTAGATGTAGCCAAAGCCTCCATGTTACTCAGCTAGGGCTAAGCCACTCCAAGTGATTCCAAATCTATGGATATAGGGTCCCTTTGAGAGCAGCCACTCCAGTAGGGTGACCAGATAGCAAGTGTGAAAAATCAGGATAAGGTGTGTGTATGGGGGGAGGTAATAGTCATCTATATAAGACAAAGCCACAAATATTGGGACTGTCCCTATGAAATTGAGACAACTGGTCACTCTACATTCCAATCAAACAACACTGCTAACCCCACTTGCTGTTTGACTGCTTCTGCTCCAATCTCAACCTCTGCTTGCTCCTGCTCTGTTATAGTCCCAGCCCCAGTCTGTCCTTCTCCTGGCTTCTGCTTTAGCCTTGTTTCAATCCCATTCTTGATCCTTGTTCCTGTCTCCAGCCCAATCGCTTACGCTTGACTGCTGCTGCTCCAACCACTATACTTGACCATCCAGTACTCAGTTTCTGACTGGTTCTCTAGGAAGAGGTGGAGGTTCCTAGGGGGCTACATTTGCCCTATTCTTTTGGACACTGGCTAAAGAAAAATATATTGTATGGGGCTTTCCTCAGCTGAAGTAAAGACTAGCCCAACCAGCAGAGGATTGTGTAGGCTTAAATGTCCACACTTTATCTCAATTATACTTTTTATTCTGTGAAAACATAAGTGTAAAGGACATCCTGCTATTTTATAGACTAAAGATATAAAGAATTGCGCAAAGTAGCTCGGGCTTCTTAGAGGAAAACTGGCTGCAAATGAAATCAAGGGTGCAATTTCCTCTTACTTTTGAGCTGACATAAAGAGAAAGGGGTTTTCCTTGAACTGTAAACAGTTCCCTTCTAAGTGATGTTTGGTTGAGACAGATGGAAGCACATACCAGTATAGACACCCAGCAAGGTATAGAGTAAGGTCTTGGTTGGCCCACTAGACACAGAGGTGTTCGCTGTAGCATTTGTCATGCAGTCATATGCTCCACAACACATCAGGTCCTCTTTGGAGACTTCCACTATTTCAGTAACAAGAAAAACAAAGGCAGAACATGAGGGAGGTCAGATAAGCCCAGTTCAAGGCAATAAGTAGAATGGATCCAAGTAACAAAGGTTGATCATAGATCCAAATGTCCCCTAAGTTCAGCAATATTCTAGTTTAGATATTTCCAAAGACAGGACAAGCTACAGAGTTGGAATCCTGAGTTGTGCTGTTTCAAAGTTTGGAACGCTTCTTAGCTGGGGCTTTGGTTCACTCTACTCTTTATCTATAAGCCTTGTAGGGGGAGGCACATGCTTTCTAAGGCCTGAAGTCACCCTGCATAAATTTCAGAACAGTTGACAGTTCAATTTTCAAGGGTTTTTTTTATCGTTTTTATTGAAACTTTATTTGAATTACTTGGGTCTGCAAACCAAGGCTGGAAATCTGAGGCAGAGGCTTCCCTAGGAGATTTTTTTCTGGATCACAAGAGATCTTGGGAATTGGTGCTTTCCTTGAAATATTGAACTTTAGCATGCCTATGAAAAAGTCAGAAGGGTTGCCCTGTTAGTCATTAAAAACAATGATACAGCTTGAAACTCTCTTAACCAGGATTCTCTGGACCAGCAACATCCATGGTCCAGCATGGATGTTGCAGGACTAGAAACGCCCAGCAGCAAGGATCGCTGCGGGACTGGCGGGACTGGCAGGACTGTGTGCTGCCCACAACAAGCTGAAGGTGGGGCAACCCAGTGCGTGGGCAGTGATAGCTGCCCAGTGGGGTTGGCAGAGCAGCAGGTAGAGAGCTGGCTGTGAGGCCAGTGATCCGGGCCGGGGGGGAAGAGGGTTGGTGGCAAGGGTCCAGAAAGGACTTCCCCTGATCTGGCAAAATCCCTCATCCAGGGCCGGTTAGGTCCTGAGAGTACCAGACCAGGGAGGTTCAACCTGTAGTCCTAATTTTTTAGTCTCTAAGGTGCCATAGGAATACTCATTATGAAAAAGAAATACAAGTTAAATGAGCTTTCCTGAACCTAAACAAAAAAACTCAGAGCAAGTTCTGAGCAAAGATGGGATTGGCAAGATTCTTAATTTGACCAAACTGATTCTTTCACCTCTTTATATGTATTTCCAGTGCAGCAATAACTCTCTGGTCACAGTACTAAATAAATGGTTCTGTAGAAATAGTCCTAATCAGTAATCACAGACCTGACTTCATCCTCATTTTTTGAGAATGTGAAGTTCGACTAAATATGAGGATCTCAGATTTTTCAGATGGGTCTAATTTGTTATCATAAGTCATACCAACTTTGTTTGGAACATCCCTACTGGGGGAGGGGAGGGCAGGTGTACAAAATTCACTTGGGATCCAATGGGGGTTACCTTCAATACTTGGGATATCAGAGAGGACACTGGACCACGATACCAAACTAGAACCCAGGCAACTTGAGTTCTTACCCCACAAAGAACCTTGATTTAGTCATTTCTCTGAATCTTAGTTTTCTATTTGGTAAAATGGAGCTAATGATTAAAACCTTTTTCACAAGATCCCTTATTCCTCGAAAAATGAGGTTTATAGGATCTTGCGAAAAAAGGGGGGTTTTCTGACAAATGGCCCCGTCTACACAGAGCTTTTTAGTAGCAAAACCTCATCCACAAAAAGGATCGGCAGAAGATATGTAAATAAGAGCACAATTTGCATATCTTCTGCTGGAAAAAAAAATGGCAGTGTAGACTTAGCCAAAAGTGTGAACCTGAATAGACCAGGAGGAAAAGAGAGCCTTAAAATTAATTCAACAACTTTCATTGCAAAGACTGGCAGTTCCTGAATAAGTGGAAAGAAAATTTAGCTAAGTTGATTCCTTATGTTAAAAAGGTCTATTGTGGGGCTATTTGAAATATTAATTGCAGTTGGTTGATGGGGCTATTTTAAATGTTTGCTGACCATATACACAAATCAAATTTTCCTTTCGGGCAAGTCTACAGCGCAGTGCTACATTGGTGTAGCTGCATCGATGAGAGAAACAGAAGCTATGTCAGCAAGAGAGCATCTCTGGCTGAGATAGAGGGGGTGTGGACATTGCAAACTTGTGTCGCTGAGGGGCAAAGGAACTTTTTCGCATCCCTGAACATTGCAATTTATATGGGCTTAGGCAGCACGGAGAGCTGCCATCCGGGAAAAGTTAACAAGGTGGATAAAGTGATCACCTTGCTGTGGCCAGATTTGCATAGCTTTGGACCAGCGGAACTTCAGGAAAGTGATTTGTATTCCAGAAGCGTGTAAAATAAACAAGGCTCCAGACTCTTTGTTGTTCTGGAACCTTAAACAGACTGTAAATGGCCCCTGGGGAACAACCCTGGTCTAAAGAGATTCTCCAGATGACACAGACCTGCCTCAGCAGTTCTACATCGCTGCCTGATGCTGCGCTCGGGCTATTCTCAGCTGCTGCAAAGTCCCCTGGGGAGCCATGTATAATGCAGAGCTGGCCTGAGGCTCGGGAATGAAAAATAAATCTGGAACTTGATTCTGTTTGCCACTACAGAAGGCAAAAACTGGTGCTCTTTCTTCCCATGTGTAATAACTCGGTGGTGACACAGGGCACTAAGGCAGTATGAGGCCTAGCTTCCAGCAGCACAAATGACCCACAGCTCTGAGGTCAGTAGATGCTCAGCACCTCTGGAAATCCAGCCCAAAGCAGTGCTAGAGGGAAGGGGAGAGGAACAGGTATGTTGCATTTTGTGTGGCTGTCTCCTTGGCCGTGTCATTCCCTTTTGATGCAGCCAAACAGCATGTCGTGCCAGCCCCTAGATATTTTGGGAGCATCTCATTCTCACCAGGTCTCCCATGAAAATCAAGATGTCCTGCCTTCATGGAGATGACTAGCTGATGGGTTTGGCCTGGCACAGGTAGGATGTCTGCCTCTTACAAAGGTTTTATCTCAAATGAGCACTTTTTTTTTTCTCTCCTGATCTTGGTACAACAAAAACAAACGTTGGTGGTGAAAAGTACACGAGCATGCCCTTATGGGATGGCATGTCAAAAATAAGGCTAAGAACTGGATGGCCTGGAGATTGGAGTTTAGTTTCACCTGTGCACAAGGTCTCTCCATATTAGGCCCGCTGACAGGGGGAGCAAGAGCAAAGGGGACAACTGACTCAAAGCCCTGAGATTCCAAAGGGCTTGGGTCTGCCAGCCAACACTGCAGCTGCTACTGCAGCAGTGGCCCCTGAAGTCCTGGGCCCTTTAAATCACTGCCAGAGCACCATACAGAATGCCCTGGGCAGCACTGAGGGCTGGGTTGGGGGGAGCTGTGATCTGGCTGCGCTGTGGGCTGGTTGCCCCTGGCTTGAGAACAGCTAAATTAGTCTCTTTCACAAGAACAGCATCCAAAGAAGCCAATCAATGGGGGTGGGGGGCGGGAGCAGAGGCCCACAGAGATGGCCTCAGCATTTTAAGGGAGATGTGCAAACGTAAATGTAAGAGTGAGGGAAGCTCCTCAAAGTGGATCTGCTGTACCTTTGTGAGCCACAATACAGTTAAATACTAGCAAGAATGGACCTGATTCTCCACTGTCTTGTATCTTGTGCTGACGCTCACTAGTCTGATTTAGTAATGAGTTATATCCAGCTTGCTCATTAGAGTAGACTGGAGTAGAGATTCATACCCAGGGGATAAAAATCTCAACCCTCAACCTTATATAAGTCTTGAAACAAGGGTAACTGCTGGGTTAATATACCGAGACTTCTTACACTGTTAATAAAACCTGATGTGAGTTTCCTGACTATACACATTTAAACCCAATTTCTATTTGAACTCTGAACTCTAGCAGAAAAAACCTCCTTTGAAAGATGCCATTTTGCCGGCTTGCCCCAGTGATGTATATAACTGCTTACCATTCAACAACCTCCCATTTCCATTATATCCCAACCTTTGAATGCAGTAGGAAGAGGAATGTGATAATACTACATTATCCAATACTTCCCTTCTTCAGGACATTGATCAAATACAACATCCTTCTTAACTATTGTTATCCCCATTTTAAAAATGGGAAATTGAACCAGGTTAGTTAAATGACTTGTCTAAACTACATGGCAATTCTCTGTCAGTGAGGATTAGAACATAGGAGTCCAGGCACCCACTTCTTGGTCCAAGCCCATAGACAGTTTTACCTTTCACTGGCAAGTAGGTTAAGTGCTCAATCAAAGTAACCTCAAAAATCCATTCAATTATTATCCACGATTAAATTTGCATTTTTAAAAACAGAAAACACATTTGACTTTTCATCCCAAAACATCCATGAAATTGCTTCTGCATTATTCTGCCTTCCTTTTTTTTTTTTTAACCAAGTTTGAAAAAGAGCTACTTTGAAAGCAATGCATCTTCACTTTAAGAAATGAGGAAGGGTGGAAGAAAGTAATATTATATTTTAGATCTTTAAATATATTACCTTTGGTATTAGTCTGGCCAAATATCAAAGATGAGATAAGATTTCCCCAGACTCCAGAAGACTGGAATATGAGAAAGAAGATCCCAAAATACTGATTGATGACATCTCTTCCAATTTTTCCTGCCTTTTGGCCATATGAATTGCCAGCTATTGTGAGATAGGTGCATTTAGCAGACCAGAGAGGGGCTCCCCCAAGTCCCAGGATCATGGAGGTAGGGATTAGCGTGTACCTGCCAAAGAATACTTTTATTTAGTATCTTTTTTTTTAAATCTGTTTGTCCATCTATCTGCCCTCCAAGACAGATCTTGGAGCACTGCATTTCATAAATAAAATACATAAGCCAAATTATTCCCAGAGCCTCAGATGCCTAACACACATTATAATACACCCAAACCATGGACAGTGTGTGCATCCTCTGTTTGTGGGGGCTTAGCCACTGTCCTGCCTAAGGACTCTATTTCAGTTCTTGCACACACAGCCCTCCTGCCAGCAAAGACCCAAACCTTAGAAGGGACGGTGGGGGCATAGGGTGGTTGGAGTAGCCCTGAACCTGCACCCACAGCAACCCAAACCCAGGCTAGTCCAGAGGAGCCCTGAGCTCTGACTTTGACTGCCCAGAATAGATCTGAGCTCTGCTCTGGCCTGGCCCAGGGGCTGTACTGGGGGGCATTAGTGGAGGTTTGGACAGGCTTAGCCTCCCTCAGAGCCCATTACCTGATGCCCTACCCCATGACCCAAACATATTCATCTTTTGTGTAAACCAGTGGAGTTATTGCAGGGACAAATCTGCCTCAATGAATTTACACCAGGAAAGAGTGAGGTTTGAGAATGATGCCAACTATATTTGGGGGGTGGGGTTTGTACAGTTCATACTAGTCTGAGTTCATGAGCCTTTCCTTCTTCAATCTAAGGGCTGGACTATGCTTACCCTGCATGGATGTAAAAGGGAGGGAGAGGGGGACAAAACAAGTAGTCTTCCCCTCCTGCTCACTGCCCCTACCCAATTAAGTGGTGGACTAGTGTTTGGCATGAAGGACACTACAGCTTGATCTAACATGAGCTGTTAGATCAGTTCCCCAGTACCTCAGCACCCCCATAACCATTGGCTTAAAGATGCAATCTTGTCCTAAATAGTTCTGAAAAAATTGCTAAAGGGAAAAATCAACTTAAAAAAGAAACATTTTTGTTCCTAAAGGTAAGTTTGTGATAGAAAGGTAAGGCATTTGGGATAGAAGAAAAAGTCCCAAAGTTAAGTGGTCTCAAATGGACGGTCTGCATTCAGTTCTATTTTTTAGTTCTACTATTTTCTCTCGTTCGATTTGTTTTTAATCCTTTCTTCCTTCTGGGCTGGATATATTCCTTTCTTCTCCATGATAGTCTCTTGCAATATATCAGTGAAGTTCAAATTAGTGGTGTGCTTTCTAATCCATAATACTAAGGCAGGATAGGAATGAGGCAAAACAAGCATATCCACACCTCATTGAAACAAATGGTGATTTATGCAAACAACTGAAATGTTAAAATGGGGGCTACGTCTACACTGCAGGCTTTTTGCGGAAAATATCTTCCCCAAAAAGTTCTTGCACAAGAGAGCATCCACATTACAAAAGCGCATCACAAAAGCAATGTGCTTTTGCGCAAGAGAGTGTCCACACTGCATGGACACTCTTGCACAAGAAAGCTCTGATGGCCATTCTGTTAATCGCCATCAGAGCACCTGTGCTTTTTTCAATAGGCTGTTTTTGCGCAAGAAACCCGTTTGCCATCCACACATGCCTTTTTGTGCAAGAGCTGTTGCACAAAAAGGCTTGTTCCTTGTAGAAAGTGGAATAACTCTTGTGCAATGAGCCCTCTCATCTTATGATGTAAATTTTCTTACGCAAAAAACGTGCCTATAGTCTGTACGTGCCACAAGTTTTTGCACAAAACCAGCCATTTTTGCGCAAAAACTCTGCAGTGTAGACGTAGCAATAAAGTGAACGGAAATGGGTCTCTATTTCTTTTTCTGAAGCTGGGTTAACCATTTTGAGGACCCACATTTTGGAAATTCTAGGGGATTTTTGTTCATGTAATCTTTTTTTTTTCCCCTAGGACAGACTCCGGCCGAAATCAAATATTGAATATCAGACCACAAGATCAGTTGGTTTCTCCCTGCATCTTTTGTGCTATGAAAAACCAAAATCAGTACTTAAGGGCATGTCCAGACTAGAAAATTATAAATAATAACTCCCAAAATAACTATTTTGAAATAAGCTTATTTTCTAAAGAAAGCAGGAGTTATTATTTCAAAATAATCAGCTCCTTATTTAGAAATAACGGGCTTGGTACTGTGAAGATTGTAAAATAACTCCCTACTGTAGACCAAGGCTAGAAGCCCCATTTTCTAGCCTCAGCTTGGTTTTAGTTGGCATAGAGCAGTATTTACTAAGAGAGAGTAACCTTATGATCACCTACTCTATAAGAGTGATGGACATACAGAAGTGCAGCTTCAATGGTATGTTGTAGGGCAGGCTATCTATTTATTCAGCTATGGCTTTTCCTTTGTTCCACTGGTCCAAAAAGCTGCATGCATTGAGCTGTTTATTCATGAGAAACTATTGATTGAAATAGAGAAATGGACTAGAATCAAAACAGTGAATCTAGGGAAGTTTGGTTTGGATCTGAACTTTTTAATTAGCTCTCAAATGAGCCAAACCCCAGATTTGAACAGCCCCAAACTATGAGAAAGTTTGGCTCACCATCCAAATCTTTGCAGCTCAAGCCCATCTCGAAATGAACCAGAGGAGACTGGCTGGACCAAAGTTCACCAACTTCTTGGCGCTCCTATCTCTGCAGTGACAGGAAACTAATTTTGTGGTATGAATCTAAGGAGGAAACATTGCCCCTTGGGGTATCTAACCCAAGTGCAATGAATGAGGTTTCACTAGTTAAACTCCGGAACAATAGTGTAATAGACCATCAGTACCAGCTGGCATAGAAGTTGCCCAAAGAGTATGTGATGTAACAGCACATGGAGCCTGCAATGGTCCACTTGCAGCCCAGTTTCTTAATGAGGATTGGAGGGAGAAACATGGAAGAGAGGATGAGAGCTGCATAGATAACACTTAGTGAGGCAACACCAAGGCCTTCTTCAGAGTGGAGACTGCTCTGTGGAGACAAAAACAAGTTGACCCAGAATTTACCATATGCATGTATTAAATAGGCACAGTGAGAATGGGAGATGTGGTAGCTGAAATATCAGTGCTTGCAAAGCCACAAGGGTAAGGATAGGAAAAAAGGAGTGGGGAAGGGGATACTCAAAACTGGCTTTGGTCAGAGATAGAATGAAGTCATCAGCTGGATCTGTATTTTAACATCCCCGACCCCTCCAAGTTCCAGGGTTTTGGTATAACCTATCAAAGATAGGGGCCACTTTCACATTTTTGATCTAGATTCAGGTTTGGACTCTAAATAGTTGAATAGTTTGGGATGGAGAGTGGGGATCAGATCCAGGATTTTGGTTTGCCACAAACACAGTTTGGTTTTTGGTTTTTAGAATGTGAATTTAGGAAAATCCATTTTCCTTGTCTCTCCTTGTTTACTTTGAAATGTATGAATCGATAGACTTTCTCCTAAGTACTTTAAGCATAACGTTTGAAAACTTCCGCAAAGGTTCAAATTCCAGCAAGAACTAGTTGGCCCTTCCCAGGTAGATCTGTATTCCATTCAGTTTACCCAATGTGGGAAGATTATTTCAAAGGATACTCCCAACAAATTGAAGTTGTGTGTTGCCCTGGGATTTCCAGGGCAATTTTTGTAGGAGCATAAGGTCACCATGCCATCCTTGGCCAAAACTACCCATCGCTATTATGACATGTTGCATGGTGGGCAGCCAGTTGTCTGCAGCCCTCCACTCCAGAGATGGGTGCTTTTCAGTGGTTGGCTACAACTCTTGGATGTATAGAGAGTAATTAGTAGAGTGCACAAATGTGATAATTACAGGGTGCTTCCTGTTTACAACACTTAAACTAATTGTGTCTTTGGTCCATGATTAGGGCTCCTAGGATATGTCTAGACTACATGGCTCCATCGACGGAGCCAGGTAGATGAGTTTACTAGATGAGTTTACTAGATTTAAATAATCGCCGCTTCATTTACATCAAAATGGCCGTCGCGCTGTGCCGATCAGCTGTTTGGCGGCACAGCGGGGCAGGCTGGATGCTCCTCGGTCTACAACGGAAGCCTTTGTCGACCGCTCTGTTATGCCTCGTGAAGTGAGGTTTACCTCTTCCATGAGCAGAAGGGGTTAAAATTACACGTGATCTGAAACTGGAATTTCCATTTCATGGGAAATTGTCATTTCACACACACATACACACGAGCCCCCAACTGAATGAAAAGCCAAAATTTTGAAGTTTCCCACAAAACAAAAATTCCCAAAAAGTTTGTTTTGGGAGCATAAGAATGTGTCATTTCAATAAGGTAAAAATGTGCGGTTTCTGCTTTCTCATTTTGATTTCTTTTGACTTTTATATTGTTAATATTAAGCTATCTAATACAAAGTTGAAATGAGAATCAAAATGATTGGTTTCAGCTTTGTGCCACTGAAAAACATTATTGGAAATCAACACTTTTCTGCAAGAAGTTTTTTATTTAGATGAAACTGCATTTTGACATTAAACTAGTCTGTTGCAGGTTTTTTGACCACCTGTTTAGAGTTCCCAGTCAGAATAATGCTGCCTGAAGCAATATTAACTTCTGCCACTTCCCTTCCATGATTGCCATTATGCAGCCACAAGGAACTCATTTTTCAATAGGCATGCAAATTGGCTTGCAGTCTTATTTAAAAATCCATATTTAAAAAAAGCATTGCCAGCTCCGGGCATGTAACTATTATTAATTGGAACTCAAGAAACCACGAGATAGGTTTAAACATTTGTGAGATGAGAAAAATTCTTTGCGGTTCCTGCTAGGCTACAATGCAAACAGATAACCAGGCTTCAAATTTTTAGACTGTGTCTTAACAGGACTGTCCAATCATGTTAAGTTTACATGATTGAAAATGCACCCTTTTTCTTCAACAAGAGGGGGCCACAGAGGAGAACTATCTCCTGCATTACCAACATCCCTTCCTGCAGCATTCTGGGTTTTTTGAACCAGCTTTTTATTCTGAAATTTGATTTGAGATCTGACTAGATCACAAGTTGAAGATCACGTGATGGGGAAGGGGGCATCCTACTTTTGGCATTGCACAAGCCTGCAAACAAAACCGCATACCTCTTTTTCATAGCCTACTTAGGTCTTAGGCATTTCTTTACAGATCAAGGCATTTCTAGAACTATTTCTGCAGATGATGTATTACTCCTAAATATCCCGTCTGTTTCTGAGCCATGCAAGTGCATAACAAGGATAAAATAATTAACAGAAGCTCTGGAACTTGGGCAAAATTCATTAGCTTTTGCAAGGCTGATAACTCAACCCACACCAGAAAATAACATGTATTATTCAAAGATATCAAGAAAAGACTTTTATGTTTCATACCCTTTGCATGGACTAATGCAACTACAGGGACAGATATCATAGCAACTACTGGGACAGATATCCTAGCAATTACTACAGATTGGATCTCCCAGGTCCTTCATCCTTGGGACCTGACCAGTCCCAGATGAGGGATTTTGCTGGGAATCTGGAACACTCTGGGCAGTTGCATGCTGCGGATCCCTGCCCCACTGAGCTACTATTGCTCTCAGCCCCTCTGGGCAGCCACACACGTATCTCCCACCCCCACAGGGCAGACCTGCTGCCATGCACTGGACAGCCCCACTGTCAACTTGTTGTGGGCAGCCCTCTGCCCTGCCAGCCCTGCAGGGATCCTTGCCATTGGCCTTCCACCGGGACTTTCTGGTAGAGCAACATCTGTGCCGGACCATGGATGTTGCTGGACCAGACAATCCCAGTTAAGAGAGTTTCAACTTGTAGTTACATTTACCTGCAGACTCTGGAGCCCTCCATATGCAGTAAATAGAAGTAAAAATCCAAAAGAAATTATCAGAACATTTTTCAGATTGCTTTCCATGCTGGTTCATAGAAGATAAAGTCTTGTCAGTTGAAGGTGTTGATGAATGTCCCAGCTGGTGCTTGGGGGAGAGAAACAGGATCTGCTTGTTGGTTAGGATTATTTCTCACTGCATCTGTAGCAGAAATAATTGTTAGCCAGTTGTGTGTCAGCCGTGAACTTTACTTTCTCTGATACTGAAAACACCATATGAACCAGTTACTCAGTTGTTGGAAAGCAATAAAAATTAAGACTTATCAACTTCATTAGATCTCTGTACTTTATATTCAAGTTCACAAAGCATTTGCAAGAATGAGGCAAAATTTCATATTTCACCCGTATAGTATGTGGCTTCTTTCTCTTCCTGCACAGAAGAAAAGAGTGCATATAGTTAAATATATAGCTGGAATACAATTACAGATAAACCTTAAAGGGCAAAGATGAAAAGGTCACCTGGCAATCTGCATCAGTTCTGTTCCTTAACTAAGTTTGCAAATCAGACAAACAGACCAGACTGTTTATGTAACTGGGTAATGTGAGATTGTTACTTAGATGGTTCCACAATCTTTACAAAGAGGCAGCACACAAAAATTGGGGGTGTTGCCTATTTTGTCTAAAAATTGAAGATTCCCTACTCCCAGCAAAATGGGGTGAAATCTGATCTTACCCACCTGGGACTCAAATCTGTCAGCTACTAGATGACACAGTGTTGCTGCTCAGACACACATTCAATCAAGACAAAAGAAAGAAAAAGTCTAAATACTATTTTAACATGCCAAGAAGTCAAAGCTAGCTTCTGTTTTTGAGAAACATCCAGTTTCTAATGTGTGTTTGATCTTGTTTTATAATTCAAGTAAATGCAGAAGAAAAATATTTTTCCAGCCCTAGGTAGGAGTGAAGCCCTTTTTTTTTTTTTTTTTTTTTGAGAATAGCACGTTTATAAGAAAATGCAAGACTTCCTAAATAGCCAGTGAAATACTGTTATAAAATAGGGTCTAATTTTCAGCTGAGTCTTAATCCAGCCTTTGATTTGTAATTGCAAATTATGGTAGTTGCATACCTAGCCTTCTCATATAGTGTTGGAACTTAGATCAGTGCTGAACCGAACTAATGTATAAGAATTGGACAGTGATACTGACCCTCACCAACAATGAAACACTTCACTGCCCACCCTGATGCAAGAAACATATAGACTTGCAACAGTGAGAGAAAGGCATGTCACATTTTCAAAATCTGTTTGTTTAGTAATCCTTCACCTTGTTGTTAGCAACCCAGATAGGGAAGCTTTTAAAAATCGTTTTTAAGGTGGCACTCTTCTCTTTCATTTAAGGCACAATTGGATAGGATAGATTGTGTGTTTGCTCTCAACTGACGGTCTTTTCCCTCAGCAACACCTGTTCCTGGAAAGCATTTCTGGGATCTTTGTTTTTTGATTGATCTGAGAGACATTTAGGCCTGTTTGATGTCCTATCCAGACCTTTAGATTAACCTTCTACTAATGAGTCTCTCCAAAGGAATGTGCAGACCCTTTTCCACAGAAATCTGATAAGGTTGAGGTGCTCTTCATTTTGTACCACGCTGTGAGCATCTCCAGTGGGCCTGCTGTGTATCAGCCCTGACACCCCTTTCATTCCTTATGTCAGTTTGTCTAAGATTAAGTGAGTCTCAAGATCTGAGCCGAACCTGTGTGCAATTTCAGTTCTCAAGCAGGGAGTCTGCACATCCCTAGCTAAAAGCTGACATGAAGCTCTGATCATAGAAACTGGAGATGGAATGGACCAATTAAATAAATGACTCTATCCCACAGCCAAGAATGTCTGTTCTCTGAGGTGATTATAACTGAGCCCAGACATCCCTTAAATCACAGCAGACCTTCTGGTTGACTTTTTTTTTTTAAATGCTCATGTCTCCCTCCTTTACCAGCGTATCTGTTAATTTTAGGCTTAGGTGGAACATACCCAACAAACACAGAAGACCACCATAGACCCCTCTATCTCTGGCCAGATACTGGATGTTACTTTATTGGCTTTGATCTCTGGCATTTTGTGGCTCCCAGATCACGGGTCGTAAGAACAGCCATATTGAATAAGGCTAATGGTCCAGCTATCCCATCATTGACCAAAGCCACATGCTGCAGAGGGAATGAGCAGAACAAGCAATCATTGAGCAATCCATCCCGTCATCCATTCCCTGCTTCCGGCACCAAGAGTTTACAGTAGCCCAAGAGCTGCTCTAAATTATCCCTGACTGATGATGGTCCCCAAGGGGCTGTCCACTAATGAGGGGTTGCCAGAGCACACTGACATCTGGCTATACTTTCCTCCCAGAATTTTCCTAACCCTGGAATCAGGCGAGGTGTGGGGGGGGGGGGGGGGGGGGGGGGGGGGGGGGGGGGGGGGGGAGAGGGGATTGTGATGACAGAAGGTAGCTATGCCTTTTAATAGGTAGCAGATTTAAAAAAAACAAAAGGAAGTTTTTCTTCACACAGCGCACGGTCGGTCGACCTGTGGAACTCCTTGCCAGAGGAGGTTGTGAAGACCAGAACTTTAACAGGGTTCGAGAAAGAACTAGAGAAATTCATGGAGGATAGGACCATCAATAGCTATTAGGAAGGATGAGTAGGAATGGTGTCCCTAGCCTCTGTCAGAAGCTGGGAATGTGTGACAGGAGTGGGATCATGTGATGATTACCTGTTCTGTTCACTCCCTCTGGGGCATCTGAATCAGCAGACAGGATACAGGGGTAGATGGACCTTTGGTCTAACCCAGTATGGCCGTTCTTATGACAACTTTGCATGCCAGCTGGAGAAATCTGGCTGTTTTACTGCCCCTTTCCCCTGCTGACGTGTCATAGATGGATTAGAATATGGGTCCAGGACCATCTTTAATAGCAGCAATTTTAACAAAATAAATTTGAATAGCTCACTATATAAGGAGACTCTCTTCTCATTACTTGAGTTGGAGCCCTTTTTTGTGGTCTGTCTGTACTCTGAGCTTCTCCCACAGGCAAAGTCAGCAAGTTACATGTCCCAAATTAGTGAATTAACAAGGTCCACTTGTCTAAAAAATTCCCCTTGTTTAACTCATTAGCAAGTTAACAAGGCCATTCCCCTTGTTTAACTCTCATTATATTTGAGTCCTGGATACTGGGATTTATTTCCAGGTACCAATCTGGAGGCAAGGTGCTGCCAGACCAAAAAAAGTTGCTCTCTTTGAAAGGCCAAACCCACCTCGCCACACTCATCCTCTCAGAATGTCACAGAATGCAAGTCACTCTGTAAAGATTGCAACAGTATTTGTTCCTCAGAAAGGAAATTAACCCTTCCTATGCTGCCTCCCCAGAAAATATAAGGCCAGAGCAATACGTTCCAATGGATGATCTGGAGATTTATGTAACCTACACAGGGCAACATGACCTGGACAAAATTAAAAGGGTTCCCACAGTGATTGTGTGATAAAGAACCATCTTTCCCACCCGAAAGGGAAGGAGTCTACATTTCCAGTATAATATAATGTGGTTTTCATCCTGAAATTTTTGAAATCATACAGCCCCAATTCAATATCCAGTTAATCTGCTCCATAAACATTCAGTTAACATCCAGGCTGCTCAGTCCATGCCGGTTACAAAATTCATTCTTTATCACTGCAAAGGTTTGGTCACATAGTTTGGTCTGACCTGCTTGGGTGCCTCACTAGTGTGGAAACTCAGTCAATCATGGCAGGTGTCTCCTGCAATAACTGGCTGCTTCCAAGAAGGATCATTCCCACTTCTTGGTTTTAGGGAATGGGCTTTTTGCTTCCACCCACTTTCTCTGTGAGTGGAGGCAGGGTAAATTGAACCAGTACATTTCCTATCAGGTATATAATTTGCAGGCATTCACATTAGGGCTGACTCCCGCCTCCCTCAAGTTCCCTCCTCACTTGATGTGACTGATAAGCAGGACTAAATAAGACTCATCATGCAGGTATGCAGCTGCATATTGCTGCTGGTGGCCATGGAGGATACAACCTATTAAATGCTTAAGGGCTGCTAAGTGGAATAATCCAAGTAGCAAAGGCAGTTTTCTCCTAGGAATCAGGAGAGTAATCAGTGGAGTAATTCTGTCAACAAAGTCAAGGGAGGACAAAAGTATCAGAGGTGTAGCCATGTTAGTCTGTAACTTTAAAAACGAGTAGTCCTGTGGCACCTTTGAGACTAGCAAAAAAAAAAGTATGTGTGTGTGTATATATATATATATATATATATATATATAAATGATATATATAAATTGTTAGTCCCTAAGGTGCCATAGGACTACTGCATGAGTTCCCTCCTAACTCCTAAAGCTTTAAACAACTCTGCCAAACTTTCCATCTCTACTTCCTGTCCCTTCAGACACCACCCATTCCCCATTCTCTTTTCCATAACCTATCCACAAATATCCTACTTCTGTTCACTCCTCTAAGGTCTCTGTACCCCCTTTGCCACATCCAGTATCCTGCTGCCCCTAGGTCTGTCTAAATCTTATCCTGTAATGTTTTCCTCTCGGTCTTCCTCCTAAGATGCCCACTTGTCCTTTCGTTCCCCCTCTTTGCCCCTGGATGTATCCCATCATCCCTCCTTGCCTTGCCTCACCCCAATCCCATCTCTCCAATGCCCCTTGTCTTCATCTTTCATCTCTCTGCTTTCTCCTCCCCAGTGAATCTTCCTCAGACCTCAACCCAGTTTTTCCTTCTCAGGCTCCCTTCCTGCAAATCCCTTGCACACCCCGCTATGGTCCTCTTTCTTCATCTATTGACCTTCTCCCTGGTCATCACCCCTATAGTCCTCTGCCTCCCTACCCACACAGTGCACCTCCACCCCCTGCTCCCTTTACTTATCTCCTCAGGTGGGAAGAGGAGAAACTTTCCATGCTCTGCAGTCTGAGTGAGATGGGATTCAGAGGGAAGCTCAGTTAGAAAGAGAACAGAGTGGCTGAAGGCAGGAGACTCAGCAGTGGTGTCTTACCTGCACATCCATGGAGCTGTGTGGTTCTTACTCGCAGAAGGCTGCTTAGCAGCTGCCATCTCTGCTAAGCTCAGTTGTTCAGGTAACTTGTGCTGACCCTGTAGTAGAGGCTAAGATTGGCTTGGGGCAAGGTGCTCTCAGCACAGCACAGCTCCTCCCCTGAATTCCTGCTTGCTCAGTCAGGGTGCCAGACTTAATGTCTGTGTCACAAATCATCCACTGGGATTTTAAACTCAGCGGGGAGCTCCCTACACATGAAGCAGGATGTGTAATGCATTCACTTCCCTACAGGCAGCTCTCATCTTGCTCTGCTTCAGCCCATCCATGCTTTTACCTTCTGAAAATATCCTGCCTCTGAGCATTCACAGCTGTATTTACCTCTCTCTTTCATGTGGCTCAAAACAACTTTATTAATGCACGTTCTTCTACCTGGTGCTTGACTGCATATGAGGTGACTCAGAAGGACTGAGTACATGTAAGAAACAGCACATACCACTGTTGTAATATGGACCTTTTCTAATGAAGGGACAGGTAGTTCCTCTTTGCTAGTCACAGAGGCTTGTACTATGGCTCCTCTGTCACTACTTGTCGGCAGCTCAGAAAATTCACTCAACTGCTTTTTAACATGTCGGATGTGACCGCACCTCAAACTGTGGGGGCACACATGACTCACTCTCTTCTGTCCCTCTAACTTTCTCCTCTATTATTTGCAGGGTCATGGATGACTCCACCGTACCTATGTCTATGCTATTATTTCTTACCACTCTTCCCTCGCCCCTCTCTGCCTCACTGCTCCTCCTGCACTCATCTCTAGCCACCGTTCATGATGTCCCTAAGCCTTGGCACACCCTGCTTATCCCACCAGGAAGACTGGTCCAGGAGTTAGGGCCTTAATTTAGCACCTGGGAGTCCTGAGGTCAATGTACTTACTACAGTACAGACTTCCAGTACAACAGTGGGCAAGTGGCTTTGTCTATCCATGGCTGAGGTCCCTATCTATGAAATGGGGGTAATAGAATTTCTCTACTTGACAGGGGATTAAAGTTTATAAGGCACTCATACACAGCAGTGATGGGGGATCGTATAAATGTGATAGTTTCGCCCACACATATCCATCTCTACAATGCTCATTCCTAACAAACTAACACAAAAGATGCTGTAACACCCAGATTCTCAAACTGGGTGTTGTGGCCCCAAAAGAGCTACAAATGAACCTTAAAGGATCACAACTCTTCTCTCTCCCTCCCCCAACCAGTCTTTATAGCTAGATAGGAGAGAGTAGATTCTGAAACATATTTATTGGGATCATGAGATGGAAAAGGCCGAGAACCACCGTTGTAAAGCGGAGTCACATCTTGGTCTCCCAGGATATACCTATACAACAGTGTTATTTCAGAATAACTGACATTATTCTGAAGTAACAAATTTTTGAGCGCGACATTATTTTGTTATTTCAAAATAATGTCGAGCTGGAGGACTTCTTCCTCTGACTGTAGCCCTCAGTTCACGAGGAGTAAGGGAAGTCGAAGGAAGAGTGTTCTTCCTTAAACTTCCTGCGATGCAGACAGCGCCAAAAGTCGAATTAAACTATTTCGACTTCAGCTACGCAATTGATGAAGCTCAAGGTGCATAGCTTAATTCCACTTTTGCCCTGCTGTGTAGATGTGCCCCCAATGTTCTTGGTGATCAGTGCCTGTTGAGAGCTTGAGGTTCTGATTCTCTGCTGCCTTTCACCCAGTGTGATCATTTAGGGAAGTGGTTCCCAAACTTTTCGGTATCATGCCCCCTTTTTGATTTTTGGTAAACCCTCATGCCCCCCCTGCACCCTCTTCCAATAACAGCAAAACTTGTTGAGCAAAAAAAAAAGAAACTGACTGGGGCTGAAAAACAAAAATAACAGCAAAACTTAGGGTGGTGCAATTTAAGGGGGGGGTCTGGGTCACCTCATGGCCCCCCTGGAATTTCTTCATGCCGCCCCAGGAGGGCACACACACCCCAGTTTGGGAACTCATTTGGGTATGTCTACATAGCAGGGCTAAAGCCGAAATAAGCTACACAACTCGAGCTACGTCAATTGCGTAGCTTAAACTGAAATAGCTTATTTCAGCTTTTGGCGCTGTCTACGCAGCAGGAAGTCCTAGTTAGTGCACTCTTCCTCCGACTTCCCTGACTCCTTGTATAATGAGGGTTACAGAAGTCAGAGAAAGCCATCCTCCAGCTCGACATTATTTCGACATTATTTTGAAATAACTGCCGTGTAGACACGGACTATGTTGTTTTGTAATAACATCAGTTATTCCAAAATAATGCTGCTCTGTGGACATAGCCTTACAGTGCAAAGGGAGTGCTTATTTGGGAAGTGTAAATGACTGTGCAAAGTGTGAGGCAACAGAGACTCCACCCCTCCCTCTACAAGCCTGCTTTATGCTCTATAGCAGTTGCTCATGTGACCAGGCCCACTGAGTTCAGAGGAGCAAGTACCACTGGGTGTGAGAGAGGGTTGCAGAATTCGGCTCTTATGGTGAAAACTGGTGAAACAAAAACATCAAAAACATTTTTATTTTTTTTGGTACATGCCAGGGGTGCAATGAAAAGGCTCCTGTAGGGCAAATTGTACATTGCAGGAAAAGGAGTTTTGATTAGATCTGGTCAAAAAAAGTTTCATTTTAATCCTTTCATCTACCCCAAACCCCTGTTTATTGGAACAGTTCAATAGAATCATTATACCCACCTTGCAGAGGCATAAATAACTTCAAAAGGCAAAGCATCAAAGTGCAGGGACTGGAGTAGCGGCTGGCCTTACATGTGCTGCATAATGTGAGGAAGCTCCTAGCCCAGTAGTACTTGCTCCTCCGAACTCAGTAGGCCTGCTCCTGTTATGTGCACAGGCTAGTTAGACCAGGCCTATACAACATATGGCCCGCCAGCCGCATGCGGCCCACAGGGGCTCACTGTGCGACCTGTGATGACTACAGGCGGCGCGGCCCCATCCGATCCGCCAGCCAGGTGGAGGAGTGGAGCACCGCCGGATAGGGGGAAGTGTGGCAATTCTCGGCGCCGGGCTGCCTACATGCAGCTCTGGCGCGAGGAGGCGGGGCGCAAGCCAGAGGGCGGGATGCCAGGAGACGCCAGGACACTGGCATGACATGGCATCGTGATGTCACGGCCGCCGGCGACCGCCGGATTCAAAAAGGCTCCAGCAGCCCCACAAACTGGAAGGCAGAAGCCAGGTAGGGGAGGGGAAGGGGCTTGTGCTGAGGGGATGGGGGCAGGTCAGGAGAAAGGGGAAGGCACCCAGGGTGCTGGAAAGACAATGCCGGGGGACCAAGTAGAGACAATGAGGAAAAGGGCAGGAGGGGAGGTGTCAGTGGGAGGGGGGACAGGGTGATGCTCGGAGAGGAGAGGGTAAGGGCATTGGGAGCCGTATGTTGTACAGGCCTGATTTAATTGAAAAATTCTTAATAAAGTATCACCCCCCAAACCTACCCTTGCGGTCCGCAGCTGTTTTCTTTGGAGTAATATGGCCCTTGCCGCTTTCCGAGTTGTGCAGGCCTGAGTTAGACTCTTGCCCTTAGCCATTAGTTCAATTGAACTACCTTTCAGAAGGCTTGCTGTGAATGGCAATTTCAATATTGATGACAGACCTCTCAAAAGCAGTCACTGCAGCCTGTCCCTGCAGAGGTAAAACTTAAAAAGCAACAAATAGTCTAGTAGCACTTTAAAGACTAACAAAACATGTTACAGCCTGCTCATCTGAATCAGTCCTGATTTCCTCCCCACCCATCCCCCCCACGCCCCCTCCCCGTGATGTGAGGTTGGCAAACATTCATGTGTCATTCTAATCTCACCTAGATCTAAAAGCAGACAGTCCCAGGGTGCACATTAGAATTGCAAAACTCTGTTTCCTGTCCCTTCCCTGTTTGAAAACTTCCCCTAGTCATTTCAGCTCCCAGTGAATGCTCTGAGCTAGTAACACAAAATAATATTTCTGAAGCTACCACATAACCTCACTCTTTGCAATCATCAAAAGTAACAGCAATCATTATTTCCCAAAAGAGAGCATAATCCTGAGCTCAGTGTTAAAATTGATTCTTTCTTTCATATCTAGTTCTCATGAATGGTCAAAATACTGCAGTGCAGTTTACCCATTCCCAGGAAACAGTACCAGCTGACTGGCCAGTTTCTCAGATGCGGAGTTTTCCGAGTACCTTTGGGCCCGGGCCCATTCCAGTCTTCTTCCCAGCTCTCCGAACACTGATTTCAGATGGTTTTCATTTGGAGAGCAGAAAGAATTCTAAGGGCCTTAAACTCAAGTGATGGACCCAAGGGATATGCAAGCACAAATCAATTTTCATGCCCAAGTAAGAGAGCATGTGCACTGACCCTGGGTGACCCAACGCTAGAGTTGTGTAATCAGTTCTCCCTGCCAGTTCTTTCCTTGGTGTTTGTTGAGGCTGCCTGTTGTAATGATGAGTTTGATAATAGTAAATCCGAGAAAGACTTTAGATCACTTTACATAGACCTTTGCATTCAATGTCAGGAAATAGTGTTAGTTGTGGAGGTGTTTTGTATATGTGTGACAAAGATACTTGCCCAGTTGGAAAATGTCGAAGGCCTACAACTCACCTCACATAGGTCACCAAATAATTTCTGGATAGTAATGACTTTCAGTAACCCACAGTCTAATAAACTAAGTTCTTAAAAGGCGAAACACTTTACATTCCTTCCCTAGTCCCTCAGTCATTCCGTGAGACCTCTGAAGCACCCTGTGGGCATACATTTAAACATTATCATGTTTCTGGAAGCTCTGGCTGTGACAGATACGCAATTCAGTATGGTCTTTTTGGGAGAGCTACCTGTATTAAGGTTGTGTCATTGTGGGCCAGGGATTACATGTAATTCTATGGGGCATGGCAAACACAGCCCTTCAGGCATTATGAGAAGAATGAGGGATGATTAGGCGGATGTGGATGTACACAGCTTGTTTTTGTGGATACGGGTGTGGAATCAATTTTGTATTCACACAGGGCTCTACGCATGTTGAAATGGACAAGCTGCAAAGGGATTATTGTGAAAGTATTGGAAGCTGGGGGACTAATGTACATCACTCAACTATGGCTAGATGCAACCTTTAGCCTTGCCTTGCCGGAGAAGTTTTGCTTTGGTTTAGGGATAATGGCACTGATACAGATGGTTTCAGATTTGTGATATAACTATTTTAGATGGCAATGCTGACCTAAAGTGGTTTGGATTTTAGTTCTTTCTCCCTCTGTTTAAAAGCATATAAGTGGAACAGCACATATATTCTGTGGAGCCTGAAGGAGAAAATCTCACAGCATGAACTGAAAAGAGGCTTTGAAAGAGAACTGCTCAGTATCTATGCAGACTCACCAGCAGAGTGTCTCCTTATTTGCATACAGAAGTCATGTTCTGTAAGTGCCAGGGACAACTGGTAGACAATCCGCCAATCCTGGGTCTCCAAGCTCAGCTCAGGCTGCTTTAAACAATTCCTGTCTGGCTATGCTCAAGGGGACTGCTGTACCAACTGGGGATCTCTGGAGGGCAGTATCTTCAGGCCACACCCTCAGAAAGTCCCCCTGCAATAGGTGTTGGGAAAGGAATGGATTATATACCAACTGTTTGCCACCTAGGAATGGCCTCCTTTGGGAAGAACCACTGGCTTTCTTGCCCCTTTGCACTGCTATTGGAGCAGAACATAGGACTTGGCGTTGGAGTTCAGGAATGCACTCAGAGGGTATGATATGAAACACTCAGTGTTTGGGACTGAATTGAAATCAATGGGATTTAAGCATATATTTAAAGTTAAAAGAATATTTAAGTGTTTTGCTGACTCAGGGCCTTGATCTTGAACATTAATTATTTTTATTTTCAATTCTTTTCCATTTTCTAAAAGTCCAAATATTAGACAGAGCATTCTTGTGGAGACTGACTTTTATTAAGAAAATATTTTTGGTAGTACACATTCATGCTAAAACCAGAGTGACAAACTTCAATTTGGGGCAATGGGTTACAAATGGAAACGCTCATTTAATTTGTGGTTTAAAAATCAACAAAGACATCTGATTTAGGTGGTTAAAGAGGAGCAGAGTAGTAAAAACTGTTCTGAAAACTCTTCTGAAAAACTGATCTAAGAAGTGTGCCAGAGATTATATTCCTAATGTATTAGATATACTATAATTTATAGCTTTCTCCTGTTTCCTTCTTGTAAATATCAGTAATTCTTGTCAGCTCTTAGAATGCCATCCACAGAAAGTCCAGTGTGGAGTTGCTTGTATTCAGTAGATAAGAATCAATATAAGATTCTGCAAAATTGACTCTTACAATTTACGGACCATTGAGAATCTGTAGCTCTTTGGTGAAGGATGTAAAGAAAAATCAAACTGTGGTATGATATATATTTGCTGCAAATCTGAAAACAACCTTGTAGGATAGAAATAATTCATTATTGCTAACCTTCATTTGTTTCTAAGTGTTTAGTAAACATATTTGTCAATGCTCTTAAAAAATCCTATGTGGGCTAATTCATGCTTCTCTACTCCATAGGAACAGAAAGGAAAACACCTGAGAGCTGGAACAGATTTTGCTACTCTTGTTCAGGTACTCAGTGACACAAAATATCGCTTTGCTCAGGTTACATCTAGACTACAATGTTTTACTGGAAAAAGGTACGCAAATGCGCTTTGCAAGTCAATGTGACTAAAAAAGAAAGTGGTTCCCAGGATAAACATGTATATCGGATGGGGTGGGGGAGCCGAGTTCTTTAATTTTGAGCTACACAGAGGGCAAAAAATCTACAATGAAGGACAAAAGTCAAATTAAGCTACGCCACTTGAGCTACATTGATTGCATAGTTGAAGTTGAAATAGCTTAATTCGGCATTTAGCGCTGTCTGCGCAGCAGGAAGTCGAAGGAAGAACACTCTTCCTTCGACTTCTCTTTTCCTCGTGAAGTGAGGGTTACAGGAGTCAGAGTAAGAAGTCCTCCAGCTCGACATTATTTTGAAATAATGGCTTGCTGTGTAGGTGTGCTTGGTAGTCTGGATGCTCACCTTGTTATTTTGAAATATGGAGAGTTACTTTGAAATAACTCCCCAGTGTAGACATGCCCTGAGAGAATAATGAGTCTGATCTACAGCCTTAGCTGAGCGCTAGCTGGCTTTTAGCTCATGTACAAAGCTCCAGGTGCCAGGTTCAATTCCATCCATGGGCATTACAATAACATTTAGCCTGAGCCAAGTGATGATGGACATTATGGAAGCTTCCTCCACAAAACTATGCTAACAAATCTCAGCCCTATCCTAGGAGACCCTATTATTATGACTTTTTTTTCTGGGCACAGACAACCAAAGTTTCTAATCATGGAGTGACTGTGAGACAAGAAGAGGCTTGTAAAGTTATGATATAGACAGGCTACTCAGTCTCAATGTGACATTTTACAAGGCGATAGATGTCGTCAGAGAGAGATTAGTGCTTCTTTTCCAAAATTCAGCTTGAAAATGCTGAAAAATGACTGAATATGTTTTAGAAAAGAACATACACTAAAACACACGTTAGGATCCTCAAATCTTGATATGGACCTCAGATCTTAGTTCACAGCTTGTACTTATTTCTCTATAATGGGCTGAATCTAACCAGTGGATGTGAATATCCAATTGTTTGACAAATTCTGGATTCCGATCCAAATGCAAAGTTAGGATCTGGCGTCTGGGTCAGGCCCATTTCTCATTTTTTCCCCAAAAAGTTTCCATTACAAAGTATTGGAGCAAGGGGAATTTTTTCCAGTGGTCACTTCAATGCATTCACAAGAAGGTCTAACAGACAAATGTTAGGAACACAAAATGCCATCTAGTACTCTAGCCTTTTTTTAAGTTCTAAATTGTTTTCTCTATCCTCACAGACTCCTTCCTTCAGAAAAGATTTAGGTATTTCTTGACCTCATTAAGGCTCTTTGTGTCAGTCATGTCCCTGGTAATATTATCCTTTGTGAGAAGTGGCTCTTCCCTATTTATTCTGAAAGTCAGATTCTCGACTAAGTGCCATTAGCCTTACACAGGTACCTGATTCTTGAGGTATCTCCCCCAGCATAATACCAGTGTAATACAGCTCAGAGGAACTTCTTTTTCATAATCTTTGTGTCAAGCACTGCTAAATATAGAAACCGAGCATACCAAATAGAAAGTTAAGTCAACTTGTCAGCAAGATATGGAAGCAAACTTGAATGTGGAAATTTGCTTGTTTGGCATCTGGGTCAGTTTAAGTAAAAACTAGGCGAGACAAATTATCAAAGGGATCTCTGACCCTGCTGACTTTGTCCTTTTCTCTAAAAACTTTCTGTGAATATATAGTTAGTGTCATGAAGCATATAAAATGACAAAGCTGCCTTCATGAGACTCATCTTAGAAGTGCATCAGGAGTAAGGAAAATGAAAGCCAGATGTTAGTTCAGGAGCTACAAAATCAGTATGATCATACATATGATTTCATGAAACTTCAGAAGATGGCTCAAGGTAACAGGTGATTACTGTAGCTCAGTGTTCCACATTTGGAGCTAAAATAACACTTCATACACTTATCCTTTAATATAGCATCTCCAATTTTAAAATGAGCCATATAAATCCAGTGATCTGATTGGCCACTATCTAAGCTATTGAGAGGTCAGCAGCAAGGGCTGGAATTTATTTACTCAGTGACACAAAATATCGCTTTGCTCAGGTTACATCTAGACTACAATGTTTTACTGGAAAAAGGTACGCAAATTGCGCTTTGCAATTTGTGTACCTTTTTCCGATAGTTTTGTCGAAAGAGGCTTTTCTGAAATTTGGCCCATGTACACTGGGCCAAATTTCAGAAAAACCTCCTCTTTTGGAAGAGCCCTTTTTCCTTGTGGAATGAGGAAGACAGGGCTTCCGAAAGAGCGTGTCTGTTCTTCCACACACAAAAAACGGAAGGGCAGACACATTCCCTGGATGCAGCAGAGTATCCTGGAAAAACTCTGTAGTCTAGACATAGCCTCAGTTTCAAAAGACATATTTTAGAGGTGAGGAATGAGCTGTCAGAGGAAAGCACAAAACAGAGAATAACATTTTGGGAAGTTTTAAAAATCTTTTTCTATTCCTCCCAGAGCAGAATATAGATAGGGAGGAGAAGACTGTGTCAGGAAGATAGAAGTGAAAATCAATTTCTTTGTTGGTAAATGACTCATAACAGTTTTAAAATTCCCCTCTGCTGGAGAGAGAGATACATGGCTAAAGAATGTTAACAGCCTGCTGGAAGGAGCTAGCTTAGTGGTTTGAAAGGGGAACAAAAGATTCAGATCCTACTGGATGATATAACACACTTCTGACCCATATAAGTGCTGGAAAGACAGAATGACTTTATTTCTTGGCTCCAGTCATCTGTCCTGGGTCAGGGATACAAAGGTACCTGTCACATGATAGAAGTCAATACTAGAACAGGTGGGGAAAATGGGATAATTTACTGTAAACTCCCCCTCCTCCTTTTTCATCAAAAAATCAATATTCAGATTTTTTTTTCAGTTAGCTCTGGTCAGTACCATGCAGCTTACTGTATCCAAGGCTTTTGAATGAAACCTTAAAAACCTGTCAGCCCTTTATGGATGAGATTCCAAGACACTTTTGACAAGAGTAGGCATTTACTCCTTGATTTTTGACCAAACAATTATCCTTCCTTCCTCACAAATCCACTGTTGACTGTCTGCTCATTTCCCACCCAGAGGTCGCTGTATTTCAGCGGAGCTATAGGTGAAAGATGCTATGTGTCTCTGCAGCATTTTTTTACTCCAAGTTCCAAGTTTCATGGACGTAACTCAGACCTGTGAAAAAAGAGGCTCCTGTGCCAGAGAAATGGGATTGTTATTCAAAACTGATGTTCTACCTCCTCTAATTATCTGGCTAGCATCAGTTTGTCAGTGAGGCAGGCAGGAAGGTGTTTATTTATTAAAAGAATAGTCCCTATGTAATCCCATCAGCTAAAAGCAGATTGTATTGGGTGTGCATCCGGCCAGAATATGAACCTGACTCTTAAATGGGAAAGTCACCATGGAACAATGAAAATACATTTTTAAAAATACAAGACAAGGCAACAAATTCCTCCAATTGTTCACAGAGCTAATGGAGATTATGTATTACCTCACCTCTGCCAATCCTTGGTGATTGACAAAGTACTTCGTTAGTGCTTTAGAGATCATTGAAGCACAAGAGAAAAATAATCGATATACTTTTTCCTTGACCTGAATCTCCCATCAAGCAGACGTTTCAGACTAGATTGTAGGGCACGGGAATACAAGTGATCTCCTCACTACACAAGAAAACACACTCCAGCATTCCAGGACACGCATTGCATTATCTCGTGGGACACAGCTCTGGTGTTTAAGACTCCAATGCACACCCTGTCACGTGATGTTATTAATTACTTATAATAACACACACAGGCACAAAGGGAAATGGGAAGAGCGTGCAGTGCAGTTTCTGGTAGCCTCAATGTGTTAGTACTCTGACTAAATGAGATGAAGGTCATTGAACACAGTTGGCTATGTTCTCTGCTTCATGCTTGCTCCTCATTCCCATTAATATTAATCGATGAGAAGCTGCTGGCCGGAGCAAGTCTTAACAGATGTGGCAAATGTGGTGGTGTGCCTGGGAAGATTCAGGGTTATACAGAGCAGATCCCTGCATCAAGGCTGACTGATCCAGCTGAGATGCTGGCCCATCTTGTATAAATGTGTACTCGGATTTTCCTGTCTGAGATCCACCATTTAGAACTTTTGTTTAGTCAATGGGATTTCAGGAGAGTTGTAAGCCAAAAGAGTTGCTGGATTTCTTTCAGAGTCTTTCTGTCCATGAATTGCAATCATAGCCAGTTCAGAATTACTCCCAGTGTAACTGATCCCCTGCTCCTGCATTATGTGTATTAGTTAAAGATAAAGGAGACTTAACTGCAAATGGTTGAACTGCCCAGAAGATTACATTTGCTTGAAAAGTGATAAAGAGAGTAATTAGCGTAGGCATAGATTGTGGTATTTAACCTAGGCCTGAGCAGCTGGACTCTGAAGGCAGCAACCACAGAGCTCCCTGCTGCTACAGGAGGTTCCAAGATGTAGATGTGGGTCTGATCTCACCTGTGCTACTGAGACCCAGTCAGGGGCTCCTCGCTGCTAGTCCTGGCTGGCTTGGGAGGGACAGTACTTGCTCTTCCTCTGCACAGCTGCTCTTGGGGGTACTTCTCCCAGCTGCAGAAAGTTCTCCACACCCTGCCCCACACTCACTTCTTGCCCTCCATGGGGATTACAGGGGGCCACCAGTCATGTGACTGTCCCTCAGCCTGGGGTAGGGGCAGGCTAACCCCCCCCCCCTTCATCCTAGGCTCTGCCTCTTCCCACCCCAACTCTGCCGTCTCCCTACCTTGCCTCTTCCCCCAATCCCCTCCCCTGAGTGATGCGGCCTGGGTGACTAGTGGGAGCAGGGCCTGGTGGCACTGGCTGCAAGGGTCTGGCCTTTCCTGCACTCACCAGAAGCAGTGGAGGAAGCAGAACAACATGGCCCCCGCTCACTTTGCTCCTCCAGCCGCATCGTTTTGCTTCCCACAGGTGAGTGGAGAGAGGGTGAATGAGGGGCGGGGGATCCTGCCCCTCCTCCCGGCTACATGGCTGGAGGAGCAGAGAGAGCTGGGGCTGCATGCTCTGCGTTCCCCGCCACTGCTGGTGAATCAAGGGGGTGGGTTGGATCCCTGCTATGTCTGCAAGTCCCCCCTCCTACCTACCCCAGCTACCTCTGGCCCCGCCAGGTGCTAGAAAGCTCCTTGCCCCTCCCATCCATGGCATTTGAGAAGCACCTGCCCCCTTGTTACCTCCCTGCGCATCGCCCCCACTTGCCCCCATCACTCTGCAGCTGCAGCAAGGGGTCATTGTACAGGGTGTGCCCTCTTTCCAGATGCAATGATTAGCTTGCTTCAGTACGATAAAGAATGGCTATGTGAACCTTGACAGGATTTATTGACACTTTACAGCAGTAAATAACACTCCAGGCACTCCAAGCAGCACGGGGAAGGTCTGATCCAACTGCTTCCTCCAGTTGCAGGAAGCTCAGGCTACTGCCCCATCCCAGAGAGCATCCTGCAGCAGGGGAAGGCACCCAGAGGTGGGTCTGGGCTGGTGCCACCCTCCCACTCCCAGAGCAGTGTGCAGGAAGGGGGCAGGTCCTGTCCCTTCCCTGTCCAGTCAGAGCGAGAAGCCTCCTTTGCTGAGGTGCTCCTAGGAGCAAGGCAACATTGAGTTTCATGGGGAAGGGCTTTATCACACAGTCTGTGACACGTTTTTCATGGCCATGAAATCATTAGGGTCCTATTAATGGGGTTTCAACCTCTGGTGCCTTCAGCGGAACCCACAATCCTCTGACATATGTGATCTCTTCCAGCCTGTATTGCTATTTATTATGGCCAGTATGGTAGCGTTTAGGTGGAGTGCAGTGGTTCCCAAACTTTTCGGCATCACTCCCCCTTTTTTACTTTTGAAAAACCCTCACGCCCCCCCTCTCCCAGCAGCAAAACACCCCAGTTGGGAACCCATGGTGTAGAGCCTTGCAGGGTTACAAGATTTTGTATCCGCTTCTATATCCACAAAAATGAGCCAGAAATATCCACGTGGATGCAGATACCTGTGGATGTAAAGCAGATATTGGCGGATTTGCAGGGCTCTATTTAGGTGCCCTAAGTAAGCTCTAGGACCTATCGAGAGAGACTGTGAACAAACACATTGTAAAAGACATTATCTGCCCTAAAGAATTTACAATCTAAATAGACAAGACTGACAAAGGCTAGGACAAAAGAAATATTATCCATATTTTATTCATGGCAAACTGAGGTAAAGAGAGATTGTTATTTGCCCGCTCTCACAATGGATTATGATAGGAAAGGTCAGATTGTGTTCCATGTACTTAAATGTATTCTGATATGCACCTCCCACAACTCATGTCCTTTCTAAGCATAGGTCTGAGCCACTAAATGCTGCTCATTTGGCAAGTGAAAATCTCTACAATTATTTTAAGACTTCTTGAATTTGTAAGGTGCAATATATATAAACCAATGCTCTTCTTGTTTACATAGTCTGCTGCCTCGTCACGCACAATCTTCACCAGATAGTATGTGGAACTTGTTCTTGACTTTCATATCACTGGATACTTAGAAATCGTACTCAGACAGCTTATCTCTGGCTTTGTTTGCCTCCTTAAAATGGAAGTTTCCATCTAAAAGGTTCCATTTAAACTCTTGAGTTTGTTTGTTGTTTTTTCCCTAAAGAATCTTAGCAAGGTAGGTACCTCATGTCTGAGGGTTTTACATTTTCTGGTAGGCTTATTGTCTTATCACACAGGGATGGGTTTAAGCTGGCCATATAAACACAAAGGCTACGTCTACATTGGCGCGCTTTTGCGCCAAAGCTATGCAAATGAGGCTTAGCGTTAGAATATCGCTGATCCTCATTTGCATAACTAATGATCCGCCATTTTCGCGGACCAGGCTCTTGCGCAAGACGGGGCTGTCTACAGTGGCCTATCTTGCGCAAGAAAAACCCTTTTGCGCAAAGCCCTTATGCCCGAAAATGATCGTCATAAGGGCAAAAGTCAAGGATCAAACAAGAAGAGTGTTTTAAAGTTTAGGCTCAATTCCAATTTAGCTAATGTGCAAGTCCCTGCTGCACACAGACAGGGTAACCTTCACTTCTAAGCAATTTTGTACAAAATAAGTGCTTCTTGCGCAAATACAATGACGCTCCCATTCAGGCAAAAGCCCTGTGTAGACAGCTAAAAAGTGTTTTGCGCAAAAAAGCCCCAATGGTGAAAACAGCAATCGGGGCTTTCTTGCGCAAAACCGCGTCTAGATTGGCATGGACGCTTTTCCGCAAAAAGTGCTTTTGCGCAAAAGTGTCCGTGCCAATCTAGACGCTCTTTTCCGCAAATGCTTTTAATGGAAAAACTTTTCCGTTAAAAGCATTTGCGGAAAATCATGCCAGTCTAGATGTAGCCTTTGGGTTTAATGTATGTTTAGTGCACAGATGTGTGTGAGCTGGTGGCACCATTCTAACGCTTGATCAGTCTGAACAAAGATTTGTGCCGCTTCATTCGCTAGCTGACTAAAACAATCTTCAAAGCGTTTAAGCTGCTTTGTTCCTGCCTTCATAAAACACAGACAGCATTACCAATCCTAAACATGAAGCTTTGTCATACTCTCAAAAAAACCCCAACAACCCCAAAACACATGATTGGCTTAGTAAATACTAACACCTAGGTCTTGTATAGCATTTTTCATTTGTAGACCTCAAAGCGCTTCACAATCTTTAATATATTTACTGCCACAACATGTCTGTGAGGTAAAGATGTGCTAGTATCCCCATTTTACAGATGGGGAACTGAGGCACAGAGAGGCTAAGAGAGATGCCCAAGGTCACATGAAAAGTCTATGTCAGAGCAGGGATAGCTATAGATATAGATTAACATTAATTTACTGCTGGAGTTTATTTGCCTTCTGGCTTTTTGAAACTTTATGGTTCACATCTCTTTACAATAACAAGGGCTAGAAGCTTCTTTTTTTACAATGAAAGCTGAGTTTTTTAGATAGTTGCATGGCTAGGAATTGGGAATTAAGGAAAAAAAACTTGTGAGTTAGAAAAAAACTGCACCCCCTCATTGTTTGGCTGGTTTTTGCAGCTTAAAAAAATAAACACACTTTCCTTCCCAAAACACAAACCAAAACACAAAACCAATCCTTGTGGTGTTATGAAAGAAATATGAATGTGCCATATAGGCCTTTCCTTGAGACGTTCTGTTTCAAAAGCCATGTT
Organism: Apalone spinifera; assembly: GCA_030068395.1. NCBI lineage: Eukaryota > Metazoa > Chordata > Testudines > Trionychidae > Apalone > Apalone spinifera. The sequence goes on along the minus strand of CM057847.1, from coordinate 73,662,267 downwards.
ATTCAAGATCTGCTAAACCAGTTTAGAGCTTCCGAACTACCTGTCTCTCAAAGGTAGCAGTGTGAGATGCTTCCCTGTTCTGGACATCATGTTCTGATTAACAAGAGTCAATCTAACCTCCTGACCATATCTAAACAATTGAGAAAACTGAACACAAAGTTATGTGGTCAATTAGTCAAACACAACATTTCAAAGGGCCTCTTGACCTCTCAAAACTGGGCAGGAAAGAGGAGGAATGAAGCAGAACAAGTAATAGAGAACGAACTCTACAGCTTTGCCAGTGCCTTGCTCCTTCAGCTACGTTCTACTCTCACTTCCACCATATATGCCACAAAATATCGTTATAACTCTGGCGGCAAGATACTGACTGAACTCAACTGGTGATTCGCAAGCTACAATTTAAGAACAGCACCACTGAAATCATACTGGATGAGGGCAACTCACAACTACTAAAAAAGACTGGCCTGACCACATTTGCAGCACTGGCTTAAAGCTGCTAATAGAAACTGGCCTTTGAGAAAAAGGACAGTTGGTAGAAACAGTAACCATCATTATTTCCTCCATATGGCTTATCTATTCTTTTCTATTTCTCTCACATTTTCCTCTGGAAATTGCATTAGTCTGTTTTTCTGTGTCTGTTTTGGTCCTTTGTTAATTATATTATAATTATGTGTCAAGCTATGTGTCCAGTTATGTGTCAAGAGTTATCTGAATGCAGAAACCCAGTGTAATCTTCCTCGTTTTCATTTACTGTGTCAACAGATGCATCTCACTCATGCATAACTTTGCCTTTGGAAAGTGACTCTGCACTCACTACATGTTTTCCAATGTATTCCACTTATTTCCCAGCTGTGTCCATTATTGCTCCATTTACAGTCAATATGAAATGATTTTATTCTTCAGTGCCTAGCCCTGTTTAGAGTTTTGCCTTACTCCTGGTTGTTTTTATGTATGTTATATGTGTATTAATCAGTGTTTGAGTCACTTGTGCTGCTATCTGCAACAGTTCACTGGCCAGGCCTACAACTCAGTCTTTGACTCTCACACCAAGGTTAGATTGTTTTTAGTGGTAGTAAGATTCTTCACAGGAAAGTTGTACATTTATTGTATTTTTTATTGGAGGAAATTGGGAAAAGCTTTGAACTCCAGTAACAATCAAAGTGCTGATCTGGATTCTTCCCCAGGATATATCAACATCAAAGCCAGTTTGGGGAGCATTCAGTAATACTACTCAGCATTTGTATTCACAATAGCCCTGTAAAGTCTTGCCCACCCTGGTACAACTTAGCTCTGCAACTATCCCAAGCAACCTGCTTACTCCTCTTGGCAACAGAGACGAATTACATTGGCAGTTTTATGGAGTGACATCTGTTTCCTTAGATGTCCGTAGTGGTGGCAAAGCCAAGTGCTGACTCATTTGCTTTATGATGCTGCCAGTCAAAGTACAATCTAACACATTTTTTTTTATGTTAGGCTTAATGAAAACATCAACCAATGAAGCACCCACTCCCAATAAAAGCTTTTTGCAATGAAAACACACCCAAACACATCCTACCCTTTAAAAGACAATTCTCCACTATGATTGTACATAGCATCTGAAAACAATTTATCGACCTGGCCACCAGATGTCATTGAAGTATCAGTTTGAGAGGAGTTAGCTGACATTCTTTGACATTTCTGAAATAATCATAATGAAAAAAAAAAAGAATCCAAGGAATAAAGGGAAGCCCATCTATGTTTTACAACCAGAGTGGCACAGCAAAACAATGTCAACTGTGTTTATTGGCTCTGAAGCAATTTGCAAATTATTTTTGCTGGTCTGTTGCCAGTGTAAATCTAAGACCCCAAGGCAGGTTAAGAAGTATTCAGAGCCAGCAAACATCACTAGTGCAGTCAAAAAAAACCAAGCAACTAAAATTAGACTGGTGAGTGACAGAAAAGCTTTGGTAGAGTACACAAAGGGGATGTGAATTGCTGAGCTCTTCAGAAAGCAGATTTCATTCAATTTACTTGGTTGGTTTTACTTTATTAATCTGGTGCTAGGAAAGAAGCAGCCTTCCTTTGAGATTTGAAGTCTTCAGTTTATCCATTGCACACATATGTAAGGGATCATGACAACTGATTAATCACATGGCTTCCGTTAGTGTGATCCAAAACTCAATTTGAGGCACCTCTAAGAATGAGCCAAGTGCTAGAGGAATCGGAAGCATGTGATAACTAGGGACAAAGCATTGTCAATTGAAGGGCTCTAGCTGAAGAATGAATTTCCAAGGTTAGACAAATGCAAGTGTCTAAGCACCTCTAGGAAATGCTGCACAACCTTTTTTATTTGACACAACTTTTCTACAATAACCAGAATGAGATTCAGCATGTCTGCCCTTGTGAGCAACGTGCCCAGTCTTTGTTGCCCATAATTTCCACTGCTGTATAATCAGTAAAACCTCTTTTTAAATCATCAGTTGATTTGGGTACCATCGAAATTCACAAGGCATCAGAACAAAAAGCAAACTCAGAAGCCAATTACACTGATACTCTCTTCTTGAAGATTTTGACCATGAGGACAACTTATTCATATATCCCCATGGATAAATACAGGAGGCCTGATTTTCTAGTCTTGAAACTTGTGCAGTAATTTACCTCTGCCTAAAGTGCAGTAACAACATGCTACCATTCTGCTCTGACAGCATGTTACACCCACTTTGCACCAGTGCAAATGAATATACAAGATGCAAGATGGGGGAGACTCTGGCTCAAAAAATTACAGCTGGATACCAGTTGTCACTCCAAATACCCTCCCAATAGAAAATCTTTATATCAAGGTAGCACCAAATGATATAACACCTCTTATGCCTCTAAGATTGTAGCTAGGGGCATGCCCCCTCTCTGGGAGACTTCTCAGTACGGGTAAACACATTGTATGGTTACTTGAAAATAAATCTCTTAAAATGATTTCTTAGCATGCATTGGGCTTTGTGGGGGATTCTCTGGAGATAGTTGCTTTGTTAATTGTTGCAAAGTCCTGTCTGGGAGTGCAGAAGAACTGTCCCAGATATGTAAACTTTCCTAGCCTGATTCTCACCAGTAAATATAAGGAGTAGTCCTGTCCCAGTTCTCTGCCCTTTGAAGTCAATTGGAGTCTTTTCACTGACTCAAAGGACTCTGGATAAGGCTTTGACAAGCATTTTTTTAATACACACCCTAATACAAAATTGCTTAGAAGTGAAGGTTACCCTGTCTATGTGCAGCAGGGACTTGCACATTAGCTAAATTGGAATTGAGCCTAAACTTTAAAACACTCTTCTTGTTTGATCCTTGACTTTTGCCTCTCATCTCAAAGATACAATTTTCAGTGGCCTTATTATAATCTTTAGCTGTATGCTAGACTTAATGAGTCAGTCATTCTAATAGACAGGGCTGTCCTTAACATTAATTGGGCCTTATGCAGTACTATTAAACTGATGTTCCTATGCCCAATGGCAGCCAAGGAGGGGCAATTTTTTTAGAGACATGATTTTATAATCTTTAGAAATACACTAATGAAATATTTTTAAAGCAAATTTTCAACTAAGGTTCAGAAGACTAACACAGTCAATTCTGAAACTTGACATTATATACCTGTCCAACACCTATTAAATGGCTTCATTACCACTTGAATGGCTCTTTCACGGGTTGGATGGTTTGCTAATAGGTCTGACAGGCTTTTTCACGTTTAAGTTAATTAGACCTCCTCCTGAGGAAACAGAGCCACAGAACAGGGATAGGAAGAGGCAGGTGTTTGGACATTAAGACTCAGTGGTGCCCCAAAATGTCAGATGTCCTACAAAGCTGCACATTCTGTGTATGGGTAAGGATGGCACTAGCCATTGACTCAGAAGGAAGGGTGCCACCTACTGAACTATCCTCAGTATTATACGTAAAGTGGAGACAGACCCAAGTAATATAATTCAATTCCAAACATACCCGAACTTCAGGAAAATTTATTTCAGAATCCTTTGCTTGTCTTCTAGTTCTAATCAGCATAATGCACTGGTTCTGACCTCAGGATACATTTGGATCTAAATCCAGGCCTGAACTTTGAGGTTTGGAAACCTCCCTGAAATAAAGTAACTTTATTTAAATAACACTAAAGACTTCCATGTGCAGATATTCAGAGAACAGGAGTATGGTGGGGCTGGAAGAGGAGGGTGATCTAATTTTTAAGCAGCTAAAAAAATAACATTAACAGTCTATATTGTTGACGCTTTTGTTACTGTAGTATCTCCTTAAACATTATAAAGGATAGCTGAACCACACCCTTCCCCATATTTAATGCCCATGTCTCCTCTGTGATCACTAATGGTCGCACTGTTTCTTTGGTCTGAGCAGTGCCGCATGAAGACACAGTGGCCAGCACTGAGGTATGCCGTTCCGTTGGAAAACATCCAGGCTTTCTGGACCTGAAGTTACTCACTCAACAAACAGCCACTTTGCTGCTCCTAATGTTTGTCTGTCCTGGGTACTGTGACGGGGCGGCGGGGATTGTGGATGCCAACCCCGCACTCGGGTGCCGGGCGGTGCAGCCGCCG
>CM057847.1:73645054-73655891 GCA_030068395.1 Apalone spinifera | reverse complement strand
GAAGACCCTGCAGCGGCTCACGCAGCGGTTCTTCTGGCCAGGAATATACAAAGCCATCAGGGACTTCTGCGATTCCTGCCCCACCTGCCAACGTACACGGTTACAGCTGTGCCCTAAGGCCCTGTTGGTGCCCCTCCCGGTGGTAGGCGTCCCCTTCGATCGGGTGGGTTGGACTTGGTGGGCCCAGTGGAAAAATCCTCGTCCGGGTGCCAATACATCATGGTCCTAGTGGACTATGCGACCCGTTACCCGGAGGCCATACCCCTCAGGAACACCACGCGGCAACGATAGCGGGGGAATTGGTCAAGATATTCACCCAAGTGGGAATCCCAAAAGAAATCCTGACCGACCAAGGGTCTAATCTAATATCCGGCTTGATCCAAGAGCTGTGTAGGTTACTACGAGTTAAGACCCTGCGGACCTCCGTCTACCATCCCCAGACAGATTGGGTGGTAGAAAGGTTTAACAGAACCCAGGGAAAAAGGTGTGTGACGTACTAAGACCCCTCCCCCGGAAGATGTGGGACACCGTCCAGAAGGAAGTACAGGAAATGTTACGATTAGGAGTAATTGAAGAGTCACGAAGCGGGTGGAGGAGCGCCATTGTCCTCGTGCCGAAACCCGACGGGTCCCTCTGATTTTGCGTGGATTTCCGAAAGGTGAACGCAATATCCCGGTTCAACGCGTACCCCATGCCCCTCACGGACGAATTACTAGATAGACTGGGACAAGCTAACTACATCTCAACCCTGGACCTAACGAAAGGTACTGGCAGATCCCTCTAATGCCAGCCTCCAAAGAAAAAATGGCCTTTTCAACCCCGTTCAGGTTGTTCCAGTTTAAAACCATGCCATTCGGCCTACATGGGGCTGCCACCACATTCCAGAGATTAATGGACCAAATCTTATGGGGCCATGGGGACTATGTGGCAGCCTATATCAATGACATAGTCATCTATAGCCAGAACTGGGCGGATCACACACGACACCTGCGAGCGGTGCTGGGGACCTTACGGGACGCCGGCCTCACAGCCAACCCCAACAAATGCCATATAGGCCAACGGGAGGTCACTTATCTTGGATATACCGTGGGGAGGGGGAAGCTGAGACCGCTGATGGACAAGGTGAGAGCCCTAGCCGAGTACACGGTTCCAACAACAAAGAAGCAGGTACGGCAGTTTTTAGGCTTGGCAGGGTATTATCGAAGATTTATCCCTCAGTTTGCGACCATAGTGGCCCCCCTCACAGACCTGACATGGGCAGGTCAGCCGAAAAGGGTGGTATGCTCAGGGGAGGCTGAGAGAGCCTTCAACAAATTGCGGACCGCTTTGATGGGAGCACCGGTGCTAATGCAACCGGACTTCTCGAAAGAATTCATAGTTCAGACAGATGCCTCCTCTGTAGGACTGGGGGCCGTCTTGAGCCAGGAGGTGAACGGGGAAGAGCACCCTGTCTTATATCTCAGCCGGAAGCTGTTTCCCAGGGAGAAGGCTTATGCCACAATTGAAAAAGAGGCTTTAGCCGTAAAGTGGGTGATTGAATCTCTCTGGTATTACTTACTTGGGGGCTCGTTCAAACTAATAACTGACCATGCCCTCCTAAAGTGGTTGCAATCTATGAAAGAGACAAATCCCCGAATAACGAGATGGTATTTAACCTTACAACTCTACAGGTTTGAAGTGGCGCATCGCCCCGGACGGAAACACAACAACGCGGACTTTTTTTCAAGAACAGACGAACTGGAGGGTGAAATCGAAGGGATAAAGGCAAGAATCCTAAGGGGGGAGGTGTGTGACGGGGCGGCGAGGATTGAGGATGCCAACCCTGCGCCCCGCATTCGGGCGCCTGGCGGCGCAGTCGTTGCGAAGCCCGAACGGCTCTGCCGGAAGGACCCGGCGGCCCAGGGGGAGTGTGGGAATTTAAAGGTGCAGCCTTGGGGGTTTTTTTTTTTTTTTTTCTCAACTAATTTTTTCCCCGCTATGTTCGGGATTTTTTGTGAAGGTATCTGGCAACCCTACTTCTCCCAAAGGACTTGATACCCTTTTTTCACCTTGAATGGCACATTCCTCCACAAGAGGTAGCCATCTAAGTTGTTGGGAAGTAAGTGCTATTCATTGTATGTATATCAGAGGAAGGCCCACATGGATAGGAACTGAAGTGCACTGTACATTTCTGCAAGTCTGAGATGTGATATTTCATGTTTGCACAAGATATATAGTACATCTGGAATAACTAGTTTCTCAGCCTGTTGTTACCTCCTTGTAGGTGAAACATTTGCTTTTTCTAATGCCTGTTGACATCTTTTGAAATGTCTTTCTGTTTAATTTTATTTCCCCGTTTTTTTCTAAAAGCACTCTTCTCTTGAAGCGGAGAATTTGCCTATGAATGAGTCCCAAAAATGCATTTCCTCTTTTCCAGAGCACATTGCCATTCATGACCAATTACAGCTGCCTGTGATCAGCCATACATTCCAAAATATCCTTGTGGGGAGGGAGAGAAATATGCAAAATCATCCTGAAAGGCTGAGAGAAAGAGGCAGTAGGAAAAATATGCAAAATCGTCCTATAAGAGAAAGAGACAGAAAGAAAGACAGAGATTTAGGAAGACAGCTAGATACAGGTAGTTACTGTGCAGCATTTGATGGCACTGTCTCAGCTGATAATGTTCACATATTCAGAAGCATTCTGGCATACCTCTTAACATGTAGTCAGGTGTGTTGCAGGCAGCACTAAACACAATTATCAAAACCGGGAGGGTAATGTCCAGAAAGCCCTAATAGAACTCTCTTCATATAGAGCTGTTTGTGGACGAGTTCAGGGTGCGATCACCCCCTGACTTTCCGCAGGGGGGGTCAATGAACCCCAGCACCCATCCTTGGGTCACTGGTCGTTGGACCAAGTCCAGTACCGATGCGGTCGGGTGCGATCACTCCATCCCAGCGGGACTGGGGGATCTGTGGACTCTGAATCCTTCTCCCGTCGGTTGGGGTCTCTCTGGCTCTCAGCGTCTGCGAACTTTACTTTCCCAGGGCCGGACCGATGCCGGCTCCTGCAGGGGTGTGTGAGGAGGGGGACCCGGGCCCATCCTCTCCTCCAGGTCCCAGCCTGGGGCCCTAAGTGCAGGGGTCCACTAGTCCCCTGCTCGGCAGGCGTGGGCTGTGCTCCCTAAACACGTCTGCCCACGGGTGCCAGAAGGACCTCACCCCAGGCTGCTTCCTCCCCTCCGTGTGTTCCTGTGCTCCACCTGGGAGATTCCCGGGGCCTACTGTGGTTCTGGTGTCCGGCTCTGTGGGCGTCTCCGCTTGGCGTCGGGTCCCAGCTCCGGTGGCAGGAGGCATCCGGGGGGATCCTAGGCCTTCGTGAGGTCGCGTCCGGCCGTCAACCCCCCTTTGGGGCGGCACCATTCCGAACCTGGCCTGGGGCTTCCCTGCGGCTGGCCCTGGAGGCTACCGCCTCCCTCGTTGCCAGTGGGGCCTTTTGAAATGGCCCGCCAGTCATGACATGCCGCCGGGGCCCCACCCCACCCTGGATGTGGCGGGCTCACCCGCCTCCCCCCGCCCGTCAATCATCGCATCCACTTCCTGCGGGCGCACACAGGGGGTGGGGCCAGCCACCGCTCGGCTGTGCAGGTGCGGGGAAAGGCCCTGGCGCCACCGCCTGCTCCCCGTACTGCCGCGGCAGCCCGACACTGCCGCAGGGTCTCGGCTTCCCGCTGTCTCATTCTGGGGCCCGGAGTGCGGGTCGCTGGCGGCCCATCACACTGTTCTTTGACTCTTGAGCAAAGTGTTGTGATAAGAATAATAAGGTGAATTCACAATGGATTTTGAGGGATACTGTCAAGGTAATGGTAGGCCTTCAAAACACCATGATTCAACAGATGTTCATGAAGCTCACCTTAAGGATTACAGCTATGTACATTTTAAATTTTTCTTTCTTTCTTTTTCTTTTTCTTAAAAAAAATCAGTCCACTCCCACAAACTCTTGCATGTGTCCAATGACAGCAAATAGAGTCCATGCATGAGTTTGCTTACATGTAGGTTACTAAGATTGCAATGGGACTACTCAAGGAGTAATGTGCTACCCAGTGTGAGTGTAATGTAAATGAGTAATCGACTACTCGTTCCCCCCCCTTGCTGCCTTTGTATCAGAGACAGGAAGAGTGGGTGAAAACAGGAGCTGGTGCTGTGGGAAGCTGGCCCCAGGAGGGCAAGATTTAAAAAGGTAACCCTCCAGTTCATGATCTTCCTCTTCTCCACTTGTGGGAGGGAACAACCTCTATTGGGGCAGCAGTGCTGGGCTGGGGGGTAGGAGAGGCTGCCACAAAGCAGCCTCTGCGCGCGGTGGGCCCAGGCTCACCATGGGAAGAGGCTGCTCCAGCAGAAGCCCCTGTCTGTGGGGGATCCCAGATCGCCGCTGAAATACCGCTCCCCTCTTCCCCCTTCCCCTCCTCCCCCCTCCCCCCGCCCGACTGGGGCTGCTGGATCTGGCACAAGCTCGGACTGAGCATTCCCAGCTCAGTCCTGGCTGGTGCCAGCTCTGGGATCTAACCCCGCTGCAATTTAAATGTAGTAGGAGCCAGGCTGCCTGCCCACCCAGCTCTTACTACATTTAAACTATAGAGCCTCAGCAGGGATAGCTCCTGGGCCTGGCACAAGCCGGGACTTAGTAAGCCTCCCTGTAACAATTAATCGTGTAGTCAATAAAAATGTTATTGGCTACATGATTAGCGAATTACCCACCTCTTAACATCCTTAAGTGTGAGTCAGGGTATCAGAATCCAGCCCGTAGGAAATTTTTTAGTGGCATGTGGTATATGGGCAGAAGGTTATTTAATACTGTAGCAGAGGCTGGTTTAAAAATAAATCTCACTGGAGCCCTGAAGGGGTAGAGTTTTAGGACCAGATTTTCCTAACCTGGTCTCCTTTTTGTGTCCAAAGTGTATGGATGCAAATAACTGCAGGTGCAAAATGTCAGGCCCAATGAACAGCCGATTGAAAATCAGGCATACATATGTGGGATAACTGACAAAACAGGGTAAGTCTTATGGTATCACGTTCAGCGTATCTGAGAGCCTTATGCAGGGGCCAGGCCAGTCTTGTAAGAGAGGGCACCTCTGCAGTGATTCGTAATTACTTGGAATAGGCAGCTGGAGCCCCAGCATCAGTCTGTCTTTGACCTTCATCCATACTCAGAAGGAGCTCCTTCTCACAGCTTCATTGTACTGAGCTAGTTATTCCAGTAAATCCATTGACACTTCAGCACAAAGTGTAGGCTCTGTATCTGTTATTTGGAAGGAAGGTAGCAACTCATTTTATGGTTTGACTCCCCCACCGAAATTATGTATCCTGCTTCTGAGGGGTAACTAGGCATTGGACATTTGTACATACTCCTTGCTTCTGCTTTCCCCACACAGTATAACTATAATATCCAAGACGGATCTACCCGCACAATTCTAGTTTGTGCCCTATGGTACCTTGTCCTCTGGAGCTCTGCAGAAGTGAGGCTTTGAGGGGCAGAGATGGGAGAGAAGAGGAAGGAACCGCTGTCCACGGAATTCCTCTTTTCATCCCTGGTGGGTATTATGACCTAAACTAGGGCGGTTTGAAAGCGTGTGAAAATATCTCCATACGTGAGCATACTTTGGAAGAGTAGTTCTGGGAAGGGGGAGGTTTGTTTTAGGCTTTGTTTGGCTTTTTGTGTGGGAATGGTGAAGCTGCATTGGGTGCAGTCTCCATGTCTCCCATCCATGAGGTCCCTTGGTTCAAAGAAAAGCTGCCACCCTAGTCATCCCCAGGAGGGCAAGATTTAAAAAGGTAATCCTCCAGTTCATGATCTTCCTCTTCTCCACTTGTGGGAGGGAACAACCTGATTTAATGGGACTGCTAAAGCTACAGGTACAGCTAGCTGCACATTATCTAGCCAGAGTGTTACTCAAAGGCCTTGTTAGATACCAACATATATTTCCCCTAAGAAATTAAAATTGTACAATGGCATTTTGCAGACTGTCAGCCACACAAATGTGTAGAAGGATGCCTGCAGCCTCCAAAGGGACTCCACAAGTGCAGTTTGAAGCCAAGACTAATGAAATGTAAAAGGAGAGAGCATGGTTTGAAGTCTCTGAACTGTGGCTGGAGTGTCCCAAATAACACTGTGTGTACTCATAGGTCAGAGGCTGCAGGCTGAGAGATCAGTTTTTGTCAATTACTCCTTTGTTCAGGAAGAGACTCAATTCAGACCTGACTCTATCCACCAGATCCACGGGACTGTTTCTGACACTATAAGCAGTGGAGTTATTAGAAAAAGAGCCCTGTGGATGAGCTGAACTTCACTCCCTGGGCTTTCCTCTCCCCCTTCTGAAGAGTTCTCGCTTTATAGCCTTTTTATAGACCCTTTTCTTTTAAAGCTCTGTATGGAGCTATGGTTGGCTTATGCCAGTAGAGAATCTAGCCCTTTGAGTTAATTCTTTGGGCCAAGTGTTTGAAGTCATCCTTGTAGAATGGGTTAAATCGTCTGCAAACTAATCTGGTGGATGTAAAAATCTTTACTGAGTCCCAGAAGGGGCAGGGAGCCTTATATAAAGAACAGCTGAGCTCAAAGGAAAGGGGGGGGTACGTCTACACTTGCTCCCTAATTTGAACTAGGGATGCAAATATAGCCGACCGAAACTGCTAATGAAGCGGGGATTTAACTATCCCACACTTCATTAGCATAATCTCGCCCGCATGTTATTCCGCTCAACAGCTGATTCGAACCAGGAAGTGCACTCCGGGACACGTTAATTCAAATCAAACCCCTTGGTTTGAACTAACGTTACTCCTCAAAAAATGATTGTTGAGCGGAATAACGTGTGGGCGAGATTATGCTAATGAAGAGCGGGATATTTAAATCCCCGCTTCATTAGCAATTTCGGTCGGCTATATTTGCATCCCTAGTTCAAATTAGGGAGCAAGTGTAGACGTACCTGGAGAGTTAGAAAATAGCATGTGAGTTTGGGGGGCGGGGAGCAAGACAGGCTATGAATACAAGAGAATCCTTAGTTACTAGTACAAAGATAATACTCAGAGACAAGTACTGACCTTCAAGGATATTTGATTTGTTAATGTTCAGCTCTTTTATTCGCACACTAGAATAAACCTGTCCCAGTTTTCAGGACATCTTCTGTAACCTTGTATTGTACATCTAAGGCTGTGAGAAGTCAGGCTGATACACCTGACTTCTCACAGCCTTAGAGCAACAATGTAGCACTAACAGTAGCAGGCTGTTACAAATCCAACTCCCCAGTCACCTTGAATGTCAGTCAAGGATTTCACAGGGAAATGAGTAACTTGGAAGCAGACACTATTCACGGCTTCTGTTTTTCATTTTTGGTCAAAAGGGGGTTTTTTTAAACCCTCAGTGTATCTCAGAGCCAGCCCCAGCCATCTGGATGCCTTATGAATACCTGCTATTAACCTTCTACGCTACTCCAAATGGACTGAAAAGGACAATGCCAATGCTCTGTACAGAGAAAATCATTGTAAAAGCAATTGTGTGATGTGAAATCCTATGCTGATCAACTGTGTGGCACGGAAATTTTATTTTGTGCAAAACTCTCTGCAAGTTCACCAGATGCTGTGATGCTGTTTAATTTCTCTCTCTCACTGTCTCTTTAAATCATGAATCATTTTCAAACTTGGGTGTTAGGAACCTAAACAAAAGAGGCCCAGTTTATTTTCACAGTTGCTGAGCAGCCACAAATGTCCATGGAAGCCCTCTGAAAATCAGGTTACTTATTTACAATAGGTACTCAGTTATGGATGTACATGTCTGACTTTCGGTATGTGCATTGGCCATAACACTGTTTTCCATTGTTATGCAGTTCTTCTAAGCATTACTGCTTTGACATACTCATCCATTACACATCGTTACTGAAAAATAAACAGGGCGACTGTTTTCCACACATTTGCTCCAGGTGTTCAAGCTAGTGAGCTGTGTCTGTTATAAATGATTACACGACAGTAGTATCTGCTGTGTGTTACATGCTGGACAGATTTGGAAAGACACAGTCCAAAAGCCTATTTTCTATGAAGATAAGCAATGGGATTAGGTCTGGGAACAAATATAACATACGGACATTTTATATAGGAATTCAAAGTGTTCCTCTATCTAGTCATTATATCTTGGCTAGTTTCTTGTAAACCTTGTTAGCAAGTCTAACAAAGATGATCAGTTCAGGAAGAACATCTATGCCTAGGAATAGACTCATAGAATCATAGAGCTGGAAGAGACCTCAGGAGGTCATCAAGTCCAGCCCCCTGCCCAAAGAATGGAAACCATGTGAAAGATGACCTGGAACTGATGATAGGAGAAGTGAACAAACTAGATATCAAGGGCAGCATCATTTGATCATCTGGAAGAGGAGGGAAATGAGGAAAGTAGAGTAGAGAGGGAGAAAGCTGGGCAGGGCTTTGAAGAACCGGACAAGAAGCTTGGTGGAGAAAGCGGGAACCAACTGAAAGTTTCAGGGAGAGACAAAATGGTCAAAACAACAAGCAAGGATGAAGATCTGAGCAGCTGGTTTTCTTGTGCACAACAGGTTCAGTGTGGCTATGTCTAGATTGCAGAGTTTTTCCTGGATACTGTAGCTAACCCAGAAAAGCTCTGCTGCATCTAAGGAACACATCTGCTTTTTCGGAACAGTTTCCAAACAAGTGGGTGCGTTCTTTCGGCATTCCTGTGTTCCTCCTGGTGAAAGGAATAAGGGAAGTTCCAACGGAGGAGTTTTTTCCAAAATTTGGCCCCATGTAGATTGGCCAAATTTCGGAAAAGCCTCATCTGAAAAAAAAAAAAGCGGAAAAAGATATGCAAATTGCAATAAAACTCTGCAGTCTAGACGTAGCCTGTGGCTGACTGGGAGCCCAGTGGGGAAAATGTTATAGTCATTAAGATGGGAGATGTTGAGAACCTGCATGCGAGTTTTAGCTGAAGGGGCAGAATAAAGGCTGAGCTTTGATCGTGTGGAAGACAGATGAGTGAAACTGGGGCCCCACAGTGCTCAGACACCACGGTCATAAACATCTAAAAAATTCTGGTGGATGGAAGAGTCAGTAGGGAGCTTCAACTACTCACTGTCCTTGCAAATTAGTTGTCTGATTTTCAAAGCTGTGGAGCACCTGCAGTTTCTATTGACTCACAGGAGACTGTGGGTGTTCGAAACTGTTGTTAACAACATCAGAGGCCAGTTTGATTAAGTGTCTAATTTGGCATTCAACTGTGAACAGTTTTGACATTAGGGCCTGATTCTGCTCCCCTGTTTTTCACCACCTACTAAGTTCTACTAATACTAAAGCACAACGGTCTGGATCCACAAAGGGACCTGTGTATTGCAATGAGGCACCTAGGAAATCACTGGGACAGGATCTACAATGTTGAATTAGGTCCTTCGGTTTTCTAAGCAAAGAAAGGGAAGAGATAGGCACCTAAGCGATCTTTTAGGATCCCCAAAAGCTTGCACACAGGCAGGGAACTGCCTAAGCTAGCTAATGGGACATGCCAAGGATAGAGGTGTGTCCTAAGCACCACCCCTGTCATAGAGTTAAGCACCTAACTAACTCTAAGATGGAGAAACGCCCCTATCTCTGCTTATGATCCCCCCTCTGAGACTTCAGGGGGTAGCCAAGTTAGCGTGTAAGGGTACGTCTAAATGACATGGCTCGGTCGACGGAGCCATGTAGATTAGTGTAATCGAAAAAAGGGAAATGAAGCGGCGATTTAAATAATTGCTGCTTCATTTACATCAAAATGGCTGCTGCGCTGTGCCGATCAGCTGTTTGGCGGCACAGCACGGTAGTCTGGACGCTCTGCGGTCGACAAGGGAAGCCCTTGTCGACCACCCCGGTAAACCTCATTCCACGAGGCATAACGGGGCGGTTGACAAGGGCTTCCCTTGTCAACCGCAGAGCATCCAGACTACCGTGCTGTGCCGCCAAACAGCTGATCAGCACAGCGCGGCAGCCATTTTGATGTACATGAAGCGGTGATTATTTACATAAGATGATCCCACCAGTCTGAGCTGGTGTCCAGCCTCCAAACTCACCTCACCAGGAATAAATTAGGTGGCAAGGGCAGTGGGACTGCAGCCCAAGTGAGGGGCTCAAAGCTGGGCTCTGAATCCAGCTCTGCCATCAACATGATAATGGTCTCATGAAGATGCAGCAAACCTTCCAGCATCATGGTGTGGGGCCATCGCCTGCCCAGGGGCAGCTCCGGCTCCATGGCACAAAAACAATTGAAAGCACAAAAACCAACCAGGAAACAAAATGCTGTGGTGTCCCACAAAGCAGGGCACTCAAAGCAAGCACTGCTGTGCTGTCCCTCTAGGAGGTAGGCAAGCCAGCTGCAGGAGCAGAGCAACAGCTGTTCAGGAGGATCCCTTTAGGCACGCCTCTACCAAAAGAATGCTGCAGGACCCGGAAGTAAAGGCTGCCCCCATGCCCTGGCAGAAGTGCTTCCAGGTGCCCTTTTTTTGACAGAGCATCCAGGCCCTCCTCTTTTTCAAAAGAGCAGATTGCTTTTTTGATCTGCGTAGTGCAATCTAGATGCTCTTTTTCGAAAGATACTTTCAAAAAAGCCTCTATCTAAAAAGGCGTGTAGTCTAGATGTACCCTAAGTGTTGTGTGCTAAGCAGATCAGCGATCTGGAGTGGAATGTTCTGTTCCTTTGGAAGCAGCGAATCAGTGACTACTGTGACTGTGCAGTGGATCGGGGCTAGATGCTTCAGGGGAAAACTTAGAGGGCTCAAAGTTTGGGGTGTAGGGTTGCCACGAGTTCTGGTTTTGAACCAGACAGCCCAGTATTTGAG
>CM057847.1:73619491-73632854 GCA_030068395.1 Apalone spinifera | reverse complement strand
GCCCTGCTGGGCCGTGCTACAGACAGCAGCCAGTGGGGGTCATCCACAGCCCACACTGCCCAGCATAGCAACCAGCAAGGTACCCATGCTATGTCACAGAAGGGTACAGCCCCAGATGCCCAGCCCCCCGCACAGGCACAAACCAGTTAGTGTGGGGCTCACAGGGCTCCCCCACAGCGAGACCACCCCTTCCCATGCTGGGGCAGAGGACTCTGGCTGCATGATCGGGCAGCAGCTGCCGGGGAGGAGATGTGGGGTGGGACGAGGCTAGGCACAGTGCTCCATTGCAGGCTCCTGCGCCTCTCTGTAGAGTCGCCCTCTCCTCCCCCCCCCCCTCCCCACCATGCCAGGCTGCAGAAGCTGCCTCTTTATTCTTTTTTACTCTTTCAAGGAGTTGGTCTCGAATCTGGGTCTGCGGAGCTGGGGAAAGGCACCTCACGGTACCTACCCGCCAGCAGAGACCCCTCCAGTGGCTGCAGGCCGACCGGGATGCTCTAGACAGAACTGCAGATGCTGGGAGGACGCTCTGTGGGACAGGGCCCTGAGAGCGCTGCCCACATGCTCCGTCATCTCTCTGCCCGGGTCCCACCCGCTCCCAGGATCTAGTGGCTTCCCTGTGAGGCGTGGGGCAGCAGCGCCCTCTAGTGGCGAAAGCTAGAATGTGACCCCGCTTGGCGCGGGGCCTATTGAAGCATGGGGCCTGGGGCAGCCGCCCTGCCCTATATCCGCCGCTGGGTGGAGGAGAGACCTGAAAATCCCGTCTTATGACGGGCTAATTGGCTAGTTTCAAAATAGTTTCCTAGTGTAGACATGACTACAGTGACGCAGTGGTAAGAAGAAACTGCAAATGTTTTCCAGCATATTATCTGGCTGGTAATTTATATTTCACTGCACTGTTCAGCACACAGGACCCACATCTACCTCCCTCCAAGCTCTTCTTACTCACAAGGTGTGGCTGTGTATTGCGCTGGCTGGCTGAAATACGTGCCTGTAGAATTAGTCTTACTATTCTACTTTGCTTTTGAATATCAGTTAACAGCGGAGCTGCCAAAGAACATTCCAGAGGCCAATGAAATGGAACAAAGGTGGACCAGCCTGAGTTTCAGGTTTTATATTTTGTTTAATTAGAATAGAGTTTTTTAAAGGCGAAACCTGGCAATAGCAGAAATCCTACTATCTGAATAAAAAGTGTGTGGGATTTTCCTCCTAGATTTCATGGCAAAGACAATGATTTTCTGTAGAAGTTTTTAACTTCTCCAAGTAGCTAATGAATTACAATTAAGGTGCATTTCTAATTCGTAATGAGCTGGCCTGCATCATGAGTGGCATTGACCATGACCATACTGGAATGCTTCTTTAGTCACGCTCCAACTTCCCAATAATAATGTTATTACTCGGATGAGGAGCTGGCAACTCTGATTCCAGGCTAGAGAAAGTTTTAGGTCCCCACAAGGTGCCCAGGATGAATAAATTTGTGTCAGGTGTGTGAGAACAGAACGCCTTTCTGTTCTTGTGAATAGACCTTTCCTCCATCCCCAGAAGATGGACTTTCTATGTCCCCTACAGCAGAGGTGGGGAACCTAAGGCCCAGGGTCCACATGTGGTCCCCTGCTTGCCTGGATCCAGCCCCTGAAACTCAGGGCTCCCACTCCAGCATTGGGGAGCCAGTGCTGGTGCTCTAGCCCCCTGCTACCTTCCCATGGACGGGCCTCCAACTGATTTTTCTGTGGATCAGCAGCCCCCATCCCTGACATACCATTTATTATGTTCGGACCTTTTGGATGAAACCTTAAAAGCCAAGAGCCTGAAAATTAGGGTCCTGAAGATGCAAATAGGTGCCTATTGGGATTTTCAAAAGTGCCAAGGTGCCTAACTTGCAATTTAAGTGTCTTAATATCTTTAAGAATCTGACCCCAAGAGGCTATGGCTTGTCCCATCCTCCTGAACCCAGTTCTCCCTTTTTCAACCGCCAGTCTTTGTTGTGCTGGATAAATGTCACCCTCGCCCCCAGAAGAATCTGTATTTCAGTGGTGCAAACAGCTCACTTATAAGCTAAGCATTGCACATGAATATTGCAAGTCATTGCACAGGACTTGGGAAAAGAAGCGCTCCAGAAATGTACAATGTGATCACAAAGGAATTCATATATATAATAAATGTATTTACATCTTTGAATTAGGGATGGGTGAATCACTCTTAGTAAAATAAGAGCTGACCAATAGAGTTTTTTGGCCCAGATGAGCTGGTGGCCATATGCCAGCTCAGGTAATTACGTTTTGCTTCCCTAAACTTTCCTTGCAGCTTCAATTTGATATGCTATCCTTCTTCACTTCCTTCCCTAAAATTGTGCCTTGTGCTGTGTTTCAACAGTGAGCGAAGTAATCCCTGTCTTTCATTTATTTATCTCACAAGAGTTTGTGAAGCTTAACCAGCTAGTGCTCAATTCATTTCCCATTAAAGTCAATAGGAATTTTCCCAGTAACTTCAGGGCATCCTTAACTCCCACTGATTCCAATAGCAGTAGAGGTTATTAAACACTTCACAGAGCTAGATCTTTGTGTTGTCTGCACCGCAGTAAAAAATCAGCAGCTGCCCTGTGCCAGCAGACTCTGGCTCATGGGACTCAGGTAAGGAGCTGTTTAATTGCAGGGTAACTGTTCCAGATCAGGCCTCCTGGACCCAGCAAGATGGGAGGTAAGGTCCCAGAGCTTGGGCTTCAGCCCAACCTGAATGTGTACACTGCAACTAAACCCTCACCAAACTCCATGAACCCAAGTCAGCTGTCACAAGCTGGCCAAAGCTTTTTAATTGCAGTGTAAAGCATTTTGCGATTCCGGGATTGAAGGTGCTCTAGATCCATATCTTGGTGGTATATAAGTAGGAACAGAAGAATAATCAGACTGTATTAAACCTGTTTCCATCTAGTCAGTAACCTGCATCCAACAGTGGCCAACAAGAAGAGCCTTCAAAAGAACATACAAGAAACCCTGTTATAGGCAGCTATGGGATAAACTGTTCCTCTTAACCTCCATCAGCTAGAGACTGGCTTATGTTCTAAAGCATAAAGGTTTATATCTCTCCACACAATCTTGTTTACTTGTAAAATATTCACTGTTCTAACACTGCATAGTCCTGTTATTTGTGTACATCACCAAGCTTCTTGGCCTCAGTGATATCTTGTGGCCATGACTGTGTTTTGTGAGGAAGAGTACTCTTTTGGTAATAATTACAAAATATTGATGCATCATTAAAATAATCAAAGTGAGTGCAGTCATACAACACCGAGTGGGGGAAGGGGATTCATTAGAAAAACAGATTAGTCTCAAGCTTCCAAAATTTTTTTTTAAATACCTTGTGTGTGTGTCATTCTATATATGCAATTCAGATTATTTCCTCCTCATGAAATATACATGGGCTCCTTCTGCCGTGCATGCCAAACATGTTCACTCATCACCAGATGAAATTTACCTATTAGTTCATCTTGCACTAGAATATTACTCACTGCAGCCAAGTCCCTCTCCTTGCCCATTTTGCTCCACAGTGTTCATTAGACAAGGTGAATGATGTTGTCTCTGTGTGTAGGATAGCATGCCAATGCTTTGTCTCATTTTCAGTTTGTATCTCATTACATCCCTCCAGCTTCTGTTTGTTTATAGTCACCTACATTCCTCTGATTGCTTGTTAATTTTTCTTAGCTTTCTCTCCCTGTCTTTCAGGGATGCAGGAATCATCTCTGCTGCCACAGAGCAAAGGATCCCAGTAGTTCGGTTATTTTGCACTTGCAGAGTTTAACATTAATGAACAGGTCCTGAAGTGTTGCATTTAAATCAGCGTGTGGCAGCTGGGGGACGGGGGTGGACAGAGATGCAAATAAGCAGTTGGGTAGTAAAAGAAGTTATAGTAAATAAGAGGAAAATTAATCTGCAGCTAGAGAACTAAAATATTTGAACTGGCCTGTGTCTTACCATCATCTATTAGACATTATGGCTATTACAGGAGTGCAATAGATTTTCATTCAGGCTGATTGGCTCATCCCCTTCTCTTCAGCCATTTTCCTTCTCTATGGCTTTGTTCTATCCTCCCTTCTTACAGCCATCTGAGATTTCAGCCTTCCTTCTTCCCACCACTTCATGATGCTTGCCTACATTTGTACATTTCCATCCCTGAAAATGTTCTCCACTTTGCACTGGCTGCTAGTCCCATTATTAAACTAGGCATTTTTAGGTGTGCTGGAGCTCTTTCGTAACAGGGCCCAGTTTAAGGGCCTGCCTTTTATACTCCCTTGCCTTCCCATTTTCACTGACAACAAGAGCCATTGCTTCCAATGAGGGTAGTATTGACGCCTTCTAACTCCTTCACTACAATAAGGCCCAGACTTTCAAAAGTGACACGTGATTCTGGATGTCTCCATTTATTGGTGCCCAGCCTGAGGCACCTTTAAAGGGAGCTGGAGTTTCAGCAGGGGAATGCTCATCACTTTCTGAAAACCTGGTTTCTTTAAGGTGTCTCAAGTTGGTGGCTCAGAAAGTGAGGCAACTAAACATCATTAGTCACTTGAAATTCGTATCCAAGTGTTTTGTTTTCAAAATGTTTTCATACTGGCTCAGATCCTCCAAAGTACGGAGGTACCTAATTCCCATTGATTTTAATGGGAGTTAGGTCCCTAAAAAACTTTGAGGATCTGGGCCATAGTCTCCTGTAATTTCAGTGCTCTCCATCCTTCCCTTTTCCTCCCCTTGGTCAGGCACACTTCCCTTCTCCTCCTCTCATCTCCTCCTTTCTCTTGCAGATGCGTCTTTTGCCTTGCATGCAGATCTCCGCCCTTTGATTCTCTTCTGCCCAGACACCTGAATCTCTTGTCCTCTCCTGTCTCTTCTCACTGTGCTGAACTTCCTGCCTAGGCATGCTGTTCTGTTCTCCCCTGAGCGTTCCTTTCCTGCTACTAGTTGGCAACTTTAGTCTTCTGGGTCCATATTTTCTAGGAAGTTCCTATTTTTTCTTTTCCTTCTCTTGTAGCAACAGCCCCTAGCAGAGGCAGCATTTATGGCATTTTTGGGTACCTGTAGCAGCAGCTTGATTGCGGGGCAGGAGGACTTCATCACTATGGGCCTGCAAATTCTACAGATCATGAGCAGGTGCTCTGTGCACCAGAATTTGGGAGTTTCTGCTTCAGCTTTCACATCCCTTTGCAGCTCTCCAGGTGAGGGAACGGTCTTGAGCTGCAAGATGTAAATTAGACAGCAGCTCAAACCAAAACTGGGTTCTGGGTGGGGCTTAGAATCTGAATGATGCTCTGGACCAAAAGATTGTGTCTGGCCTTATCTTCGTAATGACCTGAAACAACTCCTTAGACCTAAAGAGCCTAGAACATGGGAACAGTTCAGAATTTGAATTGATATCTAGATTTTCTAGGTAGTCCCATTTATTTTAAATCATTTAGAAGCAAGGAGAAGGAGCTAGACTGGCTGCCTTTCTGAGGCCTCCAAGAACCACAGATATACCAGGGAAGTAAGCTCCCTCTATGGGATCAAAGACTGGGTAAGTAATGTCATGAGCAGAAAGGGAAAAGGAAGCTTCAGGAAGATAATGTGGCTACTGGCAGGAAGAGACTTAGAAGTCAGGGACTCAGAGAAGGGTAGAGGTCATCAGAGGCCTGTAGTTTGGTCACAGTGTAGTTGTTGGGAAACATAATTGAAATCCCAGGAGACTGATTTCTAGACCTCCGTTTGGAGTTTTGTTCTGATCCTCTTATGCTGCTATTTCAGCTTGAATGGCCTGGAAAGTAGATGCTCTCCCCTCATGAAAGAGAATCCACAGCTAGGAGAAGGAGGGAATGTTCCCACTTTACTCTGTGTTCCAGCTGCTCTGATGTAACTGGTGGTTTCTCACAGATCACTGTGCCTCACATTGGTTTGAGGAACCCTGAGCCTGTCCCTGGCAGCCATTGAATCCTGCAGATATAAAACTGGTGAGATTCCATTCTTGCCACTCTCTCCTGAGCTGCACCTTGTGGCCACCAGAAATTGATGGCCCAAATATGTTATATATTTGCATGCTCTGATATTTAGATCTCAAAAAGAGAGTTCAGCAAAGCATCCTGTCCATATTGGTGCACATCCCTGCTGCATTACCCAGTGAACATGTGGCAGGATTACATTCCAAATGCCATGTCTGAACCATTTTGCAGAAGGATTCCCATGTAAACTAACAGGAAGAAAACTGTCCAAATTGCCTTTTTGTGGAGGGTGGGGAAAAACATGTTCAATGATGACAAGCTTGCTAAAAAAAGGCAGAGATGACACATGATGAAAACCGTGCTATAATTGAGATTCAATAAAAGCTAGGGGAGGGAGGTTCTAAATAATTTTTCAAGGTTAATGGAACAGAAGTAATTTTTCTTTTATCCTGTATAAAGCTCTTGTTTCCTCCTGCATCTGAGGTCCCTGCCAGCCTCCCTGGCCCAATTATAGTGCTATCGAAAGCCAACATGTCTTCACTCCTTAGACAGAGTGGACAGACCAACCCCAACAACAGAGTTGCTTTTAAAATCCATATTGGCTCTATTCATCCCCCTGGACTGTTATCAGTGTACAGGCTGCAGTAACTGCACATGCCTGGGACTGGTCTGAAGCAGAAACATGGGGGATAGGGAATGTGTTCCTGTTGCCTCTTTTGTTTCTTCTTGATTGGCCTGGAGCCGAGAGTTGTGTAAAGTGTTTGGCAGTTGATTTTTATTTCCCACAGCTCTTGTCAGGATGGTTTTACAGAAGAGGAACAGCCAAGATATGTATCTCTGTTCTCCTACTGCAGCTCCTGTTGAGATAAAGAAAAGAGACTACTTTGGCAATTAAAATGGAAAGACCTCTAGGAAATATATTACAATCTCCATGGCTCTTGGCCTCAGAGGCTCCATGTGGCTCTCTCAGCTGGGCATCTGTGGAGTTTTGGCTCTAATTCAAGAAGCACAACTGCTATTCACATGGGTTTTTTTTCTAAGTCGCTATCTCTCCCTCCTCCCTTTCATGCCACTAGCCAGTCTGGGCATCCCTATATAGGGAGGTTTAATATCTGCCAGCCATAGATTAAATATGGCTTCCAGCTCTTATAACTTCTACTGATACAGAATCTATTGACAGTGGTAGAAAAGCTCCAAAGAATTTTTCTTTTGATGGAAAAATCAACAATTAGAAATGGAGATTGTAGTAATTCTGCCGACTAAAGAGAGAGAAACTTTTTCAGCGGAAAAAGAAACACTTAAAAATGTTGAGCCAGCCAAGGGTAATTATGTGGCTAACAATGGGGGCATCTTAATCCAGTTTAAGATGCCGATGCAGTCAGGAAAGTGCCTGGAAAATGATATCAGGTCTGTTCCTGCTCCCAGTGCATAACTAAGAGTTCCGTGATTGGTCATTGTGAGTATGGGATCGGGCTCCCGGTGTGGTTTTTTTTCCCCATTGTTATTATTCTTTCATGGGCTTTTCATCAAATGTATTCAATTAGCAAAAGTTGTTTTCTTCAGAACTGCATCTCCACAGATACAGCTTGGGATCAGAAAGTCAAGCTGGGTCTTTCTGCGTCTTAAAGCATCGCCAGTAGTAAAGAACTTCTGTCAGGACTTAGCTGACAAATCTGTTAACGTAGGAGCCAAAATGGAAAAACTTCAATTACGTCCACACTGCAATCGCGTTCTTTTGGAAAATAAAAATTTAAAAAAAAATCCATTCAGTGTGGATGCTATCTTTCGAAAAAGCAAATAGCTTTTTCAATGCTCTTTGGCAGTCTGGACACTCTTTCAGAAGAAGTCTAGACATAGTCTCACTGTCCTATAGCTGTATTTGCCCTAACAGAAGACACTCTTGTTTCTGTTATGAAAGTAAGCAGATATAGCCTGAAGAGGACAAACACAGAGCATAAAGGCTAAGCAAGCTAATATCAGTATTACTGTCACTGTTCCCCACACAATCACATTTTACATTTTGAATAATCAGAGTTATCCCCCATTTTATATATGGGGAAATTGAGGCAAAGGGAATTTATATGTGCCCAACATCACACAGCAATTCAGTGGCAAAGCGGAGAAGAAAATGTAGGTCTTCTGAACCCAAGTCCAATCCTCTAGTCACAGCTCTTCAGCTTTACTCAGCTGGTGCTTTTCTGAAATTCCTATTGAAGTAAAAGTAATTACATAAAAATTAAGGATGGGTCTCTGGATTTATCTCCTCATGAATGACATGGCCAGGTGCGGTGTCAAGGGTCAAGTTCTTCCTCAGCCTCTGTGCTACATAGAGCTCTAAGCCATTTGTACTGGGAATGGCCTTTACTCTTTTATTTTCTTTATGGCTGTTTTTAATAGAGTACTGAAGTCTCCCCCCCTTTTTTTTCCTTGGTCTCTCTGATGCCGCTTCGTTTGTTTCCTTTTGAGAGCAGCACAAGGGTATTGAGAGCAGACAAATTGCATTATCCCGATAATTAACCATCTCACCAATGTAGTGGCACCACGGCAGTGGTAATGCTCTGTAACAATTTGCATAAATTAGCTTCTGAGTCCCAGGAAAGCAATTTCTGTAGCATTTAGGAGGAAAATAGGAAAAAGGAGGGGCTGGAGTGGGTGGGTTGGGGGATAGATTATTTTAATTCAGAACAGCCGTCAGTAAAAAGAAGAATTAAAAATGCAGCCATGAAAGTGCTGTGAGCCTCATTACAGTGGATAAGTACCGCAGAAATGGGTAGTAGCCAACGTGGCTCTTCAGAGGTATTGAACATGAGATTTTGATCCAAAATAAAGGATATAAAATTAACATGGCACATATAGGTTGAAAACTGGCTAAATAAGAACTATAAAGGGGGCATCATCATTAAGCAGGTGTGTTTCCAGTGGCACCCTGTCAAAATCAATTCTTCTCTCTTCCGCTGACTTACTTTGTGACTTTGGGCAAACCACTTAATTTCACTGTGCCGGAATTTGCTCACTCATGACATGGACATACTAATAAGCCCCCTATGTCAAAGGGATGATGTGTAACTTAATGCATGAATGTTTGGTAATTAATCTGAGATTTTCAGATGAAAAAGCGCAAAATATATTATAATTAGAGATAGCAAGGACTGAGGGAGAACAGAGAAGAAAGCCCTGAAGTGTTTATCACCAGAAAGGAAGAACTTTTATATTAGAAGTTACTTTTTGAAACTAAATAAAAACAGTTATTACTACAGTACTACACTATGTAGAGCTAGATTTTTTTCGAGGCTAGCTGAAGAAATAGTGTTGTTAATTATTCACTCCAGTCAGTAGACCTGACTCTAATCCTACTGAAACCACCTTAACATTGGCATAAATCCATTGATTTCAGAGGAGTTATCCAGAGTCAGACCTGAAATAGTTAAAGTAAAATTCACATCCCTAAATGCTGGGGCCCTGGTATGCAAAAGCAAATGATTGCCACATAACCAAAAACAATAATGCAACAAATCCTTGGGGAGGAATGCAGCAATAAAGAAAAAAAATTGTGTTACACAAAAAAACTAAATAACTGAAAGCCTGCTGTGAGAGGTTTCATTATGTAACACAAAACACAGGGATTAAGCTTGACCTTATATGCCTGTGTAAATCAGTATAATAAGATGTAGGATTTTTTTGCCCTAGTCCAGTTCCAAGCTGAGGAGGAGAAGACAGTGAATCTTGAGAGGCATTTTAGAGAATACAGGTGGAGAAGAGATGGTATAAAAATGTACAAGAATAGTACTGAATATGGCTGCATACTCCAGGCATCTCACAGCGAGCAAGAAACTCTTTGTTAGATGATGTCTGTGAACAGAGATCCTGTCAATTTAAAAATCTTAATTACTCTATGAAATATGGTCTACACTGCATGTCTTACAGGACCTGTATTCCTTGGTCATAGCAAAGAGTGCTTGAGGTTAATAAGATTCCTTAGAGTGAGGAAAGTATCTGCCACACCCCGAAAAGCTAGTACAGCCTGTCAGTCCTGGAGGGAGAGGCTGACAGCTGGGCCTCATTAAAGAGGAGAAGCCAAATCTGCACTTCCTCTGCTGTAAATTGTCATAATTTCATCAGAGTCAATGGAGCTATGACTGCGCCAGTGGCAGATCGGTGCCTAGACATTTGAAGACTGGAGGTGTGCTTGTTGAAGTGGGAATGAATGCATACTACCTACTTCCTACCCACAGAGTCCAGGGGTGAGCAACGTAGAGGGGAAGAGGTTCTGGCCCAAGACAGTTTGGAGCAGTGATGGGCAATGTAGGGTAGTGAGTGGGGCCGCAAGATTATGGCAACCAAGATGGACTCCCGGGAGAGGGTACTTTTGTTAAATGCGTGCGCATGCCCAGAATTTGCGGGGTGTGCTGATTAAATCATAGCAGCACTTTGACTGGATGCTGAGGAAGTACATGACTCTCACAGTCACTGTTGTGTGCAGTCAGCGTGTGCCTCCCTTTGTGTCCTTGCTTTACATGCGTGTCAATTTAATAATACCGGTAAGGAATAAAATTACATGGATGAAAACCAGCAGAATCTGGAAACTTTACAACAGTAAACAAAATGTCTCACGGGCCACATACAAAACCCTGATGGGTCGCATGCAGCCCATGGGCCACGGATTGCCCACCACTGGTTTGGAGGGCTCTCAGGGTTTGTCTCAGGATAGCTGAGAATGTGGTGGTATCAGATACACTAAGGGGCTGGAATAAAATCCTATTTAAGACCTACACTTAGGAGTCAAACTGGGAAAAAAATTAAGTTCTGTCCCTCTGCATTCTTCTCGTACTCTTCCCCATCCCCTAACATAGCACATCCCCCTTCTTTGCTCATTCCCTATGCTGTCTCCCTCTTTGGCCTACCCACCAATTCTGTGTACAGGCTCTTTAGCTATAGCTCCATTTCCCTTCTTTCCTATTCCCTGACTAGGGCTTCTTGTCCAAATCCCTTCCTTTTGCACACCCATAGGCATTGACTTCTCCTTTTCCCTGTTCTACCCTGGTCCCACACCTCTCCTTTTTCCCAAGGCCTTGCTTTTCCTCCACGTTTTTCTGTCACCTCCCCATGATCCCTGCCTGCTCGCTGCTCTTCACCCTCCCCCAGCTTCCACACAGCTGTTTGGCATTTCTGCCTATCAGCTGTTTGGCAGCACTACAGATTAGTTGATCTGGGGAGGGCGTTGGTACCCTTCCCTCAAACCCAGCCCCTGCTCTGCCCTCGCTCTGTCCAGCTCTGTTCTGCCCTTTCGCCCATCGCAACTCTTCCCTCAAGCCTCCTCCCCCGAGGGAACATGGCCTGGGGGACTACTCAGTGGGGATCGGAGGGGGGGCTTGGCATGGGATGACAGTGGGGGTTGAGTTCCCCTCACTCACCATGGCAGTGGGAGCTGTGGTGAAGCAGAGTGATGCAGCAGCCTCTGCTTGGCCGCCATCTCCCAGGCCAGCCTGGCCACTCTGCTTCACCACAGCAGCGGGAAGCCGTGTGCCCAAGCTCTAGCGCAGGCTGGTTTGAGAGAGAGCAGTGGAGCAGAGCAGGCTACTGCAAAGCTCTGCTTCCCTGCGGCTCCTACCACCATGGAGTGCGCTCAACCCCTGCTGCCAACCCAAACTCATATAGGGCCCAGGAGGCCGACCTGACTATGGGGGACTATTCAGTCCATAGGAGGGTTGGGGCAGCCACGCCAAGGCCCCCAAAGCAAACCGACAGAATGGCTCTGCACACACCTTCCCCGGTCACAGGGACGTGCCAGCAGTGATGCAGAGCTAGAAGCTGGGAAGCCACTCTAGCCCTCGTGCTACTGGTGCTGGCTCTGGGGCCCCGGGGTAGGGGGAGGTTAAATCACCTGGTAGCAGGCAAGGCCGGGGGATGTTCGGGGAGGAAGGGAGCATGCAGAGCCGGGAGACATGGGGTGGGGGAAATGTGCAGAGCCCCCACACAGAGCCCTCCTAGATAGGGGTGCCCCCACCAGGAGGATTTGAGGACTGGTTCGGGCCCTAAGGTAAACAGAGTTTGAGACCCATGATTTAGAGGGATAACACATACAAGTTAGATTGATAGTATCACATGGCTCCTCACACTCTCATGACTGCAACCCTCTCTCACACTACCGAGGTGCACTTGCATGTTCAACAGACTGCTGCTGTATTTTCAACAATTTTGCTCTGTTAGCACTTAAATTACAGAAACAGGAAAACTACACAGAAACTTTTAACGGTAGCTATCCCAGCATATTGTGATAATAAGGCAAATCTTTAGACACCGACCTGCCCATGAGAAACACAGCCGATTTAAATTATTTTTCTGGCAACAGGCAAATCCATTAAAAAAAATAGCCAGGCTAGTCAAATCGTCAGCCAGGTAGTAACCTTAGTAGGAACATACAATAAAGGTGGGGACAATGCAGAATATATTCTAGTTCTGTGCTACCCAAACTATCTGCTAACATGATTTGTTAATCTGGAGCTGCTACAACATATTACACCCACTTTAAAACATAACCCAGGACTGAAATGTTCAGAAAAGTGAGGTGTTGAAACTGTGTTTAGAAAGGCATCAAAACATATGTTTAATAGCCTATTATATTCTAAATATCTTCTTGTCTAGTTGTTTACGCCTATAAACTATGAGATTAACGTGGCTGTGGGGAGTACTCTCCTGTCTGAAGGTTGTCTGACTTTTCCACAACAGTGCTATTGAACTGGTCACATTTTTGCTTTCTCCTGGCAAAGACAAACATACCGATGCCTTTACTCTGACAAAAATCAACTTCCCAGAACTAATAAATTACACATACCGTGATAAAAGTCCCTTTCCGGTATTAACCCTTAGAACATTGCTTTATTCAGTATTAAAAAAGGAAATTGCTTTACAGTTGGGTAGCAATTGCATATGATTTTTTTCCCCAAATGCTTTACAAAGGCAAGTAAGCGTTATTTCTCCCTATTTTTACAGGTTTAGGGGAGTGGGAAACTGTGGCACAGAGATAAAGAGACTTTGCAGTGTAACATGGAATCAACAGAAGGAGTGGGAACTGTGCCCAGGTTTCCTAGATTTCAATCCGGTGTGTATCTATTTTGCTTCCCCATCCATTTTGTAGATAAGTAAGGGCTTGTCTATATGAGCACTTACTTGTGGCAAGCTAGAGTATAAATGTACCCAGTGTTACCCTGATGTACTCTAGCTGACCGTGTGGATTCTGCTGCTT
Source organism: Apalone spinifera (assembly GCA_030068395.1). Classification (NCBI taxonomy): domain Eukaryota; kingdom Metazoa; phylum Chordata; order Testudines; family Trionychidae; genus Apalone; species Apalone spinifera. The sequence continues at coordinate 73,619,655 of CM057847.1, read as the reverse complement.
TGCACTTTGTAAATTCCCTACTGCTAGAGCAGTTTTGGAGTAGAGCACAGTGTGCTAGGAAAATTGCATTGCACAGCAGCAGCAAGGTCTCCATGCACAATTAATGTGCAGTGTAACCGGGTCTAGTTCCCGAGGGGCTCTTGCGCCCCTCCCGTCCGGGGCTG
>CM057847.1:73592082-73619391 GCA_030068395.1 Apalone spinifera | reverse complement strand
CCCCCCCTCCCCACACACACAACATCGGTTCTGTAACTCTCTCCTTTTCAGGGCATAAGTGATTAAATTTAGGCATGTTTGAGTTCAGATTAAGGCATATCCTGGAGATGGTTCTGCTGTGCAGTATTTGGATCTAGATATAAATTTCCCCCAAGTTTTCACAGGATTCAGGTACAGGTCCATCTGTTTCCCATTAAGTACTGAGTGACTATTAAATTCCTACTAAATTATACATTCAATCTGCATCTAAAAAGCTCATCATGATTAAAGTACAATGAATACCAAAAGAAAGGATTGCTCTCTTATTAAAAAGTATTGCGTTCTCTTATTATTTGTTCCGGAGTCTCAAATCTGAGAGTGAGAAGACGAGCACCAAACAAAACAATTCAGTGAACAGCCCCCTCATCCCACTGCCATCTCTGTTACTGTGCAACCTGTTGGCACCAATGAAGCGTGCAGTCATGAACCGGAATAATAGTGTTCATATGACCATCTGCATGAATGAGGGCCAAAGAAGCATATGGCCACCATTAGTGTTGCAATTTGCTCGAAGAGTATTAATGCATGATAACAAATATCCTGATCTGAGCATACCTCGTAACTCTTGGGTTTAAAATTGCTCAAATGCATTTCCTCCGCTGTGGTTGTTTGGTTTGGTTGAAAGGGCTTGTGTTTTGTTTTCTCAGCCGGGGAATTCCAGCATGCCATTTCCTCGTTCCAGTATTAAGTCTCCAATCAGGTGCAAGTATGGTAGCACATTAATAAATATTAAAGACAATCACCGGGTTTAAACCCTTTCATTTTGGCAAGAACACTTAATCAGCTGCCCTGAATTATGCATGCATCAGCCCGTGAGATTCAGCATGGCTGGGATTCTCAAGGACAAAGGAATATACTGAGCTTCAGTATCTCACTTTTGTTTTCTCCAGCCATCTTTTGTGGTGTGTCATGGGAAAATTCTAATGAGTCTCTCCATGTTGCTGAAGGAATTCCTGTCAGACACAAGTCAGTGGCTTTTTCTACTACTACTTTTCCAGACATGACTGTGCTCTCTCTCTCTTTCTTATCCATGCTCTGTCATGAAAAAGGAAAGATACCCTTAAAATTTAGAATAGTAGGATGAATTGGAACAGCACAGACTGATACCAGTGTATAATAACACCCTTTGATTATCAACTCATTTCTATCCCTTCCAAAAACACACATACACAAAACCCCTTTCAATTTTAGAAGAGGCTTATTGGCATCACAATACACTGAAAAAATGTGGGACTCTTAATCTGCTTCACTAAGTTTCACTATATCCACTTTCACTATACATAGGTTCTGTTGTATTTATCATTCCATTAAAAAAATATTGTTTCGGATCTGAAATTTAGCATCTGAAATGCAATCTTAAGTTTCCAGGGGAATTTCTGGCATGGTAGAGATTTACTAGCTCTCTGTAAATGTCAAAGCTAGACAACCTGCTGAAAGATATGGGGTTTCAAGAAGGAAGTCTACATTGTACTTCTTGGCTTACCCTTATGATAGGAGGCTGCAAGGTGACTCAGATCACCTATTGTCCTACCTCTCTGTCCTTGGTTTTGAGACAATAATCCTCATTTCCACCTCTATATCCCTGTGTTGTAACATAAGAAGCACTGCTTCATGCTCCATAACTGCAGCTAATAGGCTAGAAACTATTTCAAAGAAGGATTTCAGCATGTTTCAGATTAGTGTGGTGTTGAAGTTCAAGACAAATGAATTGTTTCCTGTCTTTAGTGGAGAGCTGCTTCTGATCTGGGAATTGGCTGAGTGTAGGGGGAGGAGAGTGGTGCAGCAGAAGGAATGCAAAAGTAGATGGGGGAGGAGAGTGTATGCAGGGAAGCTGCTTTACTCTTTACAAGCAACTTTCTCTGTAAAGAGATTCACTGCTAAAGTTGCAAAGAAACAGAGGCTGCTCCCGTAGAGTACATCTACACAGCAGTGTTACTTTGGAATAACTGGCATTATTCCGAAATAACATAGTGCACATCTACACTACAAGCCTTTATTTCAAAATAATGTTGAGCTGGAGGGCTTCTTACTCCGACTCCTGTAACCCTCATTTCACAAGGAGTAAGGGAAGTTGAAGGAAGAGTGTTCTTCCTTTGACTTCCTACTGTGTAGACAACACCAAAAGCCAAATTAAGCTATTTTGACTTTAGCTACGCAATTGATGTAGCTGAAGTTGCGTACCTTAATTTGACTTTAGCTCTACTGTGTAGATGTACCCTTAGGGTTTGACTGAATCTCACTTACATAAGTAACCGCTTGAATGAGCACTGTATTATACCCTCAGAACAATCTGTCCCAGATAGTCAGCTTTTTTTATTAGCTGACTTGTAAAACTTAGTGGTCTATGTTCTGTAAATCAACTTCTAATTCAACCATTCAGAAACCCGTTTATCCATAACAATGCCACATTCTCAGTACAAAATAAACCAATAAAGCTCATCTTTGATTGGCTCAAGCACACTCTAGCTTTGTTCCACAAGCAAATCAGAATGCAGCAGCATCATGGTACATTGGGGCATCTCTATGATTGCTGCTGTTTGTTGATTACTGTGTAGCCGCAGCATTGTAAAGAACAAACAGGAAACCAGAGCCCTAGCTTCAATGATATTACATTCTATTGCATCCGTGTACACCATAGACATAACCAATGTTTCAAATATGTTTTATTGATTTTTTTTTCCAAACCAGATCATGTTTATATCTACAGACACAAGTGGTTTAGCATAATAACATCGCAATATATTACTGATTCGGAAAGTTCTTCCACGCTATTTTTGAAAATAAACAGGTTCAACTTTATCTTGCCACTTATGTAGCAGCAGCATGAAACCATGGGACCATCCTATTCCCTAGTCTTGATGAGAGACTAGATTTTTGCTGCATAGGGTACCAGGAGAACTCTGGCAATTGGTAAATCCAGGGCAAATAAAGCAGGGAGTACAGCACTGGAACAATCTCTATAGATAACGGGCAAAACTCTGTTGAGGTCTGCAACCCATTCAAACCAATCAGTGTCTATGAGGTGAAATCAGAGAGATAGTATCAGTGTAAATGAGACGGAGTTTAGCTCAGTTTCTTTATGCTATTGAATATTCCTACTTGGGTCTTTCGACTTCACTGCCAGATAACTACTGTTTGCTATCTATCCCATTGTAAAATCTTAGTGCATACACAGTACTGTATATTAAATTAATATTACCATAAAGTAAACTGAAGAGGTCAGCCATGGGTGGGAGTAGACTGAGTATTGACCTCAATTAGCAACCTCATGGTAAAAACTATAGGTGCTTTATTTTGTTGACTGTCACACTAAGGTTTCATAGCAAGACAATTACTGCATGTTAATTTTTCCATGGCTCAAAAAATATACACATTTTTGCAGTGAAGGCTGAGTCTTGATCTCTCCAGAGGCCAATCCTAGCAAAGATAAGTGTCTACTACTTACTGACAACTAGTGGAGTTACTACTTTATCTATAATTGTATTGGCTTGTGCCTGAGATTTTGTGGCTTGGGTCTGAGATTTTAATCCCATTGGTCTTGTGCTTATTTGGATAGAGTCTTACAGATATTTTGCTGAGATTGTTCAGACACATAAAGATAAATATTATACCTCTCAATGGAAAATGTCAGACAAGGGAGAATAAGCAGAGAACTCTATTTATAATCAGAGACAAGAGTTAAACTAAGATCAGTGAGACTATGTTGATCTAAAGTATACAGACTGGAGGTCTTTCTTGTATATTTATTTGGCAAATGATTTTCTTCCTTAGAATCTTAGGGCATATAAAAAAGATTACAACCACTACAGGGTCTTTTGACAGTCTCATCTTTAGGGCTAAAACAACTGCCATTCACTCTTTACACTTAAATCCATAAAAATCAGATTAAGTTGTAAGGAAGAGAGAAAAGCTCTGTCTCCGTAATAAAGTTACAAAATGGCTAGCCTTTCTGAACCTGGCAAAGCCTGCCTGCATGTCACGTCATGTGTTGAACTCTTTGGGGCTCAATGCTTAGCAGGTCTAATGCAATGGAAACCCAAGAGCTGCCTTTGTTGTGATAAGCCAAAGCCTCCTGAAGGGAATGAAGCCATGTCTGCCCTACAAAATTAAGTCAACCTAACATATGTCGGCACACATCTGTCACAGTAATTACATGACTTGTGCTTTGCTCCTCATGTTGCCGGTGCATATCTTCACCTGGAGCACTTGAATTGATTATGCTGTCAGTGTAGGGGCATTATGGAATAGCTCCTGAAAGCCAGTAACAACTGATCTATACTGACACTGTGTTGACCTAACTACGTCGACCTTGACTCTGTGCCACTCATGGAGGTGGTTAGTACGTTGGTGAAGCAGCGTAGTTACATCAGCAGGAACAAAGTTTAAGCATAGACTGTCTTGTGGTTTGGTCAATGGAAGCTGCCTTGCATCAGCCTGTTCCTGTAGCACAGACCAGACCTGAGTTTTTGAGTAAAACTGAGCACAACAGCTCAGAGAAGTTTTACAAATGAGGTTCCTTAAAATAATGCAGTTAGAAATAAAATCTATACTTCTAAGGCCAGAAGAAATCGCTGTGATCAACACTCTGCTCTCCTGCATAGCATTAGCCTAGGACCATGGGCAGTGGGTATTGTAGGCTGGGGGAGTCTATGCCCACCCTCCACTCTTGCAGTTCTGACTGAGGCTAAGGCTGGGGCTAGCTGGCCTTTTTGCACCAGAGACTTGAGGCAGCTTGTGCTGCGGTTGTGCTGCTCACCCAGCACGCCAATCAATGAACAAAAGGAGAGAACACTGAACTTTTACATCCCCCTTGGTGCTTAAACATATCAAAGAACCAGGACTGCAGACTTTGCCAGTCCCAAAGACTGTCCTTCATTATACAAAGTGTTTAATTATTGATTAAGCTTCTTATGTTTCTGGTTCATAGGTACACTGTGTCTATGCTGGCCAAATTTGATGAGCACGTGGCTCATCAATATTTACATTGGAGGCCCTTTTAAATAACCCATCAGATTTCCCTGCTCATTCACTAAGCTTACAATTCTATCACCTACTGAACATAAGAATGGCCATACTGGGTCAGACCAAAGGTCCATCTAGCCCAGTATCCTGTCTGCTAACAGTGGCCAATACCAGATGCCCAAGAAGGAGTGAACAGAACAGGGAATCAAGTGAGCCCACCTTTATCACCAGTGTCAAACAGGGACACCATTCCTACCCATTTTGTAAACCTAGAGAGCTCCTATTTCAACAGAGTTTAGGGAGACAGATTGTACATTGCCTAAAATAAACATAATCCAGATTGCAACCAGATTTGAATACAGTAGAATCTGCCTGCAGAATTCTGCTGTTGTGTCACTGCTGTGCTATATTGCTCACAAATATGTTATTTGGGCTTTGGATATCAGAGAAAACTCACTAGACATGAATAGTCACCTTAGGCTTTAACATTGTTGATACTATTAATTAGTAAATTAGCTTTCCTATTTACAGAATGTGAAAAACCAACACAAAAGTCAATGACAATTGTAGAGAATAATTAGCATGTTACATTTATTTTCTATAAGGCACACTTAGTTGTCAAGGGGCTCTCAGTCTCCTGCTAATGTGAAGCTGAAGCAGTCTGTTGGGGTGACTCCCTTTACTCTTTGCCCTCCCTCCCTCGTCTGCAGGCCTGTCCTCCACTTTTACTCTGAGAGGTAATAAGTAACTCTGGATAGTGGATGGGCATAATTTACAGGTTCGTGGGGGACACATGACCACCCCACACATCACATCTGAGTATCAGGAGGCTTGTATGACCTCATACCCAGCAAATAAACAAGAAATAATTAGCTTGAGGACTAACTTAATTCTCATTATAGGATTCACATTAATAGCACATCATGGGTCATTTGAGCTGAAAAAACAAGAAGCTTACGTTTGATCAATGCATATTAATGACTGTAAGCAGCCACAGCTTTCATTCAAACATGGCAATAATGATTTCTGTTTAAATAGACAGTTATTTCTCAATGTAAAATAGATTTTCCAGATTCAGTACTGTAACTTGCCACAGTATAAGCCACTTGCAAATAGGTTTTGTTTGAAGAATAAATTGTGTCTGAAGAATTGAAAGTTGAAGTGCATGAGCAGCAGCAGCAGTGCCAGGAGCACCAGGGAAGCAGTGGGCAAGCACCTCGGAGAGCAGCTTGTGGTAGCCAGCTCAAGCAGGCATCACTGAGTGGCACTGGGTTCCTTGGGCAAGAGTCAAGAACACAGAAGGGGTGTAGTTTGGAGGTGGGCTGCCCTCCCACTTGGGAAACATCCAGCCCTGTAGAGGCAGCCCTGCTCGGGGAGCCAGGCTGGGAGGGTTGCCAAGCAATCAGCCAACATCCTGGCTCCCAGAGCATGGAAAGCCAAGGTCCTGAGTGGGCAAGGTGGCTGCCACCAGCTTCCAATCTGCCAATTCCTGGCAGGAGATGACAGTTTTCAAACACTTTGAGAAACACTGTGCTAAATGGAGAAATCTTAGATGGGGGCATGCAGCCCTCTCTGCTCTCTCCCAAGCATCACCTCCGCACTGAGTAACTGAAATCTACTTCTCTGTTTTCCTTAAGGCTTTGGTTGTGTTTCATGTCTATGGTATCTTTCTGTCCCTTGGTCGAAGCCCCGTCCTAATTCTTACTGACTGCAGCAGAACCGCCTCCTGTGTGCAAACTTGACCAACCTTGCATGCCCTTGCTGTTGATTTCAGTTTGCAGCCTGCTGAGGAATGGCACTCCTTTTTCTCTCCTTCTCTGTTTGCAGTTCTGCACACTAACACCCTCCGCGAGAGTTAATTATAAGGTCTTTTCCTCAGAACTGCAGTGAATATATCCTTAACTGTTGCCATGAAAAAGTACTGTAAATATGTCCACTCCAGCTTTATTTGGATACACAGAAAGCAGAAACCAAAATTTAAATTTGCATCATAACCCTATAACTTATGACATCTATAACCCAATAGAAATAACTTAAAGATTTGCCTTACGGATATGGGAAAACTTGGGCAGCAGATATTGTAAGCAGAAGAAGACAATGGAAATACACCATTGTGGGGTGGAGGGTCTGGGCAGAGGCCATCAGTGATCATAGTGGGAGGCAGTCCTTGGGTAGAAGGGGCAAAGCTGGGACTTGCCCCCTCCCCCCCAAGCCATGGGGTCACCCACCACCCATGAGATAAGCCTGAGCAGCAGAATTTGGGTTCAGATCTGGAACTAAGAAACCTCAGACTTCAGGGCTTCAAGGAGCTGGCACTTTTATTTGTGTCACTATCAAGATATGGACCATCCATCAGGTTTGGATTTGATCTTAAATTCTGAAGGTGTTTGGAATCAGATGTTTGGTGCTAAAACCAAACATATAAGAAGGTAGAATTTGGTAGCATTTTATCCCTGCGCGACACTCACTTTGCACTGATCTAAATGATTAAGCAAGATGTGGTGCAATGGTGATTTGCAGTGTCTAAATGTGCCATGAAGGGCAAGGCCCCACGTGGAGACACACGTACTAGAGGTGACACCGTTCACCAGAAAGCTTTCACCTTCCTTGACCATGGGATGCTGTTTTGAGAGAAAGGACTGTTGAGCAGAGATAGGGTCCACCTATTGGGGAAGAGGAAGAATAGTTTTGGATTCAGACTGGCTAAGTTGGTGAGGTAGGCTTTAAGCTAGATTCAACTGGGACAGGAGACAAAAGCCCACAGGTTAGTTCACAACATGGAACGAAGGATCAAAATCTGGGAGAAACATGGGCAATCAGAGCAGGGACAAAGAAGAGACAATAGAGACTATAGAAGGGAAGGCTAATAAACACCTTAGATGTCTGTGTACCAGTACAAGAACGATAGGGGACAAACCGGAAGAAATAGAAATGCTAGTGAATAATCACAATAATGACATAAATGGCATCACAAAGAGCTGGTGGAATAATTCACATGACTGAAATATTGGTAAAGAAGTGTACAGCTTGTTCATGAAGGCAGGCAAGGAAAAAAGGATACGGTAATATCTGGTATATCAAAGATGTTATACACCTGCAGTGGGTCAGGGTAGAAGTGGTAGGCAGACAGGAGGACTGGAAAATGGCAAATACAGTACTTATCTATAGAAAGGAAAATAAGTAGAACCTGGCAAATTATAGACCAGTCATCTTAACTTCGGTAATTGGAGCAAATCAAATTCCCTAGGTAAGGACAAAAGGAGTAATAAAGGGTGATGACATAGTGGGGGGTTTACTAGAAACCACCAAACCCAGAAATGATGGTTGGATCAGGCCGAAACATCTATCAAAATCATCGAAAGTGCAGGATTTGGTGGTGATGGGGGATTTCAACTACCCAGACATCTGTTTGGAAAATAGCACAGCAGGGCAGAGATAATGCCAACAAATTCTTGGTATACGCTGGAGACAAGTTTTTATTTGGAGAAAGGAAGACAGGGGAAGCTGTTCTAGATTTAGTTCTGACAACCAGGAAGGGCATGGTTGGGATGTAAATGTGGAAGGCAGCTTGGGTGAAAGGGATAATCAAAGTTAGGAGGGAAATCAATAATAAAGACAATGGACTTCAAGAAGGCAGATGTTGGCAAATGCAGAGAATTGGTTGGTAGGATCCCTTGGGAAACAAACCTAAGATGGGGGGGGGGGGCTGAGAAGAGTCCAGGAGAGGTGGCAGTTTTTTAAAGAGACATTATTAAGAGCACAAGAGCAAACTATTCCACTGCTCAGGAAACATGGAAAGAAGCAAAGGTGACAGTGCCCCAGTGTGACGAACCAGTAAGAAAATGGCCAGCTGGGGGCAGGGCTCTGATACAGCCCCCTAATCTTTGTCCTTCTTCCCATCCTAGAGCTGAACCAGCAGCTGGGACCCAGGCACACGGGGCCAGGAGCCTGGGTCTGCTGCAGCGCCCCCCACACCTCTAGTTCCCTTCCCTTGCCTATGGGTGCTGCCCCTATAGCCCCCATTTGGCCAAGAACAGGAGCAGCATGGGACAGGGTCCTCACCCCAAAGGAGGTTGTGATATGACAGTGCCGTGAGAAATGTAAGTTATTTTCACCCCTGAAAGAGGTCATCTTGGCTTAGCCAGGAGATCTTAAACAATTTGAAACTCAAAATAGAATCAAATAAAGATAGAAACTAAGTCAAATTATGAAAGAGGAATATAATTAAACAACACAAGGTACTGGAGCACGTAACCAATTTGTAAGTACCAAGTCTAGAAAATAAGGTGAGACGTAGCATCTTTCTTTGACAGGGTGACAAGTCTTATGGGTGAGGTGAAACAATAGATATGATATATCTCAGTTCTAGTAGAGCTTTTGATACTATCTCGTATGACCTTCTTATTAGCAAAGTAGAGAAATATAGCCTACATGAACCTATTATAAGGGGAATGCATATGTGATTGGAAAACCATATTCAAAGAGCATTTATCAGTGATTCACAATTAAACTGGAAGGCATATTGAGTGGGTTGCCTCAGGGATCTGTCCTGGTTTCAGTTCTGTTCTGTATCTTCAAAAATGCTTTGGATAATGGCATACAAAATATACTTATAAAGGTTGTGAAAAATATCCAGCTGGGAAAGTCAGCCAGTGCTTTGGAGGACTGGATTAGAATTCAAAATGTTCTTGACAAACTGCAGAAATGGCCTGAAATAAATGGGATTAAATCAGTTAACACACATGCTAAGTACTACACACTGGAAAGAAGAAACAAATGCACCCATACAGAATTGGAAACAACAGCCTAGGAAGGAGTAGGGATGTTAAATATCGGTTAATTTGAATAGTTGAGTAACCTCATGAATTCTTATAGTTTAGTTGACTATTCTATAATTTCCGGGGGTGGGGCCAGCAGCCAATATATCAGAGGCAGCAGCACAGGATGCCAGGCAGGAGCTGGTCCATGAGGGGAGCCAGTTTAAAAGCCAGCTCCCCTTGTGGACCAGCTACCTGTCACCCAGTGCTGCTGTCTCTGATAAAGAGGCAGCAGCATGAGGTGGCAGCAGCCCCTGTCTAAGCTCCCTGACCTGGAGCAAGCTGGAACTGAGCTGGGCTGCCTGCCTGCCTGGCTCCTAATACACTTTAAATGCAGAGCCACAGCAGGGGGATTGATCTGTGGATTGTGCTGTATTTATTACCTTAGGGCCTATGAGCCCCAATCAAGGACCAGGACCCACTGTGCTACCTACTGTACAAAACCAAAACACCAAGAAAGTCCCTTCCCCAAAGAGCTTACGATTAAAGTAGAGGACAAGCGAAAACAGATGGATACAGACAGGGGAATAGAGGGAAAGAGAGAATTTTGCTCAGTGTGGCTGGCACCCCAGCAGCCTAGCCATCTACAAGATTTTTGTAGGTAACATGACAAAAGAGAATTTTAGGGAGTGATTTGAAGGAGGATAATGAGGAGCTTTATGGGTGTTTGTAAGGTGCTCCCCCAAGAAATAAATTACAGGAGAGAGGAGTCGATCTCTTGCTCCCATAGGCTGCGTCTAGACTGGCATGATTTTCCGCAAATGTTTTTAACGGAAAAGTTTTTCCGTTAAAAGCATTTGCGGAAAAGAGCATCTAGATTTGCGCAAAAGCATCCGTGGCCAATCTAGATGCAGTTTTGCACAAAAAAGCCCCGATCGCCATTTTCACCATTGGGGCTTTTTTGTGCAAAATGGTTCTCAGTTGTCTACACTGGCCCTCTTGCGCAAAAGCATTTGCGCAAGAGGGCTTTTTCCCGAGCGGGAGAGTCATTGAATTTGCGCAAGAACACCGACGATCTAATGTTTGATATATTAGATCGTCAGTACATTAAATCGTCGGTGTTCTTGCGCAAATTCAAGCGGCCAGTATAGACAGCTGGCAAGTTTTTGGGCAAAAGCGGCCGCTTTTGCACAAAAACTTGCCAGTCTAGACGCAGCCATAGTGTATTTCTTCTCTCTTCCAATACATCCATTTGATTCATAGTTCTCCAACATGCCATATGTCTGTCACATGAAGTCCATGCAGCCTAACACTGTGTCATGGGGAAAGGGCTTTTTGGTTTTAAAGGGCATGGGATATAAACCTCCTGACAGGAAAGATCTTCAAAGGGGGCGAACTTCACAGGGATTCACTGAAAAGAGGCCTTTGAAATAGTAGTTAAAATAATGATCACTCTGACATTTTAATAATATCTCACAGCAGCATCTCCCCTGTCCAGTGCTGCCAACAGAACTACTCCTGAGAGTGGAAGATGCAAAAGAATGAACAAGGCCAGCCCATTCCATCCAGTTGGGAATCATTTCTTCTGGGGAAGGGTCATGTAACAGAAGCGCCCGTATTACTAGCAGTGGAAACCCCATAATAGTCAGCATCAGGTCAGCCAAACAGGAATAAATCTTGGTTGTAACAGGCTTTGCAATGAATTAATGTGATGCTGAATGTGACTTGGCCTGGTGTACCCTAAACCAGTAACTTGTGGTTAGCATTGTAATATCGAACTTGATTGTCCAAATCTATCTTTAAGCACACTCTCCATCCTGTGGTGTACACAAGGCCAAGCAATAAATTAAATCGCACCTTGCTATAGAATTGCTCCTGCGGAATTTGTGTAAATCCACCCTCTCCTGTGCAGCGTATTGCCTCCAGTTCTGTAGGAAAGGGCTGCATCTTCCTTTCGGGCAGTCTCAGGGTCTGAGACAACTATGAAGTCTGCTTTCTGGGGATCCAGAGGGGACAACAGCTTCTGTGGGCCCCTTGGCAAAGTGTGGAGGCCCCTGGAAGGGGCGGAGCCTAGGGCACAAGGGGAAGGACCAGTGCAGCAAGCCCTCAGTGTTGCCCACAATGTGGTACTGGGCTCCCTGCCAGCCCTCAAGCTGTGCAGAGCACTGGGCATGGCGCTGTTGTGGCAATTTTAAGGGCCTGGGGCTCCAGCTGCCTGTGCTATTGCAGTAGAAAAGGCAGCAGCTGGGAGCCCCTGGCCCCTTTGAATCACCAGACCCAAGGCAATTGCCCCTTTTGCCCTCTGTCGGCAACTCTGTGGGGACCTTTCTGAAAGACTGATCAGACATGATCCATTTCACCCTCTGGCATGAACATGGGGCAGGGAACATCTTTTGGTTGTGTGCACAGTGCCTAACACATTGAGTCCCTGACCCTGGACTGGAGTCGTCAGGAGACACTGCAATACAAATGAAAACGATACAGTTACAGAAAACAGATCTGAGGAGCATAGGTCTGTGTGGCAAGTCCTGAATAACCATGAGATCTTAATCCATTTAGAACAGCAGCACAAATTTAACACCACGGAGAACATTTGAATTTGTAGATTTTGGAGAATGAGGATTTCCCTGTCAATTTTAATCTGGAGATGCTTTACTGGGGAAAATAAAAGGCATTTCTGCTTTTGATTATCCTGAAAGTTAACTGTTGTACAATGCTAGGTGAGACAGATATAGACTAGCATCTGTATTCTGGGTATGCTGCATAAATGTTACAACACCTGATGTGAGATGTATGTGCTGGCTTAGACAAATATACATCATTTGCTATTTCGTTTCAAATGATAAATTAATGTTTGATTTACTATTAAACATCTACAAATGGCATGTGGGTTCTGATTCTCCAGCAGAGTGTATATATGTCATCAGCTGGTTTGTCTGTTACAATAGTACATTGGTGCCAGGAAGAAAACCTGCAGTACTTTGAATGTGGGAAAACCTATAATATTCTATTTCAAACAAATCTGGGGAGCAAGTAAGACTCGAGTCTGAGAAAGCACAGAGGAAAACAGAATTGTTCTAACGCACAGGCAAGCGAAATGCAGCCCGTTGTTACCATCCTGGGGCCCTCGGGCAGGATCCCTGCTTTCTGCACCCTGACATGCTGCTCAAAGCAGCTGGCTGTGGGGGCCATGTGCTCATCACATGCTACCTCCCTCCCCCAGCACAATCTTGCAGCTCCCATTGGCCGGAAACTGGCCAATGGGAGCTGCCTGGGCCATGCTTGCAGTGCAGGCAGCATGCAATGCCTGCCCCCTCAGCGGCTCGCAGTGCTCAGAGAACACATGACCCCCACAGCTGGCCACTTAGAGTGGTGTGCAGGGGGCTCAGAAGGTAGAAAGCCTGCCTGAGGGCTCCGCTGGGCTGCTGGCCAGAGTCTGCAGCTGTTACTCCAACCCCACCCTCCTCTCAACCCCCTGCATCCCTGCTCCTGCACCAATACCTCCTCCCAGATCCTGCATCCCAATCCCCTACCACAGGCGACAACCCAAACTCCGCACCCCTCTTCTACTTCTTCCCTAGGTCACAACCCCCTTCCAAACTCTGAATCACCTCCTACACCTCTCCTCCAAGTCAAAATCCTTTTCTGTGCCCATGCCCATACCCCACGCCACACCTTGCACCCCAATCCACTGCCCCAGGTCACAACCCCCTCCTTCACCCAAACTCCCTCCCAGATATCACACCCCTCTTGCAGCCCAGTCTTCTACCCCAAGTTCCTTTTTACACCCCACCACCATCTCCTCCATTAATATCATGGAAGAATGCAGCTCCTGACCACTTACCCAATTCTTGGCATGGTCCCCCCATCAAAAATTATTGCCCACCCCTGCTCTAGTGGCTGTATGATAAGCCAAGGCACAGCTGAGGAAACAACTGGAGGAGTGAAAAATTCTAGTAAAAGAGCTCTGACCTGTCCAGAGCACTCTTGCTTCTGGTGAAAGCACAGAACAAGTCAGTGTCAGATACTAATACATTGCATTCAGGGCTGTCTGGGACACTGCTACATATGGCAGAGCCACCGGACAGCCTGCTGTGAATGCAAATGTTTGTTGAATTTGACACCCTCAGCACTTCCGCAATTACTGAGAATCGTTATCTTCGATCATCCAGTCTTTCTGTACTACGTTTAGGGTCTAATCTTTGCAAGACACTCAGCATTTCCTGCAACGTGCTGAATACCCCTTATTCCCCTAGGCTTCAATGAAAGGTGAGGATGCTCAGCATTCTGTCAAACCTGCCCACCTGCTTGCAAAATCAGGTTAATTGATCAGGCAAAATAGTCCAAACTCTGCAGTGCTGTTCCATAGGGCTAGAACGTCTTCAGAGAGGCTGCATTAAATATTAAAACAGCTAACAATTCATCCATTCTTTTGAGATGGGAGAAGAGGAAAGGGAAAGAGAAGCAAACTTCTTGATTGGCTACACTGGGTCATCCACAGATGTAAGCTTAACCGTGTATAAACCTTTGAAGTGCCAGTCTCAGGAAACAAGGAACTATGTGATGGAGACTTGTATGAAGACAAAGTTTTTGGCCTTTCAAGCAAAGTAGCCCCTGCCACATAATCTCTCAAGTTGTTCTTAAGTAGAGAGAGACAACTGTTGCTTTAAAAAAAATCTTTCATGTTGAGCTGAATGTGGTTTTCAAAGATTAAGAAAATTGTTCTGGGTAAAACTTTCAAAAGTTCCCTTGTTCCATTTTCATAAGCAACAGGCATTCCATTGATTTTCAATTAGAGAGTAAAATTTTCAAGAGCATCTATCTAAATCTGATTTGAGCCAAGTTTCACTCCTTTGGCTGATAGTGTTGGTGGTTCTGAAGACACAAATTACATCAATGGGTGTGGACTTTGCAGTCTATGTAGTTATATTACAAATCAGTGGCCACAGATGCTATGGTCACATGCTAAATTGCTTACTTGTAGCACGTGAAAAAACACTTATGACCTGCCTCTCCAGAGTCACAGGTAGCTGCGTCTTGTGCTAAAACATGCTCCCATCAGCTGAGAGTTCCATAAAGGTGCTTTTCTACGTTCTAGGTTAGCTACCAAATGGCAGCAAAGACACAAACATCTGGATATGCCTGATTCCACTCAGCAGAGTGAAAGAGTGCATGTAAAATAGCTAGACCCTTAGTGTCTATTCAAGATAATTAAAAAATTCTGCCCAACATGCTTTAGTTTATGGCAGTGTCTGTGGTGAGGCCTCCATGGTGAGGACAACTGCATCCAAAGTGAAATCAGGAAAAGTGGAGTGGGGCAGCTACAGAAGCAACTGCAGTCCTTGATCCTGTGACAACCAACCTTGGCAAATCATAAAGCAAACATCCAGCTGCTCTACCTTGTGCCACTGGTGAAAGGCCTCTATGGGACTTTATGCCAAGGTAAGATAGATGTAGGGGAGCTGTGCTCTCTAGATAGATTAGAAAGTAAGCAAGCGAGCAAGCAAGTAATGCCAGTGGAAATATCCCATGTTGGAAATGGAATTCTGCTCTGGACAGCTACAGCCAAAATCCACCCATTCTGTGCCATCTGATCAGCTCCAAGTGGCCAGATGAACTGGACACTCCAGTCTGCAGAGAATGAAGCATTTGTCTTAAGACCAATGCTAGCAGCAATGGAATTGTTAGTATAAACTCACTTCAGGCAACTTTATGCTATTGTCTAGATCTCTTCTGAGCATGATTAGATGAGACTGTGATAAAAATGTCTGTGATTTGCCTGCGTTAGCAATCCTACCATTCTTAGCAGTGATGGAGCTGCACTGATAGCAGAAATGCCTAACATTTTCAGCGCAGGTGCAATCAAAAGAAACCAAGTATATGTGAAGAATGGTGACAAGTGGGGAAATGCTGGTTTAGTTCATGCTTCTGTGACTTCCTAACAGACATCTGCTGTTTTTCCTTTGAGATTTACTTTATTATGCTCTTTGCTTTCTGTATTGGGGATTGTGTTGCTTTTATTTAGCATTGTAAGTGATCTATATTTGCTTTCTTGTTCATATAGAATGCAGCTTTTTATCTCGAGAAAAGGGCTCACACGCACACACCCATCTAGACTGCTTAGTATTTTTGGTTCCATCTTGCTAACATTCGTATATACTTCATGGGTTTTTATTCTCTCTCAAAATCTGTGGGACTAAATTTGGTTTGGGCCTTACATATAATATAAGCTGACAGGAGCTGTGTTTTCAGGAGAATGATTATGCAGAATAATTCATAGGATTTTTCTTCTAGGCAAACAGATGCTGTTTGAAAATGTGTCTTTCTTAGGACAACTGATTTCATTCAGTGTCCAGAGAAGTAATGAATCATTGGTGATATTCAGAGTCCAGAGGACCCTGAGAGCTGCTCTGGTCATTTTGGACCTTAGATGTATAGAGTAAGATTTTTTTTTTCTATCCATAGTGATAAATATTTCAAGATGCTATTGTAGTGAGAGAAAGATGGCATGCTGGCTATGTGAAAGATGCAGTATCTACTTGCTTTCTAAAGTTGTTGGAAAGATCAACTAGTTAATCTTTGTGTAAAGCATATTGAAAATGTTAACGAGAACTGTTATTTCTGTCAGCAGTGTTGTTATGGGTGTCCTTCAGTTATTCTGTAGGGCCATTCTCAACTCAGTAGATATACAGGGTTTTTTAGGTAGGGGGAAGAGATTTATAACTGTATTCCATGAAAAGGGAAATTAATACTGGCACTTGCCAGTGGTGTTGTGTAAGTATGGTGTCTATAGAAATTAAATGTGGGTGGGCAACTTTAGGAGACTAGCCCAAGCATTCAGCCAAAAATCAGATTCTCAAACCTCACCATGATCTGAAAAAAGTTTTGAATATAATTTTGTTTCATTGCTTTTCTCCTTTCTTGCTTGATATTTCTTGGTTGCAACACAGCTGGAAGTAAGCAGTTCCTGAATTTTTTAAGGAAGTCAAGCATCAAGAGTCCCCTGTCACATTTTGTAGACTCTCAAGGCAAACCTTTTCCTGTTTATCTGAATGTTCCTAAATTCACCCATCACTAACAGGAACATAGTCTTCTGCAAACAGCCAAGTCCTTCACTTGTGTCCTCTTCCCAGGTGTATGTATAATAAGTACATATTAATAATACTTCTAAAGCATTTGTGCCTGCCTACCTGTGTGCATTTTTCTGAATTTAAGAGTACGTACCCACAAGAACAGGGAACAAAGTTTATCTCTTTTTCCCCATAAACTAAAGCAGCTTGGTAGACAAGTCTTTCATGTAAAAAGGGTGATGGTTGCTGTGAAAAGGATTTTCCAGAGAAGCATACATTCAATCAGTGTCCATCCTGCCTGCTTTGCCCTGTATTCAACCAGCAAATGCAGCCTGTGAAGAGGCATGAACTCATGGGGAACCTCTGTTAATGTGCTGGAGGGAAGAACAAGGAGGAGGAATTTGCTGCTGGAATAAAATGGAGGAAATTCTGCTCCCAAACAGGTTGAATGCCTTTGAATAGACACTGCTGCCTTGAGTCTGTCCTGCTGTTGGTGTGCTGAAGGCATGGGCATCTAGGCTTACAGTCAAATGGACTGCATCCCTCATGGCTGATCACTGAAGGAGAAGAGAGTCTCTTAGTGGTAGGATCCACATGCTGTGAGGGCCCAGGAAAAAGGGGTCTTGAAGTCTACTGGTATTCC
Organism: Apalone spinifera; assembly: GCA_030068395.1. NCBI lineage: Eukaryota > Metazoa > Chordata > Testudines > Trionychidae > Apalone > Apalone spinifera. The sequence continues at coordinate 73,601,920 of CM057847.1, read as the reverse complement.
TACTGTTGTCAGTGTCTTGGTAGCTAGCCATCTACAAATAGAATCTAATTCTAGGGGGTTGACAAGAAGAGAGCTATTGTTTGAAATGAAAATTCACATGGTACACAGGTTTAGAGGAAAAGCTCTGTACATCTGTGTTCATGCTTGGATTAGCTAAAATTAAAAGTCTTTCTTAGAAAGCCACAAGAAACATATAGTACACAGTCAGCAATGACCCTGATTTAGATACACAACTTTAGTGGTACAGTTAGATAGTAGTGAATAAGCGTATGGGTACATCACCCATTAGAAGTTTTATGGAGTTAGTTGGGGAAAGCCAATATGTTAATGGGCAAAGAGTGTCCCTCAATTCGTCAGTATCTGGGATACACTCTGTAGGAATATACAGTCTGTCAAGGACAAATGGGGCGTCTTCTCTGACTATGTCCCTTGTCAGCGGGCCTGCTAATCCATCTGGGCACTGTCCATGTCCTATGATGTGCTCCTTGTAAATGTCCCTTGATCACCGTGAGCTGCCACATCAGACAAGCGTAGTGTTGACTGACTCCGCTTGTCTGCAACACTGGCTTGTTGTTGGGGTCCCAATCACCCAGGGCTCTGTCAATCAGGGGAAGGACTTGCACCTCATAGCTCTGCGCTCACAGAGGGTCATTCAGCCAGAGGGTACTTCTCCACCTTCCAAGAGTAGGCCCCACGGATGGCCCGGGTCCTCGTTCTCGAATGGCACTGTGATGTCCACCATTGGTGCTCCTTGCAGGAGGCATAAGGGATCTGTCAAAAAAGGTTTGCTTTCTCGACAGATCCCCCTCTATACTGCTGCTTTTTGCCCACAAAGTGCTGAGTCGGCAAAACGCGGCGGCCATTTTTATGCAAATTAGGCACGGGATATTTAAATCCCTGCCTCATTTGCAATGTCGACCTGCCTAATCTGCATCCCTCTGCTGACAGAGGGATGCAGTCTAGCCATACCCTTTGTATCCCCTGTATAAGGGACATAGAGCCAACAGCACTTTTTCAAAGTTCCTTGCCACTAAGCGTTGTTTGGTGCCCTTCTCCCCAGATACACAGAATAGTGCATGAGACTTGTGCTCAATTAATGCCCTCTAGATCACAGTTGACAATAACTGGTCCCCTAAATTAGTTTGGGAGCAAATACAACCTTATTATTTGATTAAATGTTACAACAATAGAGAGAGGAGATTGTGCCTCCCAATCCATCACATGAAGATTTGGCACTCACAATAAAGTTGTAATAAACTCGTGTCCCACAAAGGGAGGTAATATGCCGATGGCAAAGAAACAATGTCACCATACAAGTTATTCAGAAGGTGTGGCACTGTTTCACAAAGATGAATAGGAATCACTATTTTTTCACCTGTCCTAGCCTGGACTGGCTTGTCATGCTAGGTATTTGTATCATCATTACATTGTTACAGTTGATGTCATAACTATGTGATGCAGAGGGATGAAAATATGTAAATTACACATGTACAGAGGAAACTAGGACTGAAATCCTGAGCTCTCAGCTCCAAAAAACTGCAGGTGTCTACCAGCTGACTTGACAGAAAAATCACAAAGCACGTATTAGTAACAAGTCTCTGATCTCCTCTGTGACCAGATGCTAGAGGGTAATATACCTTGCTTATATACAAAGAGCCAGTGAATTACTACAAGAAAGATGGACAAAGGCAGCTTTTTAGGAAGGGATAAAAAGAAGCTTAGTCACACTTAGAAAGTCTAACATGTGACAACAATGCCAATTTGGTGCTGTCACTGTCACTCACATTGTCATCCACATCCGAGTCTTCTTCCTCTGCTACTAAGTGCGTAAGTAGCTCCGCTGCAATGAGTGATGTCCTAAGCCCATTGAACACAACATGGGAGAAAATTCTGGGATTCATGATTTCTCCAAGCAGATGCTGGAGTTCACAGCAAGGCGTGGGAATCAAAGAGGTGGCTGACGGGACATTTTTCCTGTTCCCAAAGTGCTACGTTGCACATTCCCACAGTGCTTATCTGCTGAAAGTGACACCAGTCACTGTGGGATGCATACCCACATTGCTTTGCTCTTTCAATTGACAGGGGAGCTAACAATGTGGCCATGAAATGCCGACAGTGGGTGGTGCTACAGGAGTACTTGTTTGTTTTTTTTAAGTTACAAACTAACCCGGCTACTCCTCTGAGACTTTTTAATCTTCTGAAGTGGCCCATGCCAGATGCCTCAGAGGGAGTGAACAGAACAGGTAATCATCAAATGATCCATCCTCTGTTGCCTACTCCCAGACTCCGGCAAACAGAAACCATCCCGTTTCAGTTCAATTGAATTCTTGAATGTTATTTAGGACAGAGAAAGAGAACCAGGGAACTCTATATCATAATTTCCCCCCTCCTCCTTTCCTCCCAACCCCCGCAGCTATTCTGTACACATCTGTGTGTTCCCTGAGCAACCCTACCAGAGGAGGCCCCACACGTGGACGAATGCCCATCTTCTCCTGGGCTATGTCTACACTGGCAGGTTCTTGCTGTTGGGCAAAAGCACCTGGCAGTGTGGACGTGTTCTTGCACAAGAGTTCTTGCGCAAGAACCTGCCAGTATAGACATAGCCCTGGTGTGTAGATTGCACTGGAGGTTGAAGTGGGGATAGGCACCCAGACTCCTCATGTCAGGCAGCTGTGCACAGGCCCAGAGGCAGAAACAGAGGAGAATAAGGAATTGTTGCTGCAAAAACATAGGTGTCAGGTGAGGTTAGGCACCTACAGGTTCAAGTGGGAGTTTTGTGGAGCTTAAAAATGAGACTTAGGTGCATAAATACCTTTGTGGATTAGGGCCAAAGATATTAATTCAGGAGGGGAATGGCACCAATCAGAAGTGAATGAGGTGATGGATTCTTCTAGAAAGTGGAAGGACCATGAGGCTCCACCACTTCTGTGGCCCAACTCCTACCCTGTCTCTTCCCCCTTAGACCTTGTCCCCAGCCAAGCTGTAAGCTGGAGCCAGGCTGGGGAGCTCAGCCCCTCTGCCAACCCAGTGGTGGCGAGCTGAGAGCAACCCCCAACACATGTTCTCACCCCTCCCTCCAGACCTCCTGCCCAGGGCAGTTGGAGGATCCACTGCTCCCAGCAGCCAGGTTCCAGCTTCTGGCCTAGCCAGGAGTCAGAGCTTCTGGGGGAAGAAGAGGGGCAGGTGGTTGGGCCCATGGCAAAAAGTGGGAGGATCACTGTTCTTTCACCCCCTTGTTCTGGTGCCCCTGTGTGTCTCTGAATCCAAGGTTGAATGCTTCTGCAAGGGATTGTTTGGATTCTGGGCCTTGCTCAGACTGATTATAGAGTTGGAAAGTTTAGTTCCAAATGATCTGGCCTGCCCATTAGTCCATGGATTTGATCCATTCAGACCTTAAGTTTGTCTCTAATATGGCTGCGGATGGGTACATATCGTAATAATATACGGGATTGTTCCTTTTGGTCATTGATATATCTTGCATTGCAAACTTCGGTGGAAAGGAGGATTAAATAGCTATTTTATTCCATCAGGAAGAGGAAAATGTCTGGGTAGAGAATCCATCCCTGCCATTCCCTGAGTGTTGGCTAAGAACAAGCACACGCTGACATGCAATGTAGGTGTTGCTTGACTAGCATATGAAGGGCAGCTTGAGTTTTTAGTCCCTGCACAGTGGCCACCTTTTCCTGACCTGCCTGGATCTCAAAGCTGCCTTAATCCCCTCCTCAGGAGATGTGTCTAGCAGTGTAATCACTTAATTTACGCCCACCCAGTGCTGCTCTCAAAGGGAATCCATGAGGAGTGACTCTTCATTACTTTTGCTGAGGAGTGGAAGAAAAGGCTGCTTTAGACAGGAAAAGAGTGGGAGGGAAGGAGAGAAAGAAATGGCCATGGAAAATAAATGCTCAAATATATCCTTTTCATGTTAGCATATCCCAGAGGGTTGTGGTAATAGCTGGGTGTATGTGGGAATGACTATACAGTTCATGCATATGAGGTTTGTATGTGGGAAGAGGGAGCGCTCACAGAGTAAAAAGAAACAGTCAAAACCCTATGCTTGTTACCACCCTAATTTCCTCTGCTCTTATTGAAAAGTAAGCAATCTGAAGGACTTGGAATTTTCTATTCTACATGCGAGATGCTTTGCATGCCACACAGCATATGTCTCAACCGTGTACTAGTTTACAATTACTGTTGGGCTTTTTAAGCAAATATTTATTTGTACAAAAGCTTCTTCTGTCAGAATCGATATGTGGCAGCATAAATTGAAAAACAAATGTAGCCTAAAAAGTAATAATTTGCAATGGCACTAGGACATACACAAAATTGGAAAGTCTGCCAGTATTGGAGATTAATTCACTAAAAAAAAAAACCAACCCTCTGAACCAAAGAGCAACTGCTTTTTAAAGTATTAGAACAAATATGTCTTTGAAAGACATATTAAGGTTATCTACAAAAGAGAAGTTACCTTGGTAGAAGCAGAAGGCAGTTAGACATGTGAGGAAGTGTAATTTTCCCACCTGCAAAAAGATGCACAAGTGGAATGGGAGAGTGGGTGACAGAGTCAGCCAACTATGAGGTGCTGTCACCTTTTGAGATTCTCCGTGGAGTTGCAATCTGTGAAGAGTAATAAGGGCTACAGAACTGAGAAGACTGGGGATGAAGGAGCAGTGGGCCGCCCTAGGCATAGTGGAAATGTACATTGTCACAATGTAAGTGAGCCCTCTTTGGGTATCCCTCTGTACAGATGCCTGGGGAATTAGTCATGCCTGGAGCAGCCTTTGCTAGGGGAAGCTGCCAGGTGCACAGAGTCAATGTGGAGACACAAGATGTCCAACAGGTCCCTTAGCCTGCTGCAGGTCCCCAAAGCCCAGGCTCATTCCATGGTACAGGGTGAGGAAGTAAAGGCCTGCCCCCCACTCCTTCACACACACAGCCTCTTTTCCTTTAGGAGGAACTCTGGGAGGTGCCTTCCCACATAATTCTTCCCCTTTGTGTGAAGTGCTGTCAACCCAGCCCATGGAGAGGAATTGTCCTCCACACATTTGTGCTAGTTTATAAACAAGTTAGCTAGCTGTTCCTCTCAGCTTCATGCATATTTTGCTCTAATTCTTGTCCTGCAAAGGAAGGGGAGAGAAGGTGACAGATAACAAGACATAAATCAAAGCCATGCCAACCCAACATTCTCTGTCTCTCTCCACCCCAACTATACCTTCCAAATATCTGTATAGTCAGATTTCAGGTTAGTATATGGCTTATAAAAGGAGCTTGCTCAGGACTGCAACAAACACAGCACAAAAGCTACTACAAAAGTCTCCTGAAAGGGAATTCTCAAGCCCAGAGAAGTGCCAACACACTCCTTAAACAATGGCCCTTAACAGCTCCACTGATTTTTGCAGTCCACATAGTGATGTTCTCTGCAGCCTTGATAGTTCTGTGTAAATGTAGAAAAGTTGGGAAAATAGCAGCTCCAACTGTTCCTGAGGGTCTCAGCAAAAGCCATGCACCCTTCTTCCTACCAGCCAGGCACTGGTGCAACACGCAGGGAAACTGAGGCAAGATTCACATAGGCTCATGTACAGCATAAAAAGGGAAAATCCCCACTTGGTTACATCTCTCCAAAGACCTCTTCTTTGCATGTCATTTGTTCAGTGTTCAACCAGCTTATAATCACATTTCTGGCTTAAGTAAGGTGAGACAAACTCAATGGAAATGTATTTGAAAGAGGCCTTCATGTCATAGAGCAGCAATTAATCAAGAAGTTTAAAATTCATCCCATTTCCAAAGATCCATCCCTCTCTGTACTGCTGCTTCCTATGGCCCTTCTCACACTGTGTCTGTGGACTGGATCAGAGGAGAAATACTTGATTTCTCTTGTGGCTCATCAGACGAGATTAGCACTGCACATACTTAGCTGGAGTGGACAAACATCCCCCACAGAATAGACTGTGTGAGGTCTTCATTTCAGCTCAGCAAGAAATTAAATCATTGTCAGCCAATGATCCTTTGCTCAGTCCAGCCTCCTACTCTTGTTGGATTTTTTTTAGTAGCGATTTTCCATATCTGTTCTGTTTTGAAGAAGCAAAGGGATTATATGGATTTATTTCCCTGCTATTAACACCACCACAGCAGAAAAACAAATGTGAATCCTTCCCAGAATGCAGTGGCAAATTCAAAATATATTTTCCTATCTTTGTTTGGGTCTCTTTCAAAGGATTAATGAAAACACCACTTTTTTTTATAACTGGTCGTCAGCACCAAAAGTTGTTTACTACGAGTCAATGTGTTTTCTGTTAGAGCCCCAGCTTTGCTTTCCCAGTTTTAGAAGCATGACACAACAAGCTGAAAGATATTTGTGTGAGGGAGTGTGGAAGTGGAAATGCTGTGTCTTTGGGTGCCTTTCTCCTCCACACTCCCCTTCCTCCATCCATTAAGCCTTTCACTGCTCTTTTCACTTCAATTTCAGACATTAAAAACAGCACAACAGAATTTTATATTTAGAAATGGGCCTATATAAAAATCTTGGGTCTGAATGCTCTCACAAAAACAACTTTGGATCCTGATCCAAAGCCAAACATTTTTGCTTAATTCCCTCTCTGCTTAGGGTGGAGGAAGGCTAGGTGAGGTTGTGGAGACCTATTGAATTCCTAGGTCTGCTACAGCTTTCATATTTAGTCTTGGATAAGCAAAGGTCATCTTTCCATGCCTCTGCTCCCTGCCTCTAAGAGTCAGTTGTTAATCCCTACCTCATGGGGTGTTGGAAGGATACATTCCTTTATTTTTTGTAGGGCACTTGGATAGAAAGATATGTCAGGTGGACACACATAAATCTAGTTCAGTGCACTTAACTTTATTACCACCGTTCTTTTCCCTAGGACTTTGAACAATATCAGGACATCTCCCCTAAGGAATTCACAGCAGTGTTTACACGTTGTTAAAAGCAGCTTTGCTTAGAACCAGGCAGGTATAGCAGGAGACATACAAGCTAATAATCCTGATACAACTGGGCTTTAAATGACAATGGGGATATCTACACAGCAGCATTATTTTGCAATAACTGATGTTAGGCAAACAGTTATTTTGACATAATGTCGAAATAATGTCGAGCTGGAGGACTTCTTATTCCAACTCCTGTAACCCTCATTTTACAAACAGTAAGGGAAGTCGGAGGAAGAGTTCTCTTCCTTGGACTTCCTGCTGTGCAGGTAGTGCCAATAGTCGAAAAGAGCTATTTTGACTTAAGTTACACAATGGATGAAGTTGCTTAGCTTATTTCGGCTTTAGCCCTGCTGTGTAGATGTGCCCTTGGTGAAATGTAGTATGCCCATTCAGAACTTGACCACTGGGTTTATATCGGCTGCTCTGCAAATTTGAATATTCTCTAGGTCTCTTGAAGTCCCTAAAATTGGAATGGAAATCATCAAGGACATCATGTCTGGTGAGATTTCTGATGTTTCACTGTTTAGCCATGGAAAGAATACTTCAAGTACAGGAGGCCCCTGACTTATGATGTGATTGGTTCTGGAGGAAGCATCACAAGTTGGGGGCATCGTAACTCGAACCCTCATTTACAATAGGTGCTGTGCGCCGTCGTAAATGCGGGACGAAGACATAAAGTCAGGGTTTTCAGCCCCTTCCGCACTTACAAAAATGGTTGTAAGTGTGGGAGGTCAGAACTCGGGTGGTCGCAAGTTGGGGGCCTCCTGTATAGCCTTTCCTTCCCCTCCTCTTCCTTCCCCTCCCGCCTAGTATTTCAGTACTTCCTCTTGAGCAAGCTAGAAACTAGAACCAAAAACCATTTCTGAAGCTGTTTTTTTAGTCTAATTTGAGAGAGTGGTTTAGGAGCATATTCTCTATAGAACCCCCCTCCAGGAGTGGTCCTCAGCCAAGGATATTCATCACCCCTGGGGGTACAGAGAGGTCTTCCAATGGTACATAATTTCATTTAGATCAGTGGTGGGCAATCATTTTTTGCCAGGGGCTACTTTGGAAATTTTTGAAGGCTTCCTGTGCTCCCCCGCCCCTAGACCTTAATTGGCCTGAGGGCAGGGGAGCAGCAGGGCCTCTGTGGGACAGATCCACCTGCTTGGTGGGCCGTATCCAGCCCGGAGAGACTCTTTTGCCCATCCCAATCTAGATATTTGCCTAACTTTACAACAGACTACATAAAACGCACTAGCAAAGTTAGAACAAAATACAATTTCATACTGACAATAACTTGTTTAAACTGCTGAATATACTATACACTGAAATGTAATTATAATATAGTCCAATGAACTTATTTTATATTTACATGGTAAAAATGAGAAAGTAAGTGATTTTTCAGGAATGATGTGCTGTGACATTTTTGTATTTTTAGGTCTGATTGTGTAAACCAGTAGTTTTTAAGTGAGATGACACTTGGGAATACATAAGACAAATCTTGTACTCCTTTCCTGAGTCTTAGGCTAGGTCTAACTGACATTATTCTGAAATAACATAGTCCGCGTCTACCCTACAAGCAGCTATTTCGACATAATGTCAAAATAATGTCAAGCTGAAGGACTTCTTATTCTGATTCCTGTAACTTTCATTTTACAAGGAGTAAGGGAAGTCGGAGGAAGAGTGCTCTTTCTCGGACTTCCTGCTACGTAGACAGCGCCAAAAGCCGAAATAAGCTATTTTGACTTACGGTGCACAATTGACGTAGCTCAATTTGTGTAGTTTGTTTTGGCTTTAGCCCTGCTGTGTGAACATGCCCTCAGTCTGGAAATGTTGAGAGAGCCACATGTACTTGTCACAATCTCTATGTACAGCAGCCAGCAAACGAAATAACAAATGAGTAACATAAGATTCAACTTCAAAAGTTCCTTCCTCACTGTTTTTACTGGGCTTTTGGTTGCTATTGCTGTAGCTCCAATAATTGTTTTCTTACAGGAATCACTCTCCCTCTCAATCTCTCATCTCAGTTTTTCAGTCCACTACATTATTCAGTAAATTAGATGTCCAATGAAGCTGCCTGATGTTCACTTGCTTGTAAAATCACTAACTGGTCCAAGTTAATATTTCAGACAGCCACTAAACATGTCCACACCAGTAATTGATACTGGGTGGTTTTTTGAACAGCCTAACAAATACATATATTGAGATATATGCATTTTATCACATCAGGCTTTGCACCAGTTCCTTTGGGATAAATTTTATGGATGTAATAAGATTTTTACAGCATCTGGAAAGCCTCAGGTACTGAAAAGTAGATTTATATCCGATCTTAATTTTACAAATGTGCTGCTTGATCAGTGGTGACCAGGTCACAGGAGCTGAGTATATGTTGCAAGGATTTAAAATAACCTATTTAAAGGAATTGTCCAGGTTTAATTGTAGAATTAATCATTAAAATCTAGAGAGTACAACAGTAAAATATGCAATACAATAAAATGTTTAAAGAAAATTTGTAGATATTTTATATGTCACTGATGATGCCTATCAACTTAATGTAGCTGTTCTGGCAAAGAGATGGATATTATCAAACTTGGTAGGTCCAGATATAATTTCATTTCACACTTGTAATATGTTCATATATAAAAATTTTTATAATGAGCACAGATAGTTAAATACGTACAGTAAACTTCCGATAATTCGGCACCTTTGGGACCCAGAGGGTGCCAAATTATCAGCTATGCCGGAGTATCAGGAGGTACTCCCGAAGAGGGGCTGTGAAGAGTCTGGGGGGGTGGCAGGAAATGGTGCAGCGTGGGGCAAACCCTCCGCCGTTTTGCAAGGAGGCGGGGGAAGCCCCGCGCAGCCACCGGCGACAGGCCAGCTGGGGCTGCAAGCGGCAGCGGCGACTTGGGGAAGCGGC
>CM057847.1:73575782-73591982 GCA_030068395.1 Apalone spinifera | reverse complement strand
CCAACACTTCGGTTAGTCTATAAGGTGCCACAGGACTCCTCGCCACTTTTTAAGTGATTTTGAGAATCCTACCTCTATGGTTTGTGAACATAAGTCCCATTGAAAGTCAATGATGTGGCAATGTAGAATAATTCCTTACCCTACATAGTCAGAGTCTCAGGTCAAGAGGAACAGCAGTTGATCTAGTCTGGCCTATAAATCACTGGCCACCAATGCCATCCAGAACTCACACACTAAACCCTACAATCAAAATTAACTCAAAGTATTACAGCCTACAGGAAACTAGACTCTTACAAGCCACGGGAGAGAGAATGGGGAGGATTGAAGTGCACAAGTACCCGAGGCCTCTGCAATGGTAAACACGATACAGATAATGCAGGCAAGTAACCCTCATCCACATGCTGCACCTCACCAAGACCACTGCCAGTCTAGGGAAGGATTCCATTCGGAACACACACATGCTCCCTCATGTCTCATTTTAAAGATCTCCAGCAATGGCCTCTTATTCTCATTGGTAGACAATTACACCAGTTAATAGCTCTAACTATCAGTAAGCTATCCTTGCTGTGTAGCCAAAATTGTACTTTCCTAATCAGGTTGGGTGGGATTTTCAAGTGATTTAAGAGCACAAGTCCTGCCGAAAATTAAAGTAGTAGAATCATTATACAAGATCTTCAAAATTAGACCAGAGGAAACCCTAAGGCTGTGGTTCTCAACTGGTGGTCCATGGAACATTGTCCAAAGTCACACTGAGTGAGCAAGCACTGCTGTTAGGCTGTTTTATGCCATGTTCACAAGCACACGACATGTCATCCATAGCGTCAGCTAGGACGCAACCGCATTGTGTTGCCAGTAACTTCCGTCTGAGGATCTGAGCGTCAGTGTAGCTGCCGCCATCATGCTGAGCAGTTGCTGTGTCGTTCATCCTGTTACATGTGCTGTTTTACAGGTGTGGTGTAGTTTGTTTATAAAGGCAACAACAGGAAGAAATGTCAAGTGCAAGTATTCGGAGGACTACATCAAATTCGGTTTCACTTGTCAAGAAAAAGAAGGCGTGGATTTGCCACAATGTGTTATTTCTTTCAAAGTCTTGGGGAATGACTCAATGAAGCTGGCTAAGCTGAAACTCCATCTCGAAAAGTGTCACCCCAACTTGTTGCAAAAGGATGAAGATTACTTTGAACAGCGGTTATCAGGTCTGAAACGGCAGCGCCTCGACTCAACAAGTGCCTTCTACAATAAGACAAGCAATGCAATGCGCACTTCCTACATTGTTGCATACAAAGTTGCACAGGCCAAGAAGCCTCAGACCATTATAGAACAATTTGTGCTCCCCTGTGCAAAAGAGATGGTGCAGCTTGTTCTTGGTGAGGAAGCAGCAAGTAAGCTGAATGATATATCTGTCTCTAACGACACAGTATCAAGACGGATAAATGAGATATCACAGAACATCAGTGAACAAGTTGTGGATGAAATAAAGCCATACAATTGGATGAATCGACCGACATCGCATTGTGCTCTCAGCTATTGGTGTTCGCACGACACATGGTTGAGGGAGACTGCAAAGACGAGTTTCTTTTTTGTAAGACTCTTGGTACCACCACAAAGGCTCAGGATGTGATGGAAACTGTTAACAATTTCTCTGAAGTACATGGTTTGGATTGGGTAAATCTTGTGGGTGTCATCACTGATGGTGCACCTGCCATCCTGGGCTCAAGATCAGGCTTCCAAATGCTGGTGAAACAGCGCGCTCCAATGGTAACCAGAGTTCATTGCTTCATTCATAGGGAAGCTTTGGTGTCAAAAACATTGCCTGATCAACTGAACACCGTTTTCAAAGGGTTGGTGAAAGTGGTAAATCACATCAAATCATCGGCTCTGAACACCAGGCTGTTCAAAAGATTTTGCCTGGACATGGGTTCTGACTTTGATGTGTTGCTGTTCTACATTTCTGTACAGTGGTTGTCAGCAGGGAACGTACTCAACAGAGTTTTTCAACTGAGAGAGGAATTGGATTTATTTCTCCAGGCTCAAGGGAAAGAGGAATTCCGAAATGTGCTGATGTAGTCAAATTCAGAACTTGCGTATCTTGTCGATATTTTTGGAATCTTGAACAAACCGAATCTTCAGCTGCAAGGGAAAGGTGCAAATATGTTCTCTCACCAAAGCATCATCAAGGCTTTTCTTGACAAATTGGAACTCTGGATCGTAAGAGTGGAAGGCAATAATTTGGTTCAATTTCCGTACGTGGATGCCATGCTCAGGGAAAAGGAAGCCATTCAGACACAAATTCTCAATCACTTACGGAAGCTATTAGACAAATTCCAACGATACTTTCCAGAGGTGGACAGGACAAGGGATGGATTATCTTTCTTCAGGAATCCATTTACCACAGATGTTAATAGTGTTCTAGAGGATCTGCAGGAGGAATTCTTGGATCTGAAAAATGATTTTGCGGCTCAAGACGTGTACCAGCAATCTACCATAGAGAAATTTTGTGCCAGTGTGACCAGCAGGGGCGGCCCGTCCATATAGGTGAACTAGGCGGTCGCCTAGGGTGCCAAGTTAAATGGGGTGCCAAATGGTGGCACTATATCATTGAGGGGTTTGGAGGTGGGGGCGCTGATTGCATGGTTCGCATAGGGCGCCAGTTGCTGGCAGCTAGTCTAGAGCCACCCCTGGTGACCAGGAGTTACCCATATCTGTCAGCACACGCAGTCAGATTTCTTTTGCCATTTGCATCAACTTATATGTGTGAGACTGGATTTTCATGTTTGTTGCACATTAAGTCCAAACAGAGGAATCAGCTTGCAGTGGAAAGCGATAGTCATTGTGCTTTATCAAGTACCACTCCAAACATTGAAAAGCTTGTCAGTGAGAAGAGAATCTAAAAATCTATTAGTAAGAAATAAATTTCAAATCAAAATGTTCGTTGTCTGCTCTTTTTTATCATGTCTCAAAAAGGAGGTGGTCCATGAAATTTTTTTGATTGGCCTGGTGGTCTGTAGACTGAAACAAGTTGGGAACCACTGCCCTAAGGGAATTATTCTACAACAGCACCGGAACAGGGGAAGAGGTGTACTAGAAGACCTAGTCCAGTCATCTAGCTTCATCTTCTATGGTTAAGCGCTATCAAGTAGAACAGAAGAATGAGACTTATAACCTGAACATGGAATACATCTGTTCCCTAACTGTCTGTGTTTTTAGTGAGATAACTATGAATGTGATAGTGTAAACATGTAAATGATTAACCGATGAGCCTGGGTTCATCGGGTACCCTTCATGGTTACATGCAGCACCTTCCTCCTCCCCCTCCCACCCCCGCTGCTGCCTCTGTATCTTTAGGAGCCAGTGTTCACAGGGAGCCAGCTTTTAAGCAGCTCCTGCTTCTCCCTCTCCTCCCCCCCCCCGTGTATAAACATCTAACTGCTGAATTTTTCAGCTGTTACATGTTTACCTGAATAAAAACATTGTAACATCCCTAGAGATAACCCAAATTTTGCTCTGTGCTTCACCAGTATAACTTACTTGGCTGAAACCAAGGAGTGATGGTGCTCAGCAAAGGCGATGTCTAGATGGCATTGCATCCCAGAAAAGCAACGCCACATCCAAGGAACGCATCCACTTTTCCAAAAAAAAATTTGAAAAAGCGGACGCACTCTTTTGCCATCCCTGTAAACCTCGTTCTATGAGGAATAAGGGATGTGTCAAAAGAGCACTTGCTTCCAAAATTTGGCACTGTGTAGATGCACCAAATTTCAGAAAAGCCTCTTTTGAAAGTAAATCAGAAAAAGATACACAGTTTGTGTACCTCAAATTGTGTTTCTTTTTCTGATTTAACATTGCAGTGTAGGCCTAGCCAAAGTCTGATGGGCTGCCTTCATCTTTTATTTCTTTTTCAATTGCTTTGTGTAGGAAACTCTCACTTGCTGTCTCTTTCTCTCTCTAAGGTCTCTCTAAAACATTGTGACAAATATGGAGCTCCTCTTTAATAACTATTGTTACTGATCTGTCTGGATGGTGGAGTCGAAGTCAAGAAGGTGGAGGCTCTTGTTAGTAATTGCCAAACAGATTGTACTTGGTTGGTAAGAGAGAATGCCAGAAGGGGTAGCCTTAATGGCTGTAACCTGGTCATCTTGGGAGAGCTCCAAACCCCAGCTGAACCTGGAGGACATTGAGTGGTTGGTTTAGTCAGACAGGCCAGTAGATCTAAGTCCTAGCCAGCAAAATTCCACCCAGGCAAGAGGGCGAACCCTTGAGGTAGAAGCACTCAGAGGGACCAGCAAAAGGACAGAGGTGCAGCTAGCCCCATCACTGGGACCACCCTTTCACTCCCACCTGTTTTGATTTTAGCTAGTTTGGATGAAGAAAACAATCTCTGTGCCTGCTGTACAGCTGTTTTGTACTTTAGGAGGTGAGGATTCCAGCCCATAGAAACTACTAATTCAGGCTATTCCCAAGGGACAGGCTGCTGCACTAAATCAGAATCCAAATTCTGAATTTCTAAATCTACTGATTTAAAATCATTACTACAATTAACATCAGTGATTGATATCAAGTACACACATACCTCGAATGGCAAAGCAATGGAGAAGATTGCAAGCTAAGAAATAGAATTTATGTCAAGATTCCAAGAGTATATTATAAAACATTGAGTAAATGTCAATCCCTTCTTGAAATTATAGTAAATACTATAGCAAAGACTTTATAATAGTAAAATACAGCATACAGAACAATCCATTTCAATCAATTGCATGCAGCTAAGACACTCATCTGAAATTCTCCTCTGGCTTCACACAGTCTCCTATGGCTTCACACAGCTTTTCCACATAGAGGCATTTCCCATTCTATTTCTGTGGATTCTTCTCCATAGGCAAAATCTTGGCCCAAAAAAGTCAACAGTAGTTTTGTCACTGACTACAGTAGAATCAGGATTTCACCCCAGATGTTTTCTTTGCTTTAATATCTTCCGGCCCTGGCAGCTTTCTTGTACCATTTTGTTCCATTCCCTGTCACATACAAGCCATTCATTTTCTCTGTCACTGACAAACAGTTATTTCTGGCTTGCACAGGAGGTGGCAAAGGATGTTCAAATCCTTGCCAGGCTGTGTTTCCACACAAGAGGTTGGCTGTCGTGACAAGTGCAGTCATTGTGGGAGATACTATGCCCTCATTCATTGCAGCAATCAGAGGCTAAAAATCCTTCACAGAGAATGATTGGCAAAAGCCTCTGGTTATCTCTCTTTTGACTGTGAGCTGTGACAGACCAGTCTATTCACCCACTCCTAACGCTAGACAAGACTGTGCTAGGATTTCAATTTAGTTCTCCAATTGATTTTTCTCCTGTGGTAATCTAATTGCTGCCAGGATGTAGAGCTGGCTTTTCAGGTAGCAATGAAGGAACTTAGATCAGTTTAAAGATTTAAAGTCACTTTCTTCCTCCCCCAAAAAGTGCTGATAAACTTTTAAAACCTTTGTAAAAATATTGATCATTACAGGAAACTATTTAGACTGTTATACAAATGTGTTAAAATCCAATTATAGTACATCTCCTGGCAACACATCAATGAATATGGATTTTAACAAGTCCTAGATTTATAACAATAAATTTGCTGGTTTGATCTCCCAGTGTTAAATCTTTCTGCAATGTGTTGTTGCTTTGGCTGTCTCTCTTATCCAACTCTGCCTCATCAATCTGTCTCTCCTCTCCTAATGGCCTCTCAGGTATTATCTGTTTGTGACTTTCTCTGTCTGCCTCCCTGAACATTTTTTATTTTCAAATCATGGCTCCCCCTTTCATTTGTCTTCAGTCAGATTGTTGTACTGTCCTGACCAATGTATGATACAAAGAGGAGAAAAAAAAAAGATGTCCTGAAAAATCTGTTGGAGGATCCTAATACCTCTTAGGAACAAAATGGGTAGTTCCACACTCTGGGGAAGTAGGAGTGACTCTGTGGGGAGAGAGGACCTAGGTTAAAAGTTACTGAGCACTCTTGAATTAGCTATAATTCACATAAAGAGTAGTTTCTCCAGGATATAAATAGCAGTATATTTTAGCTGTGTTATTTTTAATGCTTAACAACTTTTTCACCAAATTCTGAAATGTTTTCTTTTAGGTTTTGTAAATTCAGATATTTTACAGAAGTTTGGGCAAAAGCAGAACCCAAATCCATGCCTGAATTTCTCTGGGTTCTGTTAGTCCTAATCTAGACACATTCCTAGACTCCTCACTCCAGTGCAGACCAGAAATGTTGCATATACTACATTCTGACTGAAGTGGAAATTCAGTATGCAGTAGGGTACGGAATATGTGTATGGTCTAAGATGTTTGTTGCTATTCTAGTATGTTTGCTATTCTCTTGATCAGCTTGTCAGTTTCACACATCTATTTTAGTACAAAGAACCATACTCTGAACTGTGAGTGAATAGATGCATGCAGACTGCTATTTCCTCTTTGGGCATCCATTGTCACTGTTGCAAATAATGTGTGTGTGTGTAATTAAAATACTATTTTTAGTAATTAATTCTGTCCCTTGAAGAACTTTGCAGTGAGATAATTTAGAATCTGTATAGGCACCACTTGCCCTTTATGTCTACTAGAAGCTGGCAGTGAATCCCTAAGGAAAATCCAGAGGCCTGCTAAGACTGAAAAACTCAATCTGAACACACACACACACACACACACACACAAATCTATTGAGCAATGACCTCAGGCTTAGAGCCAAAGCATTGAATTCAGGGAGAGGCAGCTTAAAGAAGAAAGTTAACACATCTTGTAGTACCTAAGCTTAAGAGGATGCCTTAAGAGTAATTAAGATGACACCCTTTTAACACTAAATACTGCAGAACATCTGGCATATTTCCTCCCCGGATTTCTGAATTTCTGAATGTTAGTACTTTGTCATCTCAAACTTTCAGTATGCATTCTCTCTCCCTCTCTTTGTTCATTACCTTAGAGATCGATCTTTATACAGAAGCCAATATATAAATGCATTTGATTTCATTAGCTTCCATTTTGTCATACTAACTTGACATTTTTAAGAGATTATAAATTTAGTTGATAAAGATAATAGCATTGACATAATATACTTAAACTTCTGCAAGATGTTGGTGCCACAACATAAAAAAATAACATAGCACATATTACATTGATTAAAAACTGGCTAGCTGATAAGTCTCAAAATTTAGCTGTAAACGGTAAATCGTCATCAAGAGGATGTATTTCTATTAGGATCTCACAGGGATCAATTCTTGGCCCTATGATATTTAACATTTGTATCAATGGGAGAACATAACAGTGTCACTGATAAAGTTTGTAGATGATGTAAAAATTGAGGGAATGGCAAATAATGAAGAGGACAAGTCACTGATTCAGAGTGATCAGGCACAAGCAAATAATATGTGTATTAATGTTGCTAAATATAAATGTAAGAACAAAGAATGTAGCCTGTACTTACTTAAATGGAGGACTTTATTTTGGGAAACATTGACTCAGAAAAACCTTTGAGGTTTGGGGTGGATAATTAGTTGAACATGGCTTCCTAATGTAACACTGTGGCCAAAAGACCCAGTATGATCCTGAGATACTGTGATGAATGGGGTGAGGGTAATACTCTTTTGTGGACATTCCTGCCATTCAGTTAACTAAAGTATTTTTCCATTGATTAACTCTTGAGACCGAATCCTAAATTGTCTTGCTTGTAAGGATTAAAACCATAGATCTAGAGGGGTCCTAGAGAGTCCCTGGGTCCCTAGCATTCCTGGGAAGTGAGTTGGCAGGAGGCCAGCAGAGTGAATGCCAATGCAGGCCTGTCCACTGGGAAGGATGTGTGTGAAGGATATGAAAACATCCTCCCATGGACCCCTAATAAGCATGCTCCAGCCAGCCAGGGGAAGGGAGGTACGGCACACTGCCTGCACCTCCTTCCCCCATGCTCTGGCCGGCTGGGGGAAAGGCTGGGGCTGATTTTCCCACTTACTTGAGGGACCATCAGGGATGCATTCACACCTTTGTGGTCCACATTTACAAAATACAAGCACCTTCCCTGAAGAAATTCCTGTCTATGGGCCTGCAATGTAGGCTTTGGAATTGGAAGCAGAGACCCCTTCCTGTGCCTGTTGTGTTACCAGAGGAGAGCTTTGGAGGACATGAAATATGCCAGGGAGAATCCAACAATACCAAGCCAAGGCTAGGTACACTGCAAAACCCAGTTTGTTTCCCATACATTTGTTGCTGGGCTGGGCTGGGGTGGGCTGGGGGATAAGGAGTGGAGGGTTTGATTGCTATTACTTTCTTTTCTGAAAGGGAATAATTTATTATTATTATTATTATTTTATTTCTTTGGTTAATTTCTTTTTTGGAGTGGGAAAAGTGGTCCAAATTCATGTGACAGGTAGAACCTCTCTAGTCTGGCACCCTTGGGACCTGAGCGGTGCCGAACCAGAGAATTTGCCGAACCACAGAAGGTAAATATTGTCTAACAGCATTACCAACAATTCCACTGCTTACTGGTCTCTGAGAAGACCGTTAAAGGTAAATTAGAGCAAAATAACAGCACAGAACACTGAGAAACAGGACTGGTGGCTGTAAACAAACTTTAGGAGACCACAGGAAACTTGGACATACCCCTGATAAGGGGACATCTGGCTAACATAAATTATGCCAGACCAGAGAGTGCCAGATTAGAGAGGTTCAACCTGTCATGTGACAATTAATTATGGAAAGGTACCCAGATAGAGCATACTTTTTTTTACATTTTCTAATGGGTAAATAGGTACAAATTTAGAAAGCAGCATGAGGTCTTAATGTGATCCCATCAGCTCTCTTACTGAGAGACCCAGAACAATTAGCACATTAGCACATGGCACCTAGATAGTGGTGGTTAGTACTTTATGCTTATATTATGGATCCTGATGTTAAGAAGGGAGAAGAATCATGTGTCCAAGCTCTAGCCAGGCAACTGGTACTGAGCCAAGAACCATATCCTGCATTGCAGTGGCTCTGAAGAGGATTTAAGGATGTTGGTAGACACAGCACTAGAAGCATGAGTTCCCACTGTGATGTTGAGCCAGAAAGGGCTCATACAATACTTGGAAGTACAGACAGGAGAGAGGTGATCTTGTTTCTGTATATGACACTGGTGAGATCAGTACTGGAATACTCTGGCCAGTTCTGGTATCCACATTTTAAAAGGGTGTTCAGATTGGAGAAGGGTTTTTAAAAACTACAAAACAGGTCAGGGCGTGGAGAAAATGCTTTGCAGTGAGAGTATTTAGGAGCTTAATATTTTCCACTTATCAAAAAATACTAAGAGATAACCTGGTTACTTTGTTTCATTGCAGCGAAAAAATATAGAGTAATAAAGGACACAGTGGCCTAACAGGGAAATGCAGAACTAGAACTAATGGCTAGAAATTAAAACCAGACACATTCAAATTATAAATAAGGCATAGTGGGGGAAGTTGACCATTGACGGAGCCAGGTGGGTACCCAGAAGTCACCTACTAGACAGATTTAACAAAGAAAACAACAGACCACTGGCTATTACCTACAGCTCCTAGCTAACACCTCTCCAACACATCATCAAAGGTCTACAACCTATTCTAGATGATAATCCCTCACTCTTACAGACCTTTAGGAGGTGGGCCAGTCCTTGTTTATGGACAGCCTCCCAACCTGAAGCTAATACCACCAGCCAGACACCCCACAACAGAAACACTAAGCCAGGAACCAATTCCTGCAACTAACCCTCTGCCAACATCTAACCACCTCAGCCATACCATCAAGGGCTTGTTCACCTGTATATCTACTAATGTGCTATATGCCATTATGTGCCAGCAATGCTCCTCTGACATGTACATTGGAAAAATCAGATAGTCTCTACCAAAATAATAAATGGACCCAAATCAGACTTCCAGAATAGTAACATACAAAATCCAGTGGCAGGGTACTTCAACCTTCCTGGACACATAAATTACAGACTTGAAAGTTACCATACTTGAACAAAAAAACCTTCAAAAACACACTGCCTCATGAAACTGCTGAACTGGGATTTATATGCAAATTTGACACCATCAGAATGGGACTGAATAGAGACTGGGAATGGCTCTCTCATTAGAATAAGTAATTTTCCCCTTAGGTAGTCTCTCCTTCTTATCACTATTGGAAGTGGGCCATATCCACTCCTATTGAATTAGCCTCATTAACACTTCTTGTAACTCTCCCATTTCTATATGTATGTATACATCTTCTTTCAATTTATGATCTTATGAAGTAAGCTGCAGCCTATGAAAGCTTATGCCCTAATAAATGTGTTAGTCTTTAAAGTGCCATAGGACTCCTTGTTGTTTTTGCTGAAACAGAAGAACACAGCTGTCTCTCTGAAACTTGTATTCATTAAAGTGTCTTGCACAGGTTTCCAGTCTTGCCTGGTCTGAGGTACTGAGCCTGGCTGTATAATTATTTTAATGCAATGAATATCTCCATGGTATAACACTTTGTATTTCATCATCTAAGGAAGAAACATCGAGAGCAAAGCAATACTGACAAAAACATCTTCACAGATATGTTTTGCTCATTTCAGAATTCTGTGGCTCATTATCCATGGATAGGAGAGTTTTCTGGAAAGGGATATTTTCTTCATTTGGCTATTCCCTGCCTGCTATTTAGACTCCTTTTATGTTAAAATAGGTGAAACTCTTTTGACCTCAGCACCTTAATATCTGAAGAAGAAAGACTTTGCCTCCTTGTTTTGTTGTAGTCAGTGAGCAGTGCTGTTAAAATCCCACATGAGTCAGCTCACTGCTGTTGCAGAACAAGAATTGTCTGGCAGCTTTCACTATCACGTGGGAGAAGGAGCTGCCTCCAATGCTTCTACTCCTGGTACAGGTTTAAAATGCTACCGGAATATTAGATCAAAAATTCAGGGCACACTGACCCAGACTGTCTCTACCTGTATTGTCAGAAAATGGTTAACTCTGTTCAGCCTACTTCTGAATATATTTTAGTTCTGCAGCAGAGAGCCTACTATGCTAGTTGCTTCATTACATTATGGACACTGTTAATGCAGAGCTTTATGGACTGTAATAAAGATACAAAAACTGATATTACCTTATAAGATAGCAAGTATTTTATTGCCATAGACACAGGTCTATGCTAAGATGGCAAATTCTATCATACAGTATCTACTAAAACAAACTGAATTCCAATCTCCAGCTGGGTGCACTATGACAGTGCAATGTGAAGAAAATAGGCCAGATTCATCCTGGTGTAACTCTATTGAATGCAAAAATAACTAGGAGTCCTGTGACACCTTGGGGTACGTCTACACTACCGAGGAATATCAAAGCTGCTGCTGTTGATCTTCCAGGATTCAAATTAGCAGGTCTAGTTAACATAGGTTATTCAAATTGAGAGGGGCACTCTGATTGATACCACTAATCCTGCTTTTACAAGGAATAAGGGAAGTCAAATGGAGAATGTTCTCCCTTCAACTTCCTGCAGTGCAGACAGTGCCAAACGCCGAGTTAAGCTACTTCGACTTCAGCTATGCAATTAACATAGCTGAAGTTGCATATCTGAATTCGACTTTGTCCCATAGTATATAGATGTACCCTTAAAGATTAACAGATTTATTAGGGTATAAGCTTTTGTGAGTAAATCCCACTGCATCAGATAAATTGGAGTGGAAGTTGCAGAGGCAGGGGTATATACACTGTGTTAATTAGGCTAATCAGGTCAGGGTGGTAGTGGCTCATTCACAGAATTTGGTGTGTAGCTGTGTATATGAGAAGAGAAACTGCCTTTGTAATGTGTTAACCAGTAAAGTTCCTTATTCCATCCTAAATTGATTGTATTGAATTTGCAAATGAACTCCAGTTCAGCTGTCTCCCTTTCGAAATCCATTTTTTAAATTATTTTATAGAAGGAGGGCTACTTTCAAATCCATCACTAAATATCCAGAGAGGTTTAAGTGGTCCCCTACAGATTTATATGTGTTTTACCTTTCTTGATGTCTGATTTATGTCCATTTATCCTTTGGTGCAGAGACTGTCTGATCTGGCCAATATATATGTCAGAGGAGCATTGCTGGCATTTGAGGACATATATCACATTAGTGGGTGTGCAGGTGGGTGAGCCCCCCGGTTGGTGTGGCTCATGTGATTAAGTCCTGTGATGGTATCGCTTGTATAGATATGAGGACAGAGCTGGCAACAAGGTTTGCCTGTTGCAAGGATAGGTGCCTGGTTGAGTGTATCTGTGGTGTGGTATGTTACTGCTGGTGAATTCTTGCTTCACGTTGGGGGGCTATCTGTAGGTGAGGACTGTCCTGTCTCCCAAGGTCTGTGAGAGAGAGGGATGGTTTTCCAGGATAGGTTGTAGATTGTCAATGATGCACTGGAAGGATTTTTGCTAGGGGCTGTAGGTGATGGCTAGTGGTATTGTATTATTTTCCTTGTTAGGCCTGTCCTGAAGTAGGTGACATCTGGGTACTTGTCTGGCTTGGTCTCCTCACTTTCCCATGTAGGTATTTACGTTTCGAGAATGCCTGATAAAGATCCTACAGATGTTTGTCTCTGTCTGAGGGATTGGACCAAATATGGTTGTAGCTAAGGGCTTGGCTGTAGACAACAGATCAAATGATATGTCCTAGATGGAAACTAGAGACATGTAGGTAAGAACAGTGGAAAGCAGGTTTCCAGAATAGGGTTGTATTCATCATTTATTTGTACTACAATGTCCAGTAACTGGATCTCTTGCGTGGATTCTTCCAGGCTGAGGTTGATAGGGGAGTGCAAATAATCAAAATCCAGTGGAATTCTTCAAGGACCTCCTGCCTGTGAGTCCATATGATGAAGATGTCATCAGTGTAGCGTAAGTAGAGGAGGAGTAGAGGATGGAAGCTGAGGAAACGTTCTAGGTCAGCCATAAAAATGTTGGCATATTATGGGGTCATGTGGATAGCCACAGTAGTGCTGCTGACTTGAAAGTATAAATTGTCCTCAAATCAGAAATGTTTGGTTACTCCAAGGATGACACTGACCCAGTGGCTTTAAGGAAATTCCTTAAGTGACAGATGTGACATAACTATGTAATGAAATAGTACTTTATGGTATTGTCTCATCATTCCATGCATTGTGCAAGTACTGCCTCCTAAGAAAAGAAATGGCACTCTAGAAGAATGTTTGTTACTATATGTGAGTAATTTAATATCATCTCTCCCCAGTGTAGAAAGAGGATATAATATATACCAATACAGCAAGAGATTTTGCAATGTTATCTGTGCTGGAGAGATGCTCTGACTTTTTTCTTTCCCATTGTGATTTCATTTTGGACCATGTCACTGCTAGGGTTGCCTATTACATATTACCGGAAGTTTCATCACATGACATAATCTTTAATTCCTGGACATTCCAGGGCAATCCTGGAGGGTTGACAACTCTTTGCTGCAAGTTATTGACTGGATGTGCAGGTGAGGGGAGGAGGAAGGGAAAGAAGTGTCAAAACTAGCACGTGTTAATGATCTTGTTTATGTCCTTATTAACTCTGTGACCCATACTCTCTAAATGCAATGCAGTCATTGCTCCTATGATAGAAGTGATATGCCAGTGCCTGGCAGCAAGTGGTTAAAAAAAATCTTTTTTAAAAACAGTGAGGCAGATTCAGAACATCTGAATAGAATTACAGGCAAATTGGCTGAAGCTTGGCAGTATTCAAGCAGCAATCTGAACAGCTGTTGCTGATGTTCTCTGTTGTGAATACTTTTTGTTCTATGTGAGCAGCACAGGGTTGGAAGTGTATCTCGCAAATGCAGAAAATCGATGTCAATTTTTTTTTCAAGCGGGTAGTATGTAACAGTCTAGACAATTTCTCTTTCCAGTCGCCATGTTTTTGAGACTTTCCTTTGAAAAGATCAGTAACATACTCTAATGTCAGCCCTCTCTAATGCAGTGGTCACCAACCGGTTGATTGCGATCAACTGGTTGGTCATGGTGCCCCTGGGGATTGATCGCCACAGCTGCCCCTGTTTGCTCCATCCCAACTTGGCGTTCAACCCGCTGAGGCTGCACTGTGCTCCAGTGAGGCTGGATCAAAGAGGGGCAGCCACCCAGCCAGCTGCCCTTCTTGATCCAGCCCAATGGGAGCGCGGCATAGCCTTGGCAGGCTGAAAGCTGTGGCGCGTGAAGCTGGGCTGGATCAAAAAAGGGCGTCTGCCCCTCTTTGTTAACTTGCCAGATGGGATGAGGGAAGAGGCACACGTACAAACACACGTATGCGTCCTGGCTCTTGCCTCCTGCTCTAGAAGCAGGGCAGCTGACACACGTGGCATGCTGGGGACAAGGCTATGCCGCGGGCTGTGTGCAGGGTCGGAGAGCCACTTTTCCCAGTGCCCCACTGCACCCAGCCAAGATATGTATAGAACTCCTTCCCCTTGCTAGGAACTGAAAGACTGGCTCCTAAGCCCTGTTGCTTTCTGAATAGTAGGCCATCAAGGAACTTCTCTAAGGGTATGCCTACACAGCAGGGTTAAAGTTGAATTAATCTACACAACTTCAGTTATGTCAATTGCATAACTGAAGTTGAAATAGTTTAACTCGGCTTTTAGCGTGGTCTACACAGTAGGAAGTCGAAGGAAGAACACTCTTCCTTTAACTTCCCTTACTCCTAGTGAAATGAGGGTTACAGGAGTTGGAGTAAGAAGTCCTCATCCAGCTCGACATTATTTCAAAATAATGGTTTGCTGTGTAGACATGTTATTTCGGAATAACCTCAATCATTCCAAAATAATGCTGCTGTGCAGACATAGCCTAACTTACATAGATGTGTAGACATGTTATTTCGGAATAACCTCAATCATTCCAAAATAATGCTGCTGTGCAGACATAGCCTTTCCTCACTAGCAATTCTACCATTCAAAATCTCCCTGCACTGCAGTCCCAAATTCCTGTTCAGTGGCTTATATATCTATCCTTCCAAAAATGGCTTAAAATGCATTGTAACAAGAAACATTCAAGGTCTGAGTCTGTTACATAATAGAGTAATAGATTTCTACATTACTGAAAACAACACTCCCTTAGTGGAGTGTTGCCAGGTTTCAGATGATTTCCCCCTTTCTACTGTATCTTGAAAACCAGGTCTGCGAAAAAGGAACATGGCTAAGACGAGTAGGTTCTTTTTTTCAACAACAGAATATGGAGGCTGGGTTGAAATCCATTTGAGATGAATGGATTATTATTAATAATCTTGTCAATTGAATTAAAAAATTGAATTAAAAAACAGATATATAGTACTTATGGAAGAAGGATTTCAGAATGAAGATGAAGTTTTATTAAATATAGATTTCTCTCACAGTCAAGGGAACTCTTTGAAGCCTCAATACTTTTGTTGGATAATGTAGGATACAATTCCCTCTTGTTTCACCCAGGTCAGGGGTTCTAACCTAGCCCATAAATATATAGATTTTATGGTAACCATGAGAACACAGAGTAACCTTTGTGGACACTGTACTTTTGCACTGGTCCTGGTCTCTACAAGCTCCTCTTAGAATCCACATCACCCTCAACATCTGCTGGGCTTTGACTCCAACCTCACAGGATACAGTCTAGTATATGGAAGGGGAATGGGGATAATGCTGGTCCTGCCTGTATTTATTTAACTTACCTACAAAAGACCCATACGTTTAAGGAAAAGGGAGGACATGGCAAGGGAGTAGCCATCTCTGGTCTTCCTCACATTCTGCCCATGCTTTGATCCCAAATCTGTGCAGAGGGGTTTCTGTATGGTCACCAGAAGAAGAGAATAATATCTTCCCTGTCCCCTCTAGGGCCCTCCGGGATTCTTGTAACCTCCTTGCACACTATAAGAGATTTAATCTGTATTTATTTGAATAGTCTTTTCAGGTTAGGCTACAGGAGGCAATCATACCAGACATCTAGTCCCTGCCAGACTTTGGTATTATTTTTAAATGGAATAATTGACTGTATTTATTGTAAATTGGTATTATTTCTTTGTTAAGTATCAACAGCCTTTTTAGTACTGTACAAGACGTACCAAAGGGCAATCTGCGGCACAAGGAACTCATAGTGTAAAAGGCAGTCACAGAGAGGGCAAGATGAGAAGCACTAGATAAGAGCCCTTACATCTTATACTGTAAGGCTGTGTCTAGACTGGCCCCCTTTGCCGGAAAAGGCATGCAAAGG
>CM057847.1:73560820-73575682 GCA_030068395.1 Apalone spinifera | reverse complement strand
CTTTGCATGCCTTTTCCGGCAAAGGGGGCCAGTCTAGACGTAGCCTAAGTGCTTTGGGGCAGAGACCATTGTTTTGTTCTGTGTTCATACAGCACCTAACACAGTGTGATGCTGGTCCAGGACTGAGGCTCTGAGGTGCTATTGTGAATATTCAATAATAATGTTAGCTTGAAATGTGGTTTTCTTTCTATCTTCCTTCTCATCCCTTCATCTCCAGACCTCAATTTTGTAACACTGTGAATAAGGAGGATATTTGAGTGGCATAAGCTAGTTTTTGCTGGTCTTGTGAAGAAATGAATCATTAGGGGGATTTAACTAAGATGGGCTGCAGCCTGGTGCAGTGGGGTTTATGTGGTCATTCCAAGCACAAGGGGTGATATGAAAGGCAGCACAAAGATGCAGGTGCACACACCTGTCCAATATGGCTGTGCAGTGCACTATCAAAAAAAGAGTCATATTTTTACACATGGTTTGCACAAAGCGTTAATAACTACACAGGGGGCAAGGTAATGGAGCACTGGGGCCAAAGACAGGCATAGCAGAAGGAAACTAAGAGGTTCTGAAATGGGCGTTGATGGAGCAATGGGAATGATTATGTCCCTCCTCTTCTCCCTCCTCCTCACATTCTTTTCCTTCCCCTGCATGATTGTGCTGCTGCAACGCCTGTGAGATGTAATTAATGACTAATGCTCGCTTGTGTTTTGGCTATAATGGGCCCATTCTTTATTCAGCTCCTGTGTGACCCTGAGACTGCAGGGGTATTAGTCACTGCAGTCTGGGAAAGGAGTTGGTCCTCACAAAATGTCTGGTTTGGACTTGGGTAAGTTTTGTCTTCAACCCTCCCCACCCTTGCAGTGTCCATCATCCTCTCACACAAGCGTCTCACCTACCCTTTAGGATAGCCATGTGTTACAAGACTCAAAATACTGACATTTCAGCCAAAGAGAGCAGAGATCAGCATTGCCCCTTCAAACGCTCCATTCTGGAGGACATGGGCTTCATTCTTCTCTCCCACTGGTCTAAATCAAAATTGAATCTACTGCTGCCAGTGGACTGTAATGCTGCCCTGCATACAAAGCTTTTAAAGAATTTGCAGGGCCTGTGTGCTATGGAAATGCCACTCCTTCACTCAGATTTGGCCCAACTGTCCTCCTCCCCCCCACTCTTGGCATGAAAGAGGGCAATCCAAGCCAAATCCAAGCAGCACTGCAACCCTAGTCTAGGTCTGCTCCAGTTCCTGCCAGCCCAGCATGGCATGAACAGGGGTCACTCAGCAAAATGCCCCTGCCCTATACATAGGGCTCTGAGTCCCCATCTCTGCACAGCTCCCACCCAGGTCCCCTCAGATGATCCTCCCACTCACCCCCATCATTCCCCATGTTCATCCCAGCAGTACTGACACACATCCTGAAGCCTCTCCCCGGTCCCCCAACATTCTCCACTCAACCTCAGTTCCTTACCCAGTCCTCAGGGATTTCCTGGATTCCCATCAGCATACTGCTCACTCCACCTCCCTGGCCCCAAGATCTGTGCTCCATTCCCAACCTGAACTATGAGGGCTCCTCCTGGCCTTGGCTGTCCAGCAGCTCCGCTTGCTCCCATCGCTTGTCCCACCCTCACACAACGCAGGCCAAATCTAAGCCAGGGGCACAATGACCTGGAGCATGTGGGACCACAGGGCTCCTGGGGTTTGACCCATTGCAAAGCAACCCACACAGATCTGGTGGTCAGGTGGAACCCTTAAGACGGGAGCCCTGCACAAGTGTACCAAGGGCACATTGGCTAGCCTAGGTCTGTCTGTATGTGAAAGAAGAGGCAGGGCTGTGTTTGTACTTCCAGGCTGCCTGCTGTACCTTACCATTGCCGTTCCAACAGCCTGTATCCCAGGCTCCTGCAAAACCTCAAGCAAGGCCTGAGGGAGTGATTCTTCCTAAAAGGGTAGAGCACAAACCAGTGCAGCTGTTTTCTTAATCTGATGGAAGTGCTGCAAACAACCCTGCCTATGGCACCCATAGTGAGTTTCTTAGTGGGTGGCATGGCCATCAAGTACTTGACTGATTGTTCTATAAGAAGCTTTAAATCCCTTTGCCTGACTTTTTGTTTAATTGTTTCAGAGTCCTTAGCAAGTGACTCTTTGTTGACATGTGATTTATGATTGCGTGTTGACCAGAAACATCGGAATTAGCTTTGTTGCACATTACCTGGAAAACTAACAGGCTTGAATGCCAGACACACTTCTTTTGGAATGGACTATATTTTGTTTTCAGTATGTTTGCAGGACTGGATTAACACATGGCCTTTAGGGGCTGCTGCCCATGACCTCGGGCTAAAGGGAGGGCTCCACAGCCAGATGAAGCCTGCTACTTCTTTTGATCTGTCCCACAGCACATCTCCATGCTGCAGCCAGACACCAGTCCTTGAGCCCCCAGGCTGAAGCCCTTAGCGTGGGCTCGTTGGTATGCTCCTGTGGCCCCTAGGAAAGGGTTGTTAAGGAATCTTTGTGCACTGCCCCTACCCCAGCTCTGTAGCTCCCATTGGCTGCGGACTGTGACCAATGGGAGCTGTGGGGGCATTGCCACCATGCACCATGCAGAGCAGCCTGATCCCTCTGCCTAGGGACTGGATATGCCAGCCACTTCTGGGAGCAGAACAGAGTGGTGCTAGGGCAGGCAGGGATCCTGCCATATCCCTGCTGCGTCACCAACAAAGAGCCAAACAAGCTAAGCACCTCCCAGCCAGACCCTGTACTCTGAACCCTTCCTGCACCCCAACCCACTACCACAGCCTAGATCCCCCTTCTGTAACCAAACTCCCTCCCAGATCCCACATTCAAACCTGAAACCCAACCCCCATCCCAGCCCTGAGCCCCATCAGGCACCCAAATTTTCACCCAGAGCCCATATCCCAAACTTCCTGCCACATGCCAACTTCCCAACTCTGGCCCCACCCCAGAACCCATCCCTCAGCTGGAGAAGTACCCCCTCCTGCACTTCAATACCCTGTCCCAGCCTTGAGCCCACTCCCACACTTCAAAGCCCTAGGGGTTCCACAAAACCTAATAGCCCCAAATCCAAGGGAGTTAATCTGGCTCTGGTTGTCTGTGTGTGGTTAGAATTTTAAATGTTATTATTGAAACTGTTCACAGGAAAGGAGGTCAGTTTCAACCCATTTTCATTTCAAAAAAAGTTGTCAAAACATCCCATTTTTACACTTTGGAAATAAAAAGCACCTTTGTTCAGGTTGAAACCTTTGTTTAGCAATTTCAGTTAATTGATAGTAAAATGTGTTTAAAAAATGGAAACAAGCCATTTCAAAATTACCAAAGTTAAGCCTTTAGATTGACCCAATCCTAATTTTTTTTGGATTTTTGGTTTGGAAAATGTTTTGAGATTTCAGTTTTTCATCCTGATTTGGGGGCCAAAAAATTCTTGACATCTCAAAAATTTTCACAGGAGGGAAAAACATTTTCCTGCCCAGCTCTAGCAAGTGCATCTCCTAAAAAAGGGGGGAGCATTTCCTCAGTGAATGAAAAGCACTGACTAGATTTTCTCTAAAAAGTGAAGTGGAGCCAGATGTGAAAGAGGAGGATCTCTTAGACTTAGAGGAGCTACACTGGAGTAGACCTGCATGGAGAGGAGGGTCTGGATCCAGACTGCACAGGAGAGAAGACCACTAGATGAAATTTTCCAGGAGGAAAAGAACTGGAGCAGAAGGGAAAAGTCATATCTGTCCTGGCTAAAAGGGAGAAGCTAGACTGGGTCAGATTAGTCCACCCAGATCAAATGAAAATTGAAAGAGACTTGATAGGCATACCAAGCTATATAAGTGTTGCCACAATGTAAGAAAAAGAAAAACTCATCAGGTCAGATGTCACCCACATTATCTAGACCGACACACTTTTTTCTTCCTTTAAGAGTTTTTAAAGCAGCCCATGAAATTAGACTCTGATCTTGATCAGCCCAGAAATGGTGCTGAGGCATCAACTTGCTAATTAGAATGTTCTATACTTTACTTTGTTAGTTATCTTTCATTTCTCTTGTGCATTGAAGACAGCCAAGGATTTGTAAGAGTTGAGTATTACCTTTTATGGGAACTGATTTTTCTGAAATGATTTTCCCTTCTTTTTTTACATTTAAAACCATTCCTTCACTTGCTTTATGAAGTGAGGGCTTTAAAGGGATAACTCAGCAGTGCAATTCTGAGTTGAGTGCTTTAAAGTCCCAGACCGTGACATCACGCCATGCCCGGGCATCTCCCCTTTCTCCTGTTGCGTTGCATTTGAGCGTGCTGCGCATGTGCTCCCTCGGCCCTACTGTGCCTCTTACTTGGCCGGCGCATGGCACCGGGGAATTTAAAGTGCGGGGCTGCAGCGCCCCGTCACAATCCTACTTCTTCTCCAGTAGCCTCCAGCCGGCCCTTCGGCCAGTCCTTCGGAGGATGGCCCACCGGGAAAGGCCAGTCCACCCCTGTCTGGAACCCTGCCACTAGAAACTGAACCAAGTTTCAGTTGTATTCAGAGTATTAACTCAGTACTATCCAGCTTCCCAAAGGGCTCTCATATAGTAACAACTTCGGGTCACTGCCAAACAGGCCAGATTCACATCAGCAACTTATGGTGTGTCTGTACTGCATCTGGAAGTTGTAACTGCCAGCTGGAGTATCCACTATTGGCACTAGTTCTGACTGAGCTAGTACTCTCCAACTAGAAGTGTTTCTGTGGCTGTGCAACAAGTGGCTGGAGCTAGCTGCCTCAAATATACATTTATTCCTTCTGAGGGATCATACTTTGTGCAGCTAATCTCTCTTGCCACCCCCTATTTTTAGCATTCTAATTTGGTCAGACCTAATTCAGGGTCCATGTCTCCTGGAGTTGCTATTCACACCTTCCAGCTCTAGCGTAGACGTACCTTGTAGAAGTAAAAAGCTCTATGCTCAGTCCTTTTGCTGAAGTCCATGATACAATTTATTGATGCCATTGGGGCCTAAATCGCTCTGTCCTGTCCCAAATCCCTTATCCATTCAGTTATCCCATTAGCTACACATATGAGCCTGATTCTCATTTGCATGAAGGCTCCTTTGTACAGTTCTGAGGGTGTAAAGAGGCCTTAGTATAAATAAGAATCAGGCCCATCTGTGTCTGGGACAAAATCCTAACAAGATATCTGGGGGGGGGGGAGGGGAGTTGAGTCAGATCAAGGCCTAGAAAACTCTTGTAATAAAATATACTTTTGTGGAGCGGTGAGACCAGGAAATGTGCCTTGACTGGAGAACCGAATAAAATATCACTAGAGTACCAAATCTAATGAAACACATCTATAAAAGCACAGCATTTTCATCACACTTTTCTCTGTGTAATTGAACACTTTTGAACTCTTCTATAGCAAATCAGTACTGACATACAAACAGCCATGTACATTAATAAATCTAAAGGGCAAATCAGACCTGGGGCGGTATGCAGAAATTTACCTTGGCTAATGGAATGAGATAAGTGAAAAATAAATCTTTTACAACTGGATGTTGAAATAGAGTACCCTCCCCCAGCCCCAAAAAAGATACTCCTTTTAGACATTCCCTTGGGAAAGAAAATGATAGGGCTGTTATAACATGGTAGAGCTCTCTTAATGCCAGTAGAGGAAACATTGATTCACACCAAATTAGGAAATTGGCCCATGGATTCAAAATTTATTTTATTATTAATCACTTCAGTGTGCTCAGCACATTGATTCAAATCTCATGTACAATAAATTCCACTAATCAGACATTCAAAACTCTATAAAATGTTTGTTTTAGCTAGGTTTTAACCTTTTAAATAAGCTCCAAATTCCTTGAAGTATAATAGTGTACCTTACAAATACTCTCATAACCAAACCAAAAAGGCATTGGAAAACATTAACATAATTCAAGGACCACAATCTAACCTCAAATAGACATTGGCTTCAGTGGAAGCTATGGGTCTGCTGCATTTTAGCACATATTTGTTTTTCGGAGCTTAAGTGGTTTAGTTTTAGTTGATACTGACATTATACCCTAACTATTTTGAGAAGACAGGGACCCTTTGGATTTGGTCCACATCCAGTCCATCCACAGACACAAAAAAGTGTGGAGCTTCAGTAGATTACAGGATGACACATAGCACAGAGGAGTCATGAACAGAACAGAGGCATGCAGGGTTACAGGCAGTCAAACAATCAGCTGGGATTCCACCATTTCAGGGAAGTCTTTCACCTCAGTCTGCCAAAGAGGAAACTAACAACATTCAGCATTTATATTGGTCTGTACATATTCAAAAAGACAGGCAACCCACTTGGCCTAGGTTCAAACTCGCTTGAACATTTCGAGATTAAAGATTAGACCTGAACATGCAGTACATAGGAAAGACTGCAAGTAAAACGGGGAAGATCCAATGAAAAAAATACTCCTAAGTGAAAAATGGAGCTACAAGAAAAATAAATTCAGAGGGTATGTTCTCCCCTAATACTTGGTGCTGTCTTCCTTTTAACAAGAAATTATATCAGAGGCAGCAAGGGAGCAGGAAGCAGGAGCTCGTGCTGGGAGGAGCCATCTTAAAAGCCAGTTGCCCCCAGCACTGTCTCTGCAGTGCCATTTGCCCCCCCCCCCCCACGCACACACACACATTGCTACCTCTCTCAGAGTCAGCCATGCCAAAGGGGTGGGGAGGCTGCTATGAAGCAGCCTCTGCCTGCAGCAGGGCCAGGCTCACTGTGAGCAGAGGCTGCTCCTCATCCACAGAGCAGCCCCTGTCCGCAAGGGGTCCCAGTCCCCCTCCGCCCGTGGACATGGGTTGCTGCAGGAGTAGCCTCTGTTCACAGCCAGCCCCGACCTCTGCGGACAGGGGCTGCTGGACCCTGTGCAAGCCAGGACTGAGCAAGCCCAGCTCAGTCCTGTCTCACATTGGGTCCAGGAGCTACCCCCACTGCAGCTCTTCATTTTAAATGTAATCTAACAGGATTACTCAGTGTTGGCTTACACTGGGCCCGGGGCCACTGTGATGCTGCATTTTAAATGTAGTAAGAGCCACCTGGCTATTACTACATTTAAACTGCAGAGCCACAGTGGGTGTAGCTCCCAGACTCGGTGTAAACTGGGACTGAGAAATCCAGGCCTGTGACAGGTCCGGGGCCTATCCCTGCTGTGGCTCTGCAGTTTAAATGTAGTAGGGGCTACTACATTTACACTGCAGAGCTGCAGCAGGGGTAGGTCCCGAACCCAGTGCGAGCCGGGGTAGGGAGCCAACTGATATCGACTAATCATGTAGTTCAGGGGTGGGGATCCTTTTTTGGGTAGGGTCCACTGACCCACCGAAAAATCAGTCGAGGGCCACACACAAAAATCCCTTACTGATGTGGTACCTAACTGAGGAGAAAGACACTCTCCACATTCCCCTTGTACACCAGAGCCTGGGACTGAGGCATCGGGGGAGCTGGAGTGCCAGCATAAGGCTCCCCAATTCAGGAGGGGGGCTCTGAGCTTCGGAGGCTGGATCCAGGCAAGCCGGGGGCCGCATCTGGCCCCCAGGCCTGAGGTTCCCCATCCCTGATGTAGTTGATACAAATTGTATCAACTACACGATTAGCCAATTACCCGCCTCTTAACATCCTTAGAACTCAGGCTAGTTTTCTGAAGAGGACATGAGGTTAGCAAAACTCTGTGAGGTTCACACACCCCTAGTACAAACGTTCATCAATTAATAGTGATCACAAGTCTCTTCCACCTCTCATCCTACTGCAATGATTGGAGGTGAGATGTTTCCTCCTTTAGTCTGGCTGTTCCTTTGGGAGGTAGAACCCAAAAGAATCAGACCCCAGCTATAATAGCTTAATGACAAGCAGAGTGGTGTCAGGCTAAACCCTTCATTATGAACAGGAACTATGTACAGAAACAAGATAACAAACTTTCTACTGCTCTGTATAGCTGGCTGCAGCCTGCAACTGCCCTATCTTGGGCTATTTTGTTTCTTCCCCAGCAGGCATGTTCCAGGGAAACCAAAGACTGCATGAAGAGTATTCAGGAGAGCTGCGTCTAGATTGGCATGATTTTCTGGAAATGCTTTTAATGGAAAAGGTTTCCGTTAAAAGCATTTTCAGAACAGAGCGTCTAGACTGGCACGGACGCTTTTCCACAAAAGCACTTTTTGCAGAAAAGCGTCCGTACCAATCTAGACGCGCTTTTCCGCAAAAAAGCCCTGATCGCCATTTTTGCGATCGGGGCTTTTTTGCGGAAAACAAATCTGAGCTGTCTACACTGGCCCTTTTGCGCAAAAGCTTTGCGCAAAAGGGACTTTTGCCCGAACGGGAGCAGCATAGTATTTCCGCAAGAAGCGCTGATTTCTTACAGTAGGAAGTCAGTGCTTTTGCGGAAATTCAAGCGGCCAGTGTAGACAGCTGGCAAGTTTTTCCGGAAAAGCGGCTGATTTTCCAGAAAAACTGGTCAGTCTAGACACAGCCGAGGTGTGGCATCTCCACTGACCTCCTGGAGGACTTATAGCCCAACAGTCCCTCACTTGTTTCTGAGGCTGGCCTCAACCTTGACCTGGGAGAATGAGAATACAATGAAAGAAGGCTAGCAAATAATACAGCTTATGCACAGCCTGGCAAGGTTCATTCTTATTGTTCTGGTGGAAGAGGGGGGGAATTTCATTGGTGAAAGGCACCTAAACTATAGGAGATTGAGGAATGGGGAGTTTTTTGAAAGGAAGCAGGGAACTGCTACTGTTTTGGAGACACACTAATCCCTGACTCTGAAGCTAAATAATACATTTTCGAGGCACCTCATCAGTTGCTGATGCTCTGGTTATCACTATTTTTGGAGGGCACAAAGAGTACCATGCTGCTGCTCTTGAATGTCTCCCTGGTTTACTTCTAATGGCTGGCTGTCAGGGAAAGACAGCATGTACTTCAAGTGTCCTTCAGAGACGCACAGTGCATGCTTTACAAATACATCAGTGCTCAGTGTTTAAGATAATATCGGTCGGTATTAAGCCTACACTCAGAGTAAATGCCTTCCATCAGTCCACATCTCATTGTCGGATGGCAGAAGTGCATCTTTCAAGTCTCTCAACAAGGGACTGCCAAATACTATGTGAGGGTAGAAGCAGCAGTGACAAGAGAACTGGGGCTTAGTCACAATTCTTTGAGGAGTGGGCTCTGTTTCAGTTTGTAACCCACAAGTAACTCTTTCTTGACACCACAGAATTTCCACTAGTCAACTTTCTCCTCTCCCTGTGTTCCAATAGCAGTACAGCCACATCGAGCTGGATTCTGAACCGTGGATCACCATTTTCCCACTGACTGATTACACTGAGCTCTGTAATAAATAATACATACATAAATAAATAAGCAACCTGAAATCAGGGATCTGTTCAAAAAAGCAGCTTCCGGGTTGTAACATAGGCTCATTACAGATTCAGTCCCGTCTACTTCATTTTCTGCATCTACAATGATCGTTGATGTTGGCAATAATGATCCCGAGATCCTGAAGTGCCTTCTGAATCACGAGAGAAAGATTAAATTATGTTCAGTGTAGTTTTAGTGTTCAGTGTACAGGTTGGACCTTCGTGGTCCAGCACCTTTGGGACCTGAGCTGCCCTGAATCAGGGAATTTGCCAGACCAGGGGAGATCAGTGCTCTCCTGTTGGCTGCTCCTCTCCCAGGCTTCTCTCCCTTGGGCTCCCTGCCTCCATTGGCCCCGCTAACACTGGCCTGGCCCAGATTCCACATCCTGCTGCCTGCTTGTGCCCCAAGATCTCTCAGAGTTCCTGGAGAGGACAGCCTGGCTGCTGCCAGCCTTGCTATCACACGCTGTTTCCCAGTTCCCAGGCTGAGGTCACCCAGCCGCCACCAGCCCCACTGCCGCCAGGGGATCCACAGCTGGTATCCCCCGGCCACATCACACTGCTGTTAGGGCCAGCCCTGCTGCCACTGGGAACTCCATTCGGTTCTTTAGCCGGGGCCACCCACCTCTGCCATCCCCATATCAGCCGCGGGTTCCGTGACCAGGGCTTCCCGATCCAGGCCCGCTGCCATCAGGAGTATCCTGGGTTTCCCAGCCGGGGCCGCTTGGCCACCACCAGTTCTGCTGTTGCAGGGGGATTGTCCCCAGCTGGGCTGCCTGTCACCCGAAGCCCCGCTTCAGCCTCAGGCCAGGATTCCCCAGCCACCTGTCCCAGCTGACTCCAGGGGTTCCTTGGCTGGGGCAGGAGCTCCTCCAGCCACTGCCTGGTCCAGCTGCTGCTGGCCCAGCCGGGGCTCTCCAGCCCCACATTCTCTCAGCTGGCGCTCACTCCCACCTCTGGGACTCTTTGGTCCAGCAGCATCTGTGGACCTGCCAGATGACGGATATGGCCAGATCAGAAAGACCCAGATCTGGGAGGTTCAATCTGTATTTTCACTGATCTGAGTTTACCCCATGTCCTGCCCATAGTGATATGTGGTGTCATAAGTTAACTTACTATATAGAAAACTATACCAGTATACAGCTATGTGCTTCAAAAAAACACTGCTACCGCTGAATTGGAGAGCATCTGAATACTATTTTATATGTTATTCATTGTATTATGTTCTAATTCTTTTAAAACTGGTATTCCAGTGGTAAAGTATAACTCTCAGTTAATCACCCTCCTTCCCCAACATACCAGGTAATAGAGCGTTTACTGTACATGAGTGATACTCCGGGGATAGTTAACATGTTTAACTGAACACTATGATCACGTTTGAGGTGGTATTACAATAAAAATTAAACTCCTGCCTCTATCCAGTGTTGCATTCTATATCCTTGCTATAAGGAATATCAGACCTCCTGAGTACATTTGTTTGCCACATTTTTCGGAAGGTCTTATGAGATTCCGACCTGATTTTTGCCATTGTCACAGAGGGATATCAGACATACACTTTTACTCCGGCATCACAGTACTTCAGTACAACCCAGCCAATAGAAAACAGGTCACTAAGGCTAAGTCTATATTGCACATCAATTTTGAAATAAGCTATTCCAGAATAGTGATTCCAAAATAGCTTATTTCGAAGTAGCACATCTACGCTACAGGGAAGCCTCAAAATTAGTCCAAGGCAGGCTTCCTTAATGTAGATGTGCTATCTCGATTTAGAGCCCCAAGAGGCACTGGGGAGGAATAACTTAGAATGGCCCTGGTGAGGGGCTATTTCGAAATAGCAGCAGTGGAGCGTCTACATATGCCTTATTTCAAAATAACTATTTCAGAATAGAATGAAGAATAGAATTCTATTCTTCGTAGAATGAAGTTTACAGATTTTGGAATAAGCCGCCCGTTATTTCAAAATTATTTCAAAATAATGGAATGGCTGTGAAGACACTTGCATAGTTATTTTGGAATAACGGCCATTATTCTGCAATAACTTTGCTGTGTAGGCACACCCTAACTCTAAAATCACACACACTAATGCTGAGCATCATAAGCCAGGTCGACGCTACGGACTTTGGTCAACATAGCAGGGTTGGTTAGGGATCTGAAGAGATGTGATCCCAACCAACACAGCTGTGCCAGCAGAAGTCCCTTCTGCAGATGCGGCTATACTGACAAAGCTACGCAGTTACAGGTATGGCTTATTTCTCTCGAGAAGGGGGGAGTCTTTACTGATAGAAAGTGTAGCTTTGTAGATGTAGCATCTCAGGATTTGTACACCATTAAAGTGCTCCCAGGCTACATGTGGCTATGGCTTCAGTTCTTATATTGACAAGGACAAGCTTCTTAAGGTAAATGATTTATAATTTCTTAATGCTGTGTAATAGAGTTGCCAGTTGGAATGAAAAAGGATGTTTATTTCAACCATTTGTAGCTGCGCATCCTGCACTCTAACTCCAACCCTCTGTGTGATTCCTAGGCCTTTGGGCCTAGCTTTCAGAGCTATTCAGCACCTGCTTTCCCCACTGAAGTTAATAGGAGTTGTGGGCGCTCAGCACCCCTGAAAAATCAGGCCTTCAATATTAATCATTGGGCAGTCCAGTTTGTTAAGAGCAAAGAGAACTGGAGACAATGCTTCAGATCAGCAGTTTTCAAACTGTGGCGTTTCATTTTAATGGGGTTGCCAGGGCTGGCATTAGACTTGCTGGGGCCTGTTGCACCTCCCGTAGATGAAGCTAAATCCTGAGCCACACTGCCTGGGGACAAAGTGCAAGAGCCTCAGCCTTGGGTGGTGGGACTCAGGCTTCAGCTACAGCCTTGGGTGGCAGGGCTCCGATTACAGACCCTCTGCCCAGAGTTGAATCCCTTGGGCTTTGTCACTCTCCTTCCCCACCCAGGGTGGCAGGGCTCAGGTGGGCTCAGGCTTTGATTCCCTTCTTGGGGCCACGTAGTAATTTTTGTTGTCAGAAGGGGGTTGCGATGCAATGAAGTTTGAGAACTGCTGCTCCAGAGAGAGCTCATAGAACAGACCATCCAACATCTAGTTGCTGTCCTACTGTAACCTCGCAGGAAAAAAACTCTTCTTTCTGGATGATCATTACTCTTGGCTTATTCAGACTGAAAGTTCCCTTACTAATCACGGTATCTGCTATTGTTCTAACCTCTGACACCCCGTTCCACACAGCTCTGTGTCTGACATGACTCAGAACTAGCTGTGCACATCCCTTTGTTTATTATCTGACTGTTTTGATACAGATCTGATGTTTGTTTTCTTTCCCATCTCAAAAGCGTGTTTTTCAAAGACCACAGTGTGTTGACAGATTAATGGAAGAAAATGGCATTATTTAAACAAAAACATTGCAAACCTTTGTCACGTTGGTCTATAAATACAGCACAACAATATACAGTGTCTCATTGGATCAAATGTTTGTGATGAAAAGATGTCTGTGAATCTATTTAAAGGGGATTAAGATTTTAGCTGTCTAGATTCTGGGTCATTGGTTTACCATCTATATTATATTGTGCTATACTATCTGTCTGCTAGACAGATTGCTTTAACATTTATGCGTTGACATACGGCACTAATAATGCTTACCAACCTCTGTAATATGCTTTGAGATCTATGGATGAAAAGTGCTATACAAATGCTAAGAATTACTATTATACTATGTGATCTGTCTAGCTCCCAGTTCTCTCTCCCTCTCTCATATATACACACACACTTTACATCTATATGATACTGTAGCACGCATAGTTAACATCCATATTGTATTGCAACATACACTTAATATCTATATGGTATTGCAACACACCATTAACATCTATGATACTGCAACACACATGCACACAGATACACAAAGTTAACAGCTATATGCTACTGCAACCTTTTGTGATACCAAAAATCCATTGTTTCTATCACCAGGTTAAATTGGGATGGAATTACATAGAGCAACACCATAGTATACACACACACGTTTTCTGGCCTACCGTAGAAAGCTGTAGAAATGCATACATTCAAAATATCCAAATGTTAAAACAGTAACTGATTATTCCATTGTGTGAGAGTCCAGTCAAAATCAGAATTGCTCCATAGAACTAAATATTTGGTTTTCCTCAAAGAATGTGAACAACAGCTGAAAAATAGAGAATAATGCACCCTGCTGAATAAAACAATGTAATTACATACAAGCTGCCATGCCATATCAACCTAGACCTTTCTGCAATGATCACTGCTTTAAAGGAAAGTGAAAGAATGCACAATGTAGCTTCTTTTCCAACCCTCAAGACTGCCATTGCAATAGGATCTAACCCTACCGTGCTCTGAGCACTGGCAAGCCTTCTCATTGCAGTGGAGCTAAGGGAGCACAGCACTTAAATACTGGACCTACAGGCTGAAGTTATAGTGCCCTTTTTCATCCTAAATAAATTTTCACCAAACATGAGGGAAGTCTTATACCTATTTTACAGAGGTATTAAATGAGTTGTTCACACTCAGTCAGTAACGAATGGGAACCAGCCGTTCTGGTTGTCATCCCCAGACTCCTTCTACTAGAGCACAGCTGCCCCGTACACAGCTCCTTCTGTGCCAGACCATTTGGGGGGATTTCAAGTGAAGCTCATGTAGGTTGTATCAGCCAACTTAGGTCAGAGGAAAAAAATGTTCCTGCTTTCATTGTGATGTATTTCATTTTGTAGACTGGGGTCATCAATTATTTTTGTCATGGTACACATGTCTTGACCAAGGTATAGCCAAGAGAAAAATAAAATGATAATGATTACATAAAAATTTGGGGGGTCAGTTCAAAAGCATCTGGCAGTCTTGATTTGGTCCGAGGTCTTCCTATTGACTCCCCCTGCATTATAGAACAGGTAGGAGAATTTCCCGTACTCTCCATCAATGTTCCCTCTAATTTTTCCATCTATGTGCAGAATAAATATTACTACGTGCACCAACGCCTATGTGGATGTGCACCACCAGTAGAAACAAATGTCAGCTATGGGAACTCTGCTAATCAACTGGGTGGCATCTGAATCTTTCCTGGGCGGTCGCCCAAGTGCTCAGCTTAAAGCAACACAGCTTTTCATTGGCTCTCTTCTGATCCCTTTTCAGATGATGGTTATGGCTTCTAATAGGAGTCAGATATGAAAACTGCACCTTAATTAAATATAACAATACAATCCTTAGAGCAAATAGCAGAAAGATTTCTAATTGCACCTCCATCACTCTGAAACAGTGAGAACAAATCCCTTAATACTATGACACTTCCACTTGGATATACTTTTCACTGTGATTTCTAGCCATAAGTACCACCTGAATAGAGGTCATCTTCTTTTCTAGGAAAGGTAAGGGGGAAATGCTCTTATGTGTAATCTGTGATCTAGAGCTGCTGGTAACTGCAAATTCCACTCTTAATAAGGCTGCGTCTAGACTGGCCAGTTTTTGCGGAAAATCATCTGCTTTTCCG
>CM057847.1:73540989-73557307 GCA_030068395.1 Apalone spinifera | reverse complement strand
TCTACATGTTTTGTTAGTCTATAAAGTGCTACCAGGCCATTTGTTGTTTTTTTCCTGAGAGAATAGTGAGACAAAATTCAGCCAGATGATCAGGGGATTCTGTCTGAGAACAAAAATTCTTTTAGACCTGGGGTTTGGTTTTGCTCCAGGTTTCTAGGAAAACAATCCTGGACTCTGCACAGAGTTTATTTCACAGAGCCACATTTGGTAGCAGCAGAGCTGATTTTGCAGGAAAAGATCTGGTAACGGCTAATCTGGTGGAGTTAAATTTGCTCTGCCTGGCAACAGCAAAGCTAACTTGATAGGACCTATAGGGCATGTCTACACTGCAAGGCAAAAGCTGAATTAAGATACGCAACTTCAGCTATGTCAGTTGCATAGCTGAAGTCAAAATAGTTTAATTCAGCTTTTGGCACTATCTACACAGCTGGAAGTTGAAGGAAGACTGTTCTTCCTTTGACTTCCCTTACTCTTTGTGAAATGAGGGTTACAGAAGTCAGAGTAAGAAGTCCACCATCTCAAAATTATTTCGAAATAATGGCTTGCTGTGTAAACGTGCTGTCATGGAGTATGGGGGAATCACCGAGACCTGCACCCCCATCTAGGGTTGCCAGCTGGTTTCAACAAAAATACAGGACATACTTGACATTACATCACAATCTACATTACATTTTATTTAGAAAATATCGGACATTTCTATTTTCTCATTTATATTTTCTCAATTTGTTTCCCGAACAGAAAGCTCAAATTCTGGACTGTCCGGTTCAAAACCGGACACCTGGCAACCTTACCCCTATCCGCAGTCAGCTGTGACTTTCAGCCAGCAAGTAGAACAGACGGTTTATTCATTGACAGGGACACAGCATACCACAGACTTGTTAACACAGGAACCAGAAGCAGTCAGTACAATCCAACTAGGAGAGCAGGGGGGCTCGGGTCCCCTCCCTGCATTCTCAGCCAGCCAAGAGGACTCATGCACTCCACAGCCAATCCCAAACCTGCAGGCAGCCCCACCACCTCCTTTGTCTAGCTTCAAAAGGTGTCATTTATTGACTCTTTCACCTAGGCTCAGGTTACAAGACAGCCTGAGCTATTGTTATGCACATGCTAAGATGGGGCAGCCTGGGGCAGTCTCCCCCTCAGTGAGAGCCACATCCAGCATTCCCGTCCCCGGTTGGGTACCAGTGCAGTGTCTAGGGCAGTGTTTCTCAAACTGTGCTCCGCGGAGCCCCAGGGCTCTGCAAGACCTCTCCAGGGGCTCCATGAGGTTGACAAACTGGAAACATCGATAGGTACAACACATACAATCAGTGGACCGCTGGGACGCCGCATAAATTTTTACGCATGTAAAGGGCTCTGGAGCCCAAAAAATTTGAGAACCGCTGGTCTAGAGAAACTGAGGCACGCACACAGGGGTTACAAAAGAACAATATGGGGCATTAGGAATCACATACAACATAACAAAGCAGACAAAGTGAACACAATCCCCACTATATCACACGCACACTTTGTTATTTCAAAATGACGCTGCAGTATGGACCTGCCCATATTGTGCAGTGGTAGTGGTAGTGGAGCTGAACTGACATCCAGCTGAGGTTGGTGGAATGATCTAGTGATTAGGGCACTTGCCTGTGCATTTGTAGGCCTGGTTCAATTCACTGTTTGGCTACACACTTCTGTGTTCTTGTCAAATCATTTGGTCTCTCTGTGCCTCAGTCCTCCACACATCAAATGCAGGGGAAAGTACTTCCTTGCTACATAAGGATGTTGTGCAGTACTCAGATTCTCTGGTGATAACTTCTGAGTCTTAATGACTTCATGAGCAATGACTTCATGAGCAGGTGAATGAGATTTACATCATCTGTAACAATTCTGGGCCAAAGGAAAACAAAGGGGCAATAAATATCTAAGACTAGGAACTCAGTCATACACCCAATATATTGTCTGGGTATTGCTAATATTTTTATAGAAATATATGATTGTGTTCTTTCCCAAATAAAAAGTGTTTGTGGTTTCCTAGTTCCATGGATTCCAGAGTGCTCAGGTGTGGAAAAGAGATCCCTAGAAAGGTGGTGAATGGGTTTACGTTTCTAGTTCCTAAAACACAGATATGGCCAATATATTAAGTAGGGATGTGAGCCAATCATATTTTTTAAATAGAACTTATTTTTTAAATAGAACTTCTACACATCATCTGAACCCAGTTCATGACACTTGGCAAGGGATTACACAAATAATTCCCACCAAAGGCAAAGCTAGTTCTTTGTATTTTGTAGCAGGAGAATCGGGGGCCCTACCTCCTGATTCTACAGGCCTACACAGTGATTTAGTGCATAGCCAGCTGTGGTGTAAATCAACAGCACTCTTGTCTGCTGCACTTTGAATGGCAGTATGGACCCTACTGGCACAGAGTAAAAGTCACATAGTGATCTGTAGATTCACACCACAGCTTGTTGCACATGGTATCACCATATAGATAAACCTTAAGCCTTGTGCGTTAGCTATCAGGCATAATTCCTCCCTGAAACCATTCAAATATGGTAGGACGGTCTTGGGGTGATAACCTAGGATTTAACATCAGTAGCTCTGAGTGCTGTGCCCCAGTCTTCCAGTGTGATATTGGGTCATGGAGTAATTTAAGCCAAAATTGTTAAACATGTGTGCCTATAATTAGTTTCAAGAGTAAAGATTTACATACCTAGCTACCTAGTTATAGGCTCTTAGGATTAAGAATGCTGACCTCACTAACTGCTTCCATTTCCTCGTCTGTAAAATGGAGGTAATAACACATCTATCTAACAGTGACGAGGCCAAATGTCTACAAAGATCTTAGAGAGCCTTGGAGAGAAGTGTTGTTATCTACACCAGATGCAATGATGAGGGCTGTACTTGTTTCAGCAGTTTCGGAGCAACTTAATGAATATGTCTATGAAAATGAGTGGGCTAAGCCATCATCTAGTGTTGCTACTGAAATAGCTGCTATTTATCACTGCCTCCCACCTCAGGCTTGGAACTAGTAGCCTGAATGTCACACATACTGTATTTATAATACTGTATTAAGCTTTATAGGAGGCCCTCTTCATGTGCAGGTGCTACACACAGTGTAGCTAATAAACATAGATGTAATTCTTGCAAGACACTAAATAGAATCGAAATGATTATTTTATAAAAGCAATATTTCAACTTCATAGATGTCACAGTCATTCTGATACTGGCAGCAAGTCAGACACAAACAGCAGGCAATTAACACTCAGTCAGGGATGCCCAAACTTTGTCCAGCCAAGGGCCTCATTAGCAGCTCACCAAAAGCTTCCAGAATGCACCTGGTTTGCATAAAATGGAGCAGATTGCAATTGACTTAATATTTACCATGGAGATATGATTCACAGAAACATTAGGTTCCAGTCCTCTATCCCAATCAAGCCATATGCAACACCGTAGAACCAAATGAACCATATTAGGTCCCCAGGCGATATTCTGGCTATCATGAAATTATGTTATCTGTTGACCAGAGGTACAAGAGACTTAC
Organism: Apalone spinifera; assembly: GCA_030068395.1. Classification (NCBI taxonomy): domain Eukaryota; kingdom Metazoa; phylum Chordata; order Testudines; family Trionychidae; genus Apalone; species Apalone spinifera. The sequence goes on along the minus strand of CM057847.1, from coordinate 73,553,778 downwards.
GTGTGAGGATGGAATTGCATCAGCAGTCAACCCTCTACTTATATACAGAACTTTGGCCCAATAGAAGGGGGGAAATGTGGCTTAGTGAATTATTTGCAGTGTTGTTGTAGCTGGTTTGGTCCCAGGATATTTGAAAGACAAGGTGGGTGAGATGTCCTGCAGAAGAGCTACGTGCAGGTCCAAAGTTAGTCTCTTTCACCAGCACAAATTGGTCCATTAAAAGATATTTCCTCCCCTACCTGGTCTCGTTCACAATATTTATTTGTATAACCATAGTCCCGGTCATGAACCAGGGCCTCGTTGTTCCATGCAAAAACATGGTTTCTACTCCAGAAAGCTTACAGTGTAATTAAGAGACAACAAAGGGATAGAGTCAGCAAAGCACAAGCAAGGTAGGCAGTGGTCTGTTATACAACAGATGTATAACACATTGCCAGGTTTGTTGTAGGCATCACCACAAAGGAGAAAGAACGTTTCCTTTACTCCTTTTCACTGTTTCATGGATACTCCAATTATTTCCACATGTCTAAAGAAAGGGAATTTTCCATGTAGCTGTGTAGTATTATCCCTCTGCATGGCCTCATGGCCCATCTTCATGGGGCTTTTGCTGTTTTATTCCCAGGGGAAGGAAATGTAAGGGCACTACTGAGCCAAAATCTGCCTGACTTACACCCATATGAAGTCAATCTGGATCAAGTTCTGTTCTGTTACATCTATCAACTACGCTTGATGATGCACATGTATAACTGAAAGATCAATGTACCCATTGGTCAGAGGAATCTTTGGTGTAAAATCCACTGCCACCATTCCTGGAGTAATAAATCCCCAAGGCTGGCCCATTATGTTTAAAATGGCTATACCATCCTAATCAGGCTATTTAGCAAATATTCAGAATTCTATGCCTCCAGAGGCAACGTTTTCATTTTCTATAGTTGTGGTATCCAACCAGTTCTGAAGCAGTAGCCATTATAGTGGCTACTGGTATAGCTAACTAGCCACATTCAACGGGCCAAACAGCTGCTAGTGGCTAGCATGTTGGACACACAGTTCTATAGGTTTCTGCAGCTCAACCACAAACACCAATCACTTTTCCTGCAGAAACCCTAATTTATTTGTCTAAAGTTCATTATATCACAAGGCATGAAGGTCCAGTGTCTTCAACACCCATTGGAGGATATGGGTATCCTGGTTGATTTCTTCGGAGTACAACTGAAATTATCCCACAAAAGAAACCACTTGATGCCCATGTAGAGTAATGGGCTCTATCCCCAAATACAGAACATTCTGCTGTGTTAAGCAAGGCATGTCCAGGATCTCAACCATGATGTTTAGAACATGTTCATTGCTCTATCTATCCTTTGAGTCACTGTCAATTGTGACAATCAATCTGATACATTTTCTCTATTTTAGTCACTTGCTTATATTAACTCACAATTCAAGTCATGGTTGACAATCAATGGTCACTTCCAAATGCAGATGTGAGCAATGGGCTTAGAACTGTGCCCACTGAAGTCAATGGGAGTTATGGCATTCACTTGAATGCGAGTAGCTCAGGCCCAATATAGATGAAGTCTCAAATTCTCCCTTACTTGTCCTGGAAGGGTATCAAATGCATGGTGGTGGAAAGAAGTCAGACAGGATAGCTGTTTGCTAATTTTTTTAGAATAAGCAGAGTGACCTTTAGGTGCTCTCACCTTCACTCCGCTGTATTTGGCTTAGTGCATGTGCCCCTCTTAGGTAGGACACACAGTTTTAATTGCATTCTGGTTGTACATCTATCCACATATGCCCAGTTGCTCTACATTTCCTTGAAAGGCTTGCCATGGCAAAATACATGCTTATAATGTACCTTCTCACCTCAGGATCACAAAGTGATTTGCAGATGTTAATTCCCACAATATGTTGTCAAGGTACATATCTATAAATTATCACCTAAAGTAAACTGAGGCACAGAGAGATCAACTGGTAGGGTGAGGCATAAGAGTTGTCAAAGATTACACAGCAAGTCACTGTCAGAGTGGGGAATAAAATCCAGGAATCCTGACTGTTAGACCTTTGCTCTAAACATATTTCTTCCCAGCAAGCACTTGCAATCCAGTTTCTTCATCTCTACCTCTGTTTACAATAGGCATTGCCATTTGTTTTCTTGTGTGTCAACATGAGAAATCACACGTTAAGAACCTCAGTGTCTCAGCGCTGCTACAGACAAGGGCCTTTCTAGGGAACAGATGGCACTTGCCCTATTATTAAACCTTCCCATCTCTACTCATTTTGTGGGCTTGACCTTTTGTCCTGGCTGGGGAGATAGCATGCCCAGCTGTGAGTGGGCACGGTGCCAACTTTCCTAACATTTGGCTGGAATGATCACATAGCAGCAGCATCCATCCTGGGTATTAAAAACAAGCCTCCCAGTCATCAGTATGTCTGTCCCTCCTGAATGGCTCTTCCATAAGGTTAGATACAGCCCCTTGTGATCAGAGCTGATTTAAACTTTGCAAGACAGAAGGAAACGTGCACAGTCCACTAAGGGAAGATTTTGTCTCTTGTCAATAATTGTGTCAGTGGAAAGCAAAGGAGTGTTTTAATGAATTATTCACTACCCCTCTCCCCTGTGAAATTGGCTAAGCAATGGATATGCTTTCTGCTGAAAAAGCTGAAAACAGGCTGTTGTTTAGAAGAATCGTGCAATGTTTCTGCTGAACACGGGCCTTAGATTTGTCTTAAAGGATTTTGTATTCCTAATGTTGGCTATGCAGTTGTTGGATGCCTTGAAGAAAATCTGCAAACAGACGAGTGATGAGGACACTAGCTAAAGCTGGATAGGAATCCCAATGGTTTCATGCATTTTAATTATTTCATTGATATTAATATGAACAATATATCTCCCTTTTCCTCAAGGTTAAAAAGAACACTTCAGAAGATTCCATTATCTTCAGAGAAATGCAGATTTGTTCAGTGGAAGAACAGAGACATTTCCTGAATGCAAAGGCCCTGCACAAACTTGACCCCCCCGTCTCATCTCCCCTGCCCCACACTCCCAGGAGGTAAGCTGAAAGTGGCAGCAGCAATGCCGAGAGGCAAGGAAGTGTGTTACCGAAAGAAGCAGTTTTCAGAAGGATGAATTTCCGGAACAGAGACAGACTACATAGAGTCAACCTCTTGCACTGCACTGTCACAGCGATCTAATTATTGTAACTGAAGTGTGTGACATCTGGAGATGTGCCAGAGCCTCAAAGTGACTTAGGCAGTCAGTGAACCATACCCTGCATCAGCTCATGACTCCTGCAAACACTTCCCCATCCATCAGCTACAACAATGCTAGGAAAGATAAATTGATTTATCCACTAGTAATTTTAACAGCTGCAAACATAGGATGTCCTATGACAAAGTGGTAGTCCTCATATTACTACCCACTGAGCATGGGATGTTTCATAACTCATTTATAATGGGAACCAAAGTCTACTTCAGGATTTCCCTATTGCACTCCCAGGAGAAAAGTATTAATTAGCAAAACATACATCCCCTCCTGCAGTGGTCACCAACTAGTAGATCAAGATCTACTGGTAGGTCTTGGAGCCTCTGACTGGTGATCCTGACTGGTTTGGCCGAGAGGCTATCAAGTGCCAGCACTTCAGCTGCTACTCCCCCCGCTGCTGCTCATCTCCTGCCCTTTGCCTTGGAGCTGCCTTCCCTCATCCCTGGGAGCCTCCTGCTTGCTGTGTAGGGGAAGGAGAGGAGGGGTGCTGATGTCAAGGTGCCCCCTCTCCCACTCCACAGAGCACAGGTGGACACAACAGGACTTGGGATGGAGGGAGTTTGCTGACTGTTTTGGGAGTGGTGAAGGGCCAGGGTAAGGATAAGCCTGCCTTAGCCCCACTGCACCACCACCCAGGAGCCACCTGAGATAAGCAGTGTCCAGCTGGAGCCCACATCCTGAAACCCTACCCCAGTCTTGAAACCCCTCCTGTACCCCAAGCCTCTTCCCTAGCTCCGATCCTCCTTCCCCCAACATCCAAATGCACTCCCAGAGCCTGCACCTAGACCCCCCCTTTGGCACACCAACTGCCTGCCCCAAGCTCAGCTCAGAGACCCTCTTGCACTCCAAATCCCTTACTCCAAGACCAGAGCCTGCCCCAGCCTGGTGAAAGTGAGGAGGCTGTGGGAGGGAGTGAGGGAGGAAGGATGGAGTGAGCAGGGGTGGGGCTTCGGAGAAGGGGCACAAAGGAAGCAGGACAAGGGTATTTGGGTTTGAGGTAGATCTTGGATTGCACTTAAATTGAAAAAGCAATCTCATGCTTAAAAAGATTGGAAACCACTGCCCTACTGTGATGCACCAGCAGATACCCTTTATGCATTTATTCATTTGAAATAAAAAAGGGTGCAATTGAAAATGTGTCTCCTGACCACCAACTCCAGCCTAGCCCTTGCCATGGAGGCTGCTAACTACCTAAGAACAAACACCCGCATGCAGCTTTCTCACTGCATTTCTGACATGTGAGTTCCCCCATTTAACATACTACGATATGTGATGTATATCTGAGCCAGATTTTCAGAAGTGCTGAGCACCTACACTTCCTATTTACTTCAGCTGAAGTTGTGGGTTTTCAGAAACTCTGAAAATCAGATCCTCTGTCAGGGGTGGGCAGTAAGTGACCTGTTGGCCAGATGCAGTTTGCCAGGTTTAGCCCCTGGCAGGCCACTGGCACTTCATTTATTGCACATCCACAGGTACACTCCTTTCAGCTCCCAATGCCTGTGGTTCACTGTTCCTGACCAATGGGAGCTACGGGAAGCTCCACGGGCCACACAACCACTTCCTGTGGCCCATTGGCTGAGAAGAGCGAACCGTGGCCAATGGGAACTGAGATGGGCCATACCTGTCAATGTGCAGGTAAATAAAGCATCTGGTAGCTAACCCTGGGAAACCATGCCCAACCCACAGGTTGCTTATTGCCTACTCTTCCCTATGTGACAATGATCATTTCACATAGGGATGGTGGTGTTCAGGGATGGTGGTGTCCTCGCTGTTATAGACCTTGTCAGCATGCAGCAAATAAATTAAATTTATGAACCATAATATTTGTTATCATGAGCCACAGTCTGCTCTTAACTTGAGTAACGTTATAGGGGGGTAAAGTTAGGATACAGACTGGACCAAACCATTTTCTGTACATCTCAGCATGATTCACTGTGACATAGCAGAAGTGAGTCCAGAGGAAGGTACATGAAGATAGGGTAGAGGCTTAGCAGGTATTGAGAGATTTGAAAGTGATGACCACAGCCATTTGAAAAAATAGGACAGAATCTTTGCAAAAATTTCAACCAGTATAATCAAAGATAGTGAATTTTGAGAAATGTTGACCAGCTGTAGTGGTGACAAAAAGCTTAAATTTGATGTGACCTTGAATGAAGAACTAGTGGAGGGATTTGAGAAGAAAGTTACATGATAAAAATAGGCAGGCAAGGAAGATGAGTTTAGTGACTGCATTGTGCATGGATTGAAATGGAACAGAGTATATGTTTGGAAGATCATGGAGAAGGATATTGCAGTAATTAAGGAGGGATAAAATGAGGACCTGGAAGAAGAGATCTGGCTGTGGGGGTGGAAAGAAAATGATGGCTTTTGGAAATATTGAGAAGGAAAAAACAGCAGGGTTTAGATATTGCCTACATGTGTGGTGCACAGGTGAAGTTCTCTTAGTCTCCCTCTTAAAGACAATAGCTCAATTTATATCCTACAGAACTTCCCTGTAACAGGATCACCTATCCTCTATAAGGGCAGCGGGCTCAGGGCTAACTAACCCTGTCCAAGGCATGGCCCTAAAGAACAGGGAGTTCAGGAAAGGATCACTTGATCAAGCTGAAGGAGGTGCCTCAATCAAGTTTCATTGAACTAGCAATATAAAGGGAAGGTGCTAAGAAGGCAAATGTAATACAAATTCAACCTCAGCATGCCAAAAACTACATAGATGTGACAGAATGAGAGAATGTATTTTGCTCTTGTTTATATTCCAATGCTAGAAATCTTAATAACAAGCAAGAGGCATCAGAAATTCTCATTTATACAAAGAAATTGGATATAATTGGCATTACTGAATGCTGGTGAGATGATTCACAAGACTGGAATGTTAAAATCTCTATTATAACCTATTCAGAAAGGATAGAGTGGATAAAAGATTGGCGGGACACTCTGCATTAAGACACCGGTACCTGTTCAGTGTTACTGATAACTTAGGACCATAGGATGTTGAATGCATATGGATCAATGAGCTAATACACAAAGTCTAGGAAGGGATATTAGTGGATATCTGTTACAGATCACTAAATCAAACCAATGAGCATGATAAGTTACTGGTTAAACAGCAGTCTGCTGTGTAGAAAGCAATATGGTATTGTTATAGAGGACTTCAGTTTGGGAGACATGCTAGTGGTCTCATAAATCCTAAAATAAAATATCAGTTTCTGAAAATTATAGATGATGTATTTTGGATCTCATGGTTACAGATACAGATTTATAACAGAACAGAAAAGTTGGTGATTGCCTAGGGACCAGTTATGTTAACTTGATTACATGCAATATGGAGAAACAAAACAGTTGAACAGAAAAGTTGGTGATTGCCTAGGGACCAGTAATGTTAACTTGACTACATGCAATATGGAGAAACAAAACAGTTGCAACCAATAGTTATATATAAGAAGGGCTAATTCCCCAGAAAATTAAGGAAAATTATGAGCAAAATTGACTGGGAGGAAAATATAGACAAAAATGCCAATGAAAACTGGGAGCTCTTTACAAAGAGTTTACTAGATGTCCAAAAGCCATGACCCGGTGAAGAAAGAGAAAAAAATTGTCTATAAAGCCTATCCTGATTCAGTTGAGGATAGCAATTAGCAATTATATATATGAAGAGGGGGAATAGATAGAAATTTATATAAATTAGAATTTATAGAATGCAGAAAATTGATAAGAGAAGCTAAAGACATAAGGGAAAACACTATGGCTACCAGGGCTAAGAACAATAAGAAGGTTTTTTTTTAAAGAATACTAGAAACAAAAGAAATACTACCAATGGTATAGGCCTCTTACCAAATATAGATGGTAAAACTGTTAAAGATGTGTAATCGGGATCTGAAGGAAAAGGGGGAGACCCCTCGGTGCATTTATATAAATACAGTTTACTCTGCTTGACTTAGATTTGTTAGATATTCAGCAGATGGAGTGGTCATTTGCTCATTGTAATCAACTTAATTTGTGACCCAACACCAGCTATGTTTGTATTAGATGCAGGGAAAGTTAAAATATGGTTACCAATGTTTGTAATTTTGTGGGAATATAGAAAAAAAGGACTGTGCTAAATTGTTCCAAAGGTAAGAACTCATAGGGTACGTCTACACAGCAGCGTTATTTCAGAAATAAGAAAGAGTGTGTTTACACTGCAAGCCATTAGTTCCAAATAAAGGCAAGCTGGAGGACTTCTTACTCCAATTCCTGTAACCCTCATTTTATGAGGAATAAGGAAAGTCGAAGGAAGAGTGTTCTTCCTTTGACTTCCTGCTGTGTAGTCAGCACCGAAAGTTGAATTAAGCTATTTTGACTTCAGCTACGCAATTGACGTAGCTGAAGTCGCGTAGCTTAATTCGACTTTTGCCCTGCTGTGTTGACGTGCCCACAGTTAGCATGAAGAACCTTACTAAGCAGAGGCTCAACTTTCAGAGCACTATGGGAGAGAGAGGTGACGGAAGGTTATTCTGGCCAGGGAAAGTGCATACCCTCCCCTGCCTGGACTGATTTGACCTGTTCCCCCCAATTTTTCAAAGAACAGAGCTAAACAGGCATCATTAAGAGCCGTTTTCTTACGTTAATTGTGCTGGAGCTGTGTTTCTTCTGTCTTCTTGCAAAGAGTTGAAAACACTGGGAGCTGATGAGCAGATGTCATAGCCAAGGGGTGGATGGCAGCAGATGGTGACTGACAGTCAGCAGGATGGTGGCAGAGAGGTGCAGTGAATGGCCAGCAGGGCAGAGGCAGAGAGCAGTGAGCAGCAGGCAGATGGCGAGCAGCCAGTGGAGTGAGTAAGGTGCCTCTTTACCTCCCTCCATCCAGGATGGGAGGTGAACTCTGTGGGTGCACGTCTGAACTGTGGGTCTGAACTCTGTGGGTCTGCAAGTGTGAGTGGGGTGCAAACAAGAGTTGGGCATGTGAAGGGCACATTTAGATCACTGGATTTAAGAACCTGAGAGGAAAAAGACACTTGAGGTGGGACTTTTACTCCTGGTTTATGTTTATGGACAGTTTGTGAGGTTTGTCCTAATTAATGCCAAATTACTTCCCTCTTTTTCATTGTTCCTTTTTCTGCACTCAGACTCTGTGCAGAAGCATTGCCTCTCAGATGTTTCCAGAGGTGGTATGTGAATTTCCCAGGTTACTGGGTGGGGGCTTGAGCCAATTCTGTATTGGATGGAGGGAGAGGAAGCCCTAAATATTGAATCCATACCTAGCTACTGGTCACCCCATCTGGCAGAAGGTTACAGATGCCAAAAAAAAAGTATTTAATAAATATGTCTGTTCCATATATGAAAAGAAACAGGATAATCTACTTGAATCATATGAGGATGATTAACTATCTCCCAGATCATTAGCACCAGAGGAAGATGCTACGCAATATCTGCTATGGATAAACATTTTAAAATCAGCAAGACCAGATAACTTGCATTCTGGATTCCTAAAAGAATTACCTAAGGAGATCTCTGACCTGTATGTGGTCACTTTTAATAAATGTTGGAATACCAGGGACACTCCAGAAGACTGTAAGAATGTTGTACCAATACTCAAGAAAGGGCAAGTAAGATGCCCTGGATAACTTTAATCCAGTTAGACTGACATCAGTTGCTGACAAAATAATGGAAAAGCTGATATGGGATTCAAATGATAAAGCATTAAAGGATAAGAATGTAATTAATGTCAGTTAACATGTTTTTATGGAAAATAGGTCTTGTCAGACAACCTGATTTCATTCTTTGATGAGAAAATAAGTTTGGTTCATAAAGTTGATGGCACAGATGTAATATACTGAGGCATTTGTGAAGTTTTTGACTTAATACCACATGATAGTCTGATTAAAAATGTACTGCTATACAATGTCAATAGAGCACACATTAAATTGATTAACATTAGCTAACTGCCAGATTTCAAAGAGTAGTTGTCAATGGTGCATCATCATCAAATGGTCCTGTTTTTAATGGTTTTTTTCAGGGATCAGTTCTAGGTCCAATGCTGTTCAATATTTTGATCTGAAAGTAAATATAAAGTCACGGCAGATAAAATTGGAGGCTGTTGGAGTGGTCAATAAGGAGGGCAAGGCAGTCATACACAGACATCTGGATTACTTGTTAACCTGTGCCCATTCACACACAATGCATTTTGTAACTGCATGAAGATCCACGCTTATAGGAAGGATTGTATCCTGGAAAGCAGTGATGCTAAGAATCTAGGGGTCATAGTGAACAAGCAGCTGAACAGGCACTCCCAATATGATGCTGTGGCAAAAGGGCAAATGTGCTCCCTGGATGTATAAACGTAGGAGTGGCAAATAGGAGCAAAAAGGTGAGTTTATCTCTGCACAACCCTGGTAAGATGAGCGCTGGAATATGGTGTACAGTGCTGATGTCCACATTTTAAAAATAATGTTGAAGAATTGGAGAAGGTTCAGAAAAGAACCACAAAAATGATTTGAGGGTCTAAAGCAGGGCTGCTCAACTTTGGAAACCCTGGGGGCCACAACAATACTCACAGCACATGCCAAGGGCCACAAGTTAAGTGTGGTTGTGTAACAAAATATGGTTTTTCTGTAGCCATGTTGGAAGGCCTGTGGTAACAAAAACTTTCCACTGCAGCCAGACTGAAGAGCAGCAGCCGTTAGCTGTAAGGTCTAGAGTCACATACTCACATTCCATCTAAATTGTATTAAAATAGTGTCACATCAGGTTGTGAGAAGGGGATTTTGTCCTGATAGCCCCCCACTGTCACCAGATAAAGAAACAGATCTCAAGATGGGTAAAGAAAACTTAAGTAACACCATTCTGTCTGGCAAGAAACTGCTTATCAGTAGTTGAGGTTGTGGAATCCGCACTCTATGGTTAAGTATCCTCACTTTTCTATTGTTTGTCTGTATGATCTTTGTTGGTTTGTAATTGTTTCTGTCTGCTGTATAATTAATTTTGCTAGGTGTAAATCAATTAAGGTGGTGGGATATGATTGGTTAGTTAATTTTGTTATGATTGGTTAGTAAAATTATACTAAAATAATTGGTTAAGGTCTAGCTAAGCAGGACTCAGGTTTCATTATATAAACTGGGATCCAAAAAGTAATAGAAGCAAAAGGAAAGAAGCAAAACCTGGAAGGAGACCAAAGGGAAACTAGGAACACCAAGAAGAAAGGGAAAGACCTGGAAGAACTACTCACCTCCAAGACACAGCCTAGGACCAGAGCTACCAGGACCCCTCTGCATGACCGTGATGTGGCCAGAGAGAGACTGACCTTGCCTAGCAGGGGAAATCTGCCTCCCTTTATCAGGATTGGTGAGCATGACACTGTGTGCTTAGCATATGAATTCTGCTAGTTTGGGAATTGTCAATAAATAGAGGATAAGAATATTACTGTGTGAGGATCTTTCAGTGGCTAAAGATCCTGCAAAACCCCACAGGAAGCCCTAGGAATTGGGTAAGGGTGGGTGTGTAAATTAACAGGGTTGCACCTTGAGTCCTAGCAACTGGGTAAAGGTGTGTCCCCCTAAAGTGTGGAAGGGATAGAGAAATTTGTGTGGGTAACAGTTGCATATATATGCAAATAGTTTCTTTCACACAATTCCCTGGTGTTCCTGGTACCTCCTCCATGGGGGCTAGAAACACTGACACTCTGTACCCATCTGTTCCAGCCAGCCTGTCCGCTTGTGTCTTTCAATACTCACCCCACCTGGGAGATGCCTCGCCATGGTGCAGTGTGTTCCCCGTGGAGGCCATGTTCAAAGGATCCCACCTGCAGGCCATGTGTTGAGCCCTACATAAACCCAAACTGCACCGAGGGCCACAAACAAACAGGCACGGGCCACATAGCCCTGGTCTAGAGACAAAGTCTTATAGTGAGACACTTAGGACTTGGTCACACAAATGCTAAATTCACAGCAAGCAGGAATGTAAATCTACCTCACACAATCCTATTGAGAAATGACTGTCCATATGGATCCTGCTGCCATGCACTAACAATTCCCTAGAGCGTTTTGATCTACTCCCCTTTCAAAGAGAGGTAGATCAAAGTGCACTAAGGAACTGATAGTCTAGGGCAGCAGGGTCCACACGGTGTGCAGCAGGCTAGTCCAGGGTAGATTCACACTTCATTTTGCTGTGAACTAAGTATTGGTGTAGACATCCCCTTAAAGTACTTAGTCCATTTAGCTTATCAGAAAAATGGTTGAGCCGTGGGTGGCTTTCAGGGCATAAGTACCACCTTGGGGGAGAAAATACCAGGCAGTAAGGGCCTCTTTAATCTAGCAGAGAAAGGCAAAATGAACCAATGGCTAGAAGCTGAAGCCAGACAAATTCTAATCAGAAATTAGGCACATTTTAAAAGTGACTGACCCTCTGGAAGCAACCACCAAAGGAAGTCATCAGTCAAGACTGAATCCAATTCTGGAAGACATGCTTTAGTCAAACAACTTATTAGGTTCGATGCAGATGTAATGGTGAAATGTATCTATGATTTACAGCAGCTCAGACCAGAATGTTCTAAGGATCCCTTCTGGCTGTAAACTCGGTGAGACTATGAAAGTGACTACTTAGTGGGGACTACAAAAAGTGCTCTTAGTTCAGTCAGGGAAGCCTAAAGTTAGGAGAGACCCCCATAAAAGGTCTCCTGTGATTGAGTCAGGCTGAAGCAAAAGGTTGTTTGACTGGCTGATGGTGGGTTTGAGAAGCCTGCCAGCCTAAAGAAGGAGGGTTGGGGAGACCTTACCCCAGTAGCAGAGGGAGTCTGAGCCCAGGGACTAAGAAGAGATTTAAGGGAAGTTTCCCCAGAGAAGCCCAGATTTGGAGTTGGACTGGCAGAGCTCCCTGGCTGAGAGGAACCGAAAAGTCTAAAGGGAGCTCTGAGGAAGGAAGGGACTGAGCCTGGAAGAGCCAAAGGAACTGTATATTTCTTTTTTGAGGAAGAATTTTATGATTTAAGAAGTACCTGGCTGTGTTGTGAGTTCCCTGGAAACCCAAGAACGGAATGGGGTGAAGAGATTGCAGCATCACAACACAAGGTGGTATGTTCTGGGATTGCATTCTGCAGTATTTTCCATCACAAGTCTGAAGGGGCCTATTACATTTTTAGATGTCCTGAAATAATTGAAGCCAAAATCTGGCAGCCCTGGGTTCAGTTTTTACTCAATCCTTCTTCAAGCAAAACTCACATAGTGCACAGTGGGAAGGTGGTATGAGAAAGCATTTTCCTACTTAAACCCAACTAGTTATTAAAACGCTTCCTCCTTCTTGACATGGAAACTGGTTCTAACTGGGCTCTAACAGTTTCTTTTTACCTCAGATAAAATGCATATTTCGGATGAACGTATGTGTTATATTGTACATATAAATATGTACATAAATAGACAAGTAAATATAAATGATATAATGGTACAATACGTAAGTAAATATAAATGTATGATCAGAAAGGGAGATGGGCTGGCCATATAGTGAGACTGAGGATGTGTCTAAACTACACCCCTCTGCCGACAGAGGGATGTAGATTAGGCACT
>CM057847.1:73509334-73525028 GCA_030068395.1 Apalone spinifera | reverse complement strand
GGGGTTAATACGGCCCCAGCCCCGGCTGGCTGCTGTAGCCTGCCGGGAGCCGGGCACCCCCCGTAGGTTGGCGCGCTGGGCAGCTGCCCAGCTAACCCACCCCTTAGTCCAGCCCTGTGTGGGCCGCAAACAAACGGGCCACGTGTTGAGTAGCCCTGGTGTAGAGTATGAGGCCTGCTGTATGTAATGGGTTACATAACAGCCAAATATTAGCTAAAACTTATTTTTAAGTACAGCATCATGCACTATGAATACTATGTACACATTTGTTGACAAACTGACCCTAACACAAGACAACTGATAAAGAAATGAACAAAAGAAGGGTGAGCTCTGTATACATTGACCCACATCCTCCATAAACTTTCCTCCAAGCAGCACTCTTTTCTGGTAGGAGGGAGTCATCTCTTACTTTACTTCTATCTAAGGTTGCTACAACCATTTATTCAGCTTCACAAGTCCTTCTCCATTTCAGCTTCGTTATTGGCCCATGACATCTCTGGATTTCAGAACTGCCTTCAACATTCAACACTTTCTTTCCAGCCTCCCAAGAATTTTCCCCTACTCCACACTCTCCTTCACCTCTGTCTCTTCAGCCATCTGTGGCTGCATTAAGAATTAGTGTAAAGCTATGTCTACACAGCAGCATTATTTTGGAATAACTGATTCCAAACATCAGTTATTTGGAATCAGTTATAACTGAAGTAACATAGTTTGCATCTACACACAAGCAGTTATTTCAACATAAAGTCAAAATGATGTTGAGCAGGAAGACTGCTTACTCCGACTCTTGTAACTCTCATTGTATGAGTAAAGGAAGTTGGGGGAAGAGTGCTTTATTTTGAAAAAAACTGCTGTGTAGTCAGCACCAAAAGTCAAAATAAGCTATTTTGACTTAAGCTACACAATTAGCGTAGCTCAAATTGCGTAGCTTATTTTGAGTTTAGCCCTGCTGTGTAGACATGCCCAAATTGACTCACTAAAGCAGTTGTATGTAGTGATGTTGTAGCCTTGTTGGTACCAGAGTATTAGAGCAACAAGGTGAGTGAGCTAATATCTTTTATTGGTGTTTAATTTTATTAATACCAGGAGATGATCCAATAAAAGATACTACCTCACTCAGCTTGTCTCACTAAAGAAGTGACACTGAGCTTTAAAAAATCAGCAAGACAACTCATCAAATAGATTTTCACAGAAAACAATCATATTGACACCAGAGCTTGGTGAAATTTTCAGTTGTAACTTTTAACAAAAATAGAGTCAAGGGTACGTAAAAGTTCCACAAATTTGTATCAGTTTTGCTGAATTGTTCATGTAAAATTTTCTTCTGAAAGTTCAGATGTCTTCATGTGACTTTTTAATGAAATATTTTGATTTTTCAGTTCATGACAGCTTTTTTTTTAATAAAGAAATTTCATTAAAAAATAGAAACTCCAAACACACAAAATCAAAACAAAACATTTTGTTCAAACCCAAGCTTTTAGAAAAGCTTTTTGGTTCCCTGAAAATGTAAAAAAATACTATTTCTTAAAATTATTTTTCAGAATTGCTGGTGCATCAAAAAAGTTATTTGCACAGCACTTGATAGTAACATCCTTGAGCCATGTTTGTCATGGCTGTGACAATGCGTCAACCCAATGCTGTCAAATAGCAATCTACCGTACTGATAATCAGGCCAGCATGTAAGGACACTACACTGACTATTGTCTCCATTTTACTCTCCTCTTTCTTTTTCAATTATTCTTCTTGCCTGGAATGATGCGGAAGGACTCTGGTGATTCCAATTTCCTTAGTGCTTTCTTTGCTGCAATGTGGGTGTGGAAGAGTGTGCGTGGGGGTGGAGGTGCCTCTTCAGTCCTTATTTGGATTGCTCAAGCCTAGGATTAACCCTTAACCTTAATGCTGCCAACCTGGCTCAAGTGACACTCCCCACTGAAATCAAGCAGAATGTTGCATGAGTACAGCGTCAGACTCTTAATTACCTCTTTTTAAGCGTGTCTATTATTTTGCTGCATTTAAACATCTAAATGTGTTCTCTCAACTCCAAGTTCTCCTTCTTCCCTGAATTTCCATCAGGTTAAGGTTGATTTGTGATATACTCTTGCTTTCATGTACTGGCTTAGACCAAGCAAGCACTAACCTTTCATATATATATGCCATAGTAATTTATAACTGTGTTGCCTCAGCCCCACAATTCTCAAGATGTTTTATGTTCCCCTGTGGTGAAGGCTCCTTTCTTCCTGCTATTTTTTAAATAGTTTGAAAAAAGAAATTGAGTGGTACTAATGTAGACCATGTTGGAAAAAGAGCACTAAAAATAAATGTTTTCTCCTTGATCCTTAGAAAGTTTCAAATCCAAAAGAGCTTTGGAAAAAGATCAGGGGAATTGGAACAATTTGTATAGCAGGGGTGCTGAGCTGTGCTTCTTATAACATCAACACTTCAGCAGCCACCCAGGAGAGATTTAGGTGCTACCTAGCTGATTTGCATAGCACCCACAACTGATAGCATGTGTTTCTATTGGTGATGCACATCACAAAATGTATTCTGCACATGGACAGAAAAAATTAGAGGGAACACTCTTTCCCTCTTCTCCCTGCACTGTCCTCCTCATCCCAGCTCTCCAACCCATCCCTTTCCATTTAGCAAATCTCCTGCTAAATAAATCCAACTGCTCCCTCCCTTCCAAAATTGTGGAACTAACATGATGTTTGCCATCATCATATCAATCACTCTGCTTGTGTATTAGACCTCTTTCTCCAGCCTATGTCTATTTAGATTGTGTGTTCACTGAGGCAGTGTCATGGGGCAGACTCACCGCCACAACATCTCCTGCCGGTAGCACTGGGAATTAGCTTGTCAACAGGGTGCCTCCCTCTGGCTGGTATCTTACCGTGTCCTCATGCCACATTCTAGTTCCGGACCCGCATTGCTCCCGGACCACGCCATCTCCTTCAGGATACTACCCTCTAGCAGTGCCCACCCACTACAGTTGTCTCTCAAGCCCCCTTCCGGTTAACAGTCCCATGTCTCTACTCTCTGGTGCTCTCTCCTCCAAGGGAACCTCCTGTCCCCCTGTGCCCACCTTGCCTCAGTGAACCACTGCGAGTCATCATCTAGCCCCACACCTCAGGGAAAACTTCAGTCTGAAATGGCCACTCATCACTGGCAAAGAGGGGCATGGACCTGCTGCCTTCTATCTCTGGCTCTGTCCCTGCAGCCATTGTACTCTCAGGCCTTGAAGCCTAGGAGTGAGATCAGGCCAGAGCTCCCAGCACTGCTCTACCTCAGGAAGCCACCAGCTTCCTTAGCAACCAAGTCTCTCCTACTTCCCAGCTATAGCAAGAGTGCAGGTCTCCTCACCTCCCTCTCGGAGCCTTTATTTATACAGACCCCAGCTTGGCCCTAATTGGCAGTATCTGCCTCAGCTGTGGGCTTTACTCTCAGCCCTCTCCCAGGGCTGGGTTTTACCTTTAAAGGACCAGTGTGGGGCCGATGCCCTGTCACAGGCAGGGACTGTCAGGGGGTTTGTGTTTGTAAAGTTCTTAGTATAAGTCTTGTTTGGTCTTTAGGCGCAACTGTCAATAAACATGTTAAATAATATTAATTATTTTAAAATAGTTACTGGTTTCATATTTATAAATTCAGGGGCCAATTTGCTTTGGATGTGTGGATATAGCTTCCCCCCTGGGCTGACCCTGTAACCTTAATTCATAATAAGTAGTCCCATTAAAATCAGTGCAGGGTCAGACCCTTTACAACAGGGTTTCTTAAACTGTGTTCCATGGGGAACAACAGAGTTCAAAATGGTCTCCCTTAAAATGGCAGGCTACTTTTTTTTTTGGCTCAACAAAAAATCCTTGGTGTTCCTCATTAAAAAAAAATTATTGTTTGGTGTTCCTCAGTCTTAAAAAGTTTAAGAAACACTGCTTTACAGTCACCTTTAATTTGAGCTTAGTCCCTACCTACATCATGAAGGGCCAGTCTGTGGCTTTTTTCCTCTCTTGTAGGCTGGGGTTGGAATCACAGACACCGAGATGTTCAGGAGTATTTTGCCTGTACAAGGCAGAGCACCTCAAAGAGTGTTGTGGAGGAGCAGCTGCACAGAGTTTTCCTGACACATGTTGATGAAAGATGCGTTATGTGCTCCTTTTCTGCTGCCAAGTCTCTCGCTTAGCCTTGGCATAAATTAGGTATAGATTTCACAGAAGCGGCTTTGGTATGGGTGAAAAAATCCGTATGAGAGAAAAGTCAGACCACAATTGAAGATGCATTATTTGCTCTGACTTGGTATCTACTGCTCTCTACCTGCAGTGGTCATTGAACAAATAATGTTATGTTGGGAATGAACCTGGCTATTAAGAACACATATAGATTTCTAGGAATTTTTTTCAGATGGAACAGTAGGTTTCATTCTGTAGAGCCACAGACATGTTACAATAATACCTTTGTGCAATTCAGGGTTTTCAGCATTTTGTGGCTAACCACAAGTGACATTTAAGATTGAGAATCCTCTTTAAATCCCTGCCTTGGTCTTTCTTTTTATTCTACTCTACTTGACAATTAGGTATGCAAGGGAGAAAAAAAGATGAGTTCCTCCCCTTCCACTGTGGACTAGGATTTCAGGCTGAATTCACCTCCACTGGCAAAGGGAGGTGCTAATTATAGCTCCCTGCGCCAGCCTACCTCCTTTTGCCCTAGTTGGGATTCAACTCTTGGGCAGAATAAGCAGCATTTTCACAGACACCTTTTAATCAAACAGAATGATTCAAACTATGGAACTACTTACAAGCCAATGGGCAGCTGGTATAATTTCGTTGATTGATATCCTGATCCTACACTGATATTTGGGTCATCTTGTTATACACTGTAGATAGATAGGGTTTTTTTTGCTGGTTTGGTTTTTTTAGTCTTATAAGAACAGTTCTGCTTATAGGGAATGACACAGAATTTTGTCAAGACTCATCTTTGCTGATACCTTGAAGTTTTCTGGACCTGATTTATCATTGCCCAGCATCTCAAGCCGTCATTTACTTTAGCACAAGGCAAATATACACAATGCTACATCAGCACAGCAGCATTTTTTACACTCAGTTCGCATTTGTGTTAGGGACTGTCCAAGGTGTAGGGCAATAGACAATGAGGCCCCCAATAAGGTCATCACTAGAGCAAACATGGCTGCCAAAGTGTCCATGTGTCATGTGACCCCTTACATTGCTTGAGGCCCAATTGTTTAACACTATCTCCAAACAAGAAAGAAAGACAAACACACACTCTAAAAGAAATATTTGTTTTGGATAAGAGATCACATCTACTAAGTCACGTGTGCTGGTAGCAGCAGGTTTTTCTGGTTGTGTATCATATGTGGGCTCCATTCTGGTGCCTGCTGAATCTGCCACCCAGCAGATCCTGTCACCTAGGTACACTGAGCAGAGCTTTTGTTTTGCTGTAGACTAAACACAAGTAACACAAGCCTAGCCCTGCTGTTTTTGAAACAGTTAAGGAATCTATCACAGTTCAAAGAGCCAGAGCCCTCTGGCTGTGGGGAAAAGAGTTTAATTGCCCCAGAAGCAAAGGGCAGAGACAGAATTTCACTCAGGGCAGAGAAAGGCATAATGCTTCTATGGATGCTATAGGGAGTGTCCTCAGTGTTGGCTACTGACACCGGCACACTCTATGGCATAAACACAGGGGCCTGGGCTTTTCTTTCAGCTTTCGCTGCAGTCCCGGAGAAGGGTCAATTTCTTGCAATTGCAGGTAGGGACAGACACAGGTGAATTTTGGTTGTTTCTCTATAGCAGACATTTCTTTTTCCTGTATAACTGGCATATTCCCCCTGCCCTGTGAGTGGTTACCTTTCATATTAAGATAACCATATTAAGGTAGCCATCTCCCGATGGCTATCTTTCAGCCAACTTGGTAGAATAAGGCTGTGGTGTGAGAGCTCTGTGTTTGAGTTGGAGGAAAGAACTAGAAATGGAGAAGAGAAGGCAAGTGATCTAGGAGGGAGGAGTAGTGGGTAGGAATAACTGGAAGGACAGAAAAGGAGACACTAGATATGGCTAAGAGGGACCCCCAAATCACTTGTGAGCCATCGACCAAAACCCAAGAAGAGAAGCACAAGGCTGACTTATTCCCCCTGCTAGATTATTCAGTGTCACCGGGGAGCTATTCAGAGAAAGAATGCATGACGTGCAGCATGGTATTAGTGGCAACCTGAGCCAGGTGCTGCTAATGTTGCTGTCTGAAGAGTCAATGAGCAATGACTGCTTGTTACTTTGGCTTTTGTTAATCTACATAATTAGCTCTATTAAGTCATCAAACAGGATGATTCCTCAAACTAAATCTGCTAGTTTTAAGAGTCCCTTGCAATGGGAGAAAGGGGAACCTTGGGAGCCAGTCCTCACTCTAATACATTTTGCTTCACTGTCAGGAAGCGTTGGGATGACAGTCAGCCCAAGTGTTCCTTGTCCCTAAATTCAGCCTGTTTGTCTTTATTCTACTTTACTATCCTACCCTGCTTTTCCACCCTGCCACCACCACCATCATCACCACAACTCACCATATCTTGGAGCCCTGTTCCCCCACAGGATGTACAAATAAAGTTCCATTGCCTTTCATGGAAATTATTCATATCCTGAAATTTGAATCAGACTTGTGGAGGCCTTACTACAACGTGGTAATGAGCAACACACGTAAGTGTCACATTATTGTTTGGTCATTCATGAGACTGGTTTTTAAAGCCTTTCTGATGCACTCCGATGTGCTCTTCTTATTGCCCTCATGTTTGGCTGCTCAGAATGGGCTGCCAGATGATCTGCTTCAACCTTCCACCCTACCAGAATATTTTCCTCCTGATTTTCAGAGATCTGCAGCTCACACTAAGCAGTAACAACAGTGGGAGTATTACTTTTGCTGAGGCCTAACCTAGTCAATAAACTGCCACCTTACCTTTAAATTTTGCACTTGCTCAGCCTATAACTCAATCGCTCCTTACTGCTGTCTAGGCTGCCCATGTATGGTTTCATGAGCCATGGGAGCAAGGGGTAACCTGGGTCTCCCAAGATCACTATTGGCATTTCAATATCACCACTGGGAATCTTCCAGTCTGGGAAGAAAGTTGTTTTGCAGCTTTCTGAAGAGACCAGAGTTCCTAAAGATGTGTGTGTCATGTACCTTTCCCCGCCATCCCACGCTGATGTCAGTGAATTGGCCCTTGTGATCAACCACCACTTGCAATATCATTGAGAAGTACCCTTTGCAGTTTATGTACTCCATGGCAGGGTGGTCTGGTGCCAAGATAGGGATATGCATTCTGTCTATTGTCCCACCATAGTTAGGAAAGCCCACTATGGCAAAGCCATCCACAATGTCTTGTACCTTTCCCAGGAGTCAATATCCTTTCTAGCACATTGCCCTGGCTACTTGGATCACAGCAGCCCCCACTGTAGATTTACTGATTCAAACTGATTCCTGACTGGTAGCTGTCTGTCATTGCAACCTTCCACAGGGCTATTCGTTTCTCATCTGTCAGATCAGGACTCATTTTGGTATTGCTGAACTTCAGGGAGGGGGAAAGCAGTTCACAAAGCTCCATAAAAGTGGCCTTACACATGTGAAATTTTGTGCATCACCACTGGTCATCATCCCACAGGTGCATGATTATGTAGTCCCATCAGTCTGTGCTATTTTCCTGGGACCAGATTCAGTGTTCCATTGTGTCAACAAGCCCAACTGCCGCAAAGATCTGCCAGTTGCTCCATTCAATGGGTTCCTACAGGTCTGCATGCATGGCCTCCTCACATTCTGCCTCACTCTGGTGGCTCCTGGATAGGCTCTGGGCAAACCGCAAGATAATGCACAAGGTGTTTGCAATGCTTGTGCCACAGATGGGTGCATCTGAGTGAGGTCCATGCTTGCTGTGCTATAGCATCTGCATTGATAACCAGGGAAAAGGGAGTGTGAAATGATTGTCTGCCATTGCTTTCAAGCGGAGAAGGAAGGAGGAGATAAGTGCATCATGGGAGGCTGACAACATGTACCCAGAACCACCTGTAACAATGTTTTTGTCCAGTCAGGTGTTGGGAGAAATGAGCATTCAAATGAGTGGCTGGAACTGTGGGATAGCTACCCACGATCCATCGCTGCAAGAGTCAAAGGTTGCCATGGTAATGGGAACACACTCTGTTGACCGAATGTGCTTAACGGGGGCATGCACCTTTGACTTTATAAAACTGGATGCTAAAAGCCAACCTAAGTAAATCTGACCTAATTTCAGAGTGTAGACATTTCTTGAGTATGTTGAGTCACACCAAATTAGCTCCCAGATGGCAATGTCTTTTTGAGCTGTCTCTGAACCTTGCCTGAAAAAGACCCGTTCCCACAAAAGCAATGTAGCTCTGCAGGGCATCACCTAAGTGGGGTGGGATGCAGTGAGACAGCACGGTTCCCACCAAGGGAGGCATCTAAGGAGCTGGGTGCCCTGTCAATGGTTTTTTGGTGTTACACACCTTCAGATATATTTTCTTTTATGTTCTCTCCACCTCCACATCAGACTTGTCAACTCAGAGAGATTTAGCTCTTCTAACCCTGTCTTCATACATTTCCCTGCAGGCCCTGCTCAGTTTTATTACTTTTATCTGAATTCCCTTCAGTCTGTCAATATCTCTTTGCTAATGGGACACCCAGCATGAATCTCAGTAGGGCAGTGTGTTCCATCTCTGATGAGCAGTGTGTCTTTCTGCAGTGTCCCCACTCTTCATCAGCTGACAGCCTCATCTCCCCTCCGAGAAGGCAGAAGTGTCACATTTGCATTCCACTGTTCATTTCAGAAAGCCAGCTGAACAGAACTGATGGCTACTGGTACCTTTTGAAGGCTCCCCAAGGAGCTGGAAGATACATGCCACCCAAGGGATTGCAACTTCAGGCTTCCCTTCCTTGTCTCACTGAACCAGCTTAAATAGCTTTCTGTCAAGGTAATGGAAGGGTGACATTTCACATCTTTATTTAAGATGCTTCTTTTTTTCAGCTGCATGACACTGGCAAGCATAAGAACATTGCACAGTGGAAAAGGAAGTGGAAAATACTGGAGGCACATGCTTATGACTGTAGATGGGAATGTATTTCTTAATGAAAGTTTAAGGCAAGCTTTGCTGTGGTAAGGGTTTGAATCCTGAAGAACGTCCTCAATTCTTGATGATAACACTAAATGCAGCCACTCAAGCCCTCCCACTCCTCAGACAGCCTGGCTGATGTACTGCAACTATTACTCTGTGGATAGGGTTGCCAGGTATCTGGTTTTCACCCGGAGAGTCTGGTATTTGTGGCCCCTGTCTGGTAAAAAATAAACCAAAAAATACTGGACATGTAAAATGTCCGGTATTTTCTATTTTTCTTGGACGGAAGGCCGGCGGGGACATTCTTCCCCTGCTGTGTCTGGTGGGGGCGGCGGGAGCACGGAGCATGGGGATTTAAAGGCACAGTGCCCTTTTTTTTTTTTTTTTTGCTCAACAAGTTTGGTCTCCTGTTTGCTTTGTTTTGTTTTGTTTTTTGCTTAACAACTTTGGTCCCCCCTCCCCTTTTTTTTTCTCAACCAATTTTTTCCTTGCCATATTTGGGATTTTTTGTGAAAGTATCTGGCAACCCTATCTGAGGACCCTCCTTTTGTGAGAAGGCAGTCCAATCCTAGACCCAGACAATTAGTCCCTTTGCTATGTCTTTCAGGAAAGATGTGTCTTAGTGCTAGTTTCAGTATTCTTTAGTGGAACCGCTCTCCGCTGGCAGTTGAACACTGCACATTGCATTCTCTGGATTTTTAATGTTTTCTAGGTGTCAGCTTAGAAACAAACAATTGCAGCCAATGGTTGATACCAAATAACCATATACCAAATAACCATGGTGGAAGCAACAGTGTCAACATCTGGTGGAGCTGAGATGGTGACCTAGAAATGAAAAAAGATCTGATCTGTGCTATTCAGTTGACTTCACCCTTTATATCTAATTATGTCCATCACACATAGAACTTTTCTTATTTCAGTTCTTATTTCCATCCCTAGACATGTTGAGTGTAACGCTAGAAATAAGAATTTACTTTGTTCAATGTGATGCTATGATGTGTTAAGAGGAATGTTATAAGAAAGTTATGGGAGGTAATTGCCACATTCTACTTGGCACTGGTGAGGCCTCAGCTGAAGTACTGTATCCAATTCTGGGTGCCTCATTTTAGGAAAGATGTGGATAAATTGGAGAGCACCCAGAGGAAAGCAACAAAAATGATAAAACATTTTAAAAACCTCACCTATAAGGAAAAGTTAAAAACTGGGACTGTTGAGTCTTGCAAAAACAAGACTATAGGGAGACCTGATAAGAGTCTTCAAATATGTTAAGGGCTGGTATAAAAAAAGATGGTGATCAATTGTTCTCCATGTCTGGGACAAGAAGTAATGGTCTTAATCTACAGCAAGGGAGATTTAGGTTAGATATTAGGAAAAACTTTCTTAACTGTATGGGAAGTTAAGATCTGGAGTAGGCTTCCAAGGCAGGTTGTGGGACCCCTATCACTGGAAATTTTTAAGAACACACTGGACAAGCATCTGTCACAGATGATCTATGTTTACTTGGTCCTGCCATAGAACAGTGGGATTGAACTTGATGGCTTCTAAAGTTCCCTTCCAGCCATATGTTTCTATGACTCTCTGGCCACTTCTATACTTATGCAGAAGTTCAAATTAAGCGACTCAACTCTAGCTCTGTTAATTGCGTAACTAGAGTCGATGTACCTTAATTCGAACTTTGGTGCTGTCTCCACAGTGGGAGGTTGACAGGAGCAAACACTTCTGTCAGCTTCCTTTATTCCTCATAATTCGAGGCATACTGGCACCAATGGGAGTATTGACAGCATTTGATTATCAAGTCTTTTCTAGACCCGCTAAATCAAACTTCGTAAAATAGACCACCATTGCGTTGATATTCCTGGAAGTGAAGACGTGGTCTAAGTTTTTATAAATATCTTGACTGGATGCTGTTTGTCTGGAATATCCTGAGCAGTTAGTTAGCCACTTGTAATTACACTATGCATTCATAAATATTACTGAAGCTCATTAGTAAACTTTGAAGTATGCCTAAAATATATACAAGCAGGGTTAAAATGAAGCAGATGCAAATAAATGATTCATTGCCATACTTAATAGCTGGAGCCCATTAAAAGCGTATTAGTAAAAATACTGCAGATCCATGAAAATATATTAGTTTTAGTCTGTTTTGTTGAAAAGCAAAGGACCAAAGCTATGTTACTGTACTTAGCTCTACCTGAGTCCCTCAATCTACCAAATAAACATAGGGACCAGATTCATCCTTGATGTAATGGAATAGGATATAATGGGATAGTTTAGGATGCTGAATTTTTAAATCTACAATTGAACTCAAATTTTCATCCACTCTATACACCATTTGCAAGTTTGCCTAATGTGCCTACTGCCCACTAGTGTAAGTGGCAATTAATTCAGAATTAGTATAATTAGGGAGATAAGGACAACCTGTTTAGTCACATTCCTTTAGAATATCCCAATAAGATGCCATATATAAGTAACTAAAAATACCATTGGCCAGATCATTCAACCAGTGATTTGATATCTTCTCCTTCCTTTTTCTTCACCAAGGTCCCCAAAATGCTGAAGATAGAGATGGACCCAAACAAAACCCAAGTTTGGATCCAGACATGGATTTGAATTTCCTCAGTGACCTATTTGTTTTTAGGATTGGGGTTGGGCCTAATTCCATCTGAAAACTTTTACTTCACATGGAGCATGTAGCATGAGCTCTACCTTTCATTAAAGAATATGCATTTTCATAATTAAACTGATTGAAATAAGTATCCCTTGAATGACTAAAGAACCCAATGCACTGTCTTGAAAGTCTTTGCACTATGTAATCTTAGTTCTAGATATTAGGTAAAACCTCAAAAATGCTCTTATATTTTCAGCGGAGAACAGAGTGGTAACACAATGCGTCTCATTATACTCTTTAGGCGAAAGAGTATATGTATAAAACACATGAAGAATGGGAGACTTGCAAGGAGCCATGCACTGAGTGAATTATGCAATATAGAAAGTAGCTTTGTAGCTAGACCATATAAGGTCAATGGGCAGGCCCTAAAGCAGGCTGAACCACACAGATAGAAGGAAAAATGGTAAACAAACAAAAGTGATCCAGTCTTACAGCCTTTTCTCTCGTGAGAAATTATTATTAGAATCTTCCAGGGGAGTAAGGGCTATTAGGGTGTTTTAGGGTTGCAGGATCAGGCCATATGGTATCAAACAGTCACGGCAGAGACAAATAGCACCACACAGTGGTCAGCAGGGAGAAATGGAAAAGCAGAACCTGAACTATAGCCTGGAAAAATGAATGGTCCTGTAGCACCTTAGAGACTAACAAAAAATATAGATAGTAGCATGAGCTTTCTCTGCTCATCTGAGGAAGTGAGTTTTGCTCACAAATGCTCATGATACTATATATATATATATATATATATATATATATTTGTTAGTATCTAAGGTGCCACATGACTACTCATTTTTAAAGTTACAGACTAACACGGCTAACCCTTTGAGACTTTCATAACATGGAAAGTGAAAGCAAGGAAGGTAAATAGCAATGCCAAA
Organism: Apalone spinifera; assembly: GCA_030068395.1. NCBI lineage: Eukaryota > Metazoa > Chordata > Testudines > Trionychidae > Apalone > Apalone spinifera. Next base: position 73,512,372 of record CM057847.1, on the reverse strand, counting down.
GGGAAACGTTTGTTAGAGTTGATGAATGCAATGAAGATGATAGTCTACACAAAGTGCATTCTACCTCCTTCATGGAATAGACTCTTTGTAATGGCCACTGTTAGAATCAACAAATTCTTTACCTACATTCCTGGGAGCACTGATGCATAGCAGCTGCTGGCATTTTTACCACTGTGTCCCGAGTAATGTTAGGTAACGTACAAAAATACCCATGACTGCCCAGAGAGACCATTGTGAAGAAAGACATTTGTGCATGATTTGCAGGACCTCTATGCTACCTACTATGCCAGTGCATGGCCGTTTTCAGTAACAAGGCATTTAGTGACAGAATACCGTTGCAGGGAAACACAACTTCAGAGCACCTGCAAGCTTGCTGTGTATATGCCATGAGACGTACAAGATCTTTCAAAAAAGGTTGTTTTTTTTTCAAAAGAATCGCATCTAGACAGCGGTTTCACTTTCAAAATACCCTTTTTCGAAAGAACGCGCAACTGCCATTATGCAAATGAAGCATGGGAAATTCATATCCCGGGTTCATTTGCAATTTCAATCTATCTAATTTACCTCTTTCGAAAGAGGGATGTAGTTTAGACATAGCCATTGTTTTTTTGCCTGCCTCCCCCCCTCCTTGCCTTTTCCTTGCTGTAAACTGCTGGGGTGGGGAGGAACCCTGAGACTCTGATAATTTTTAAGCAGATTGCTCAGCTGCTTGGTGATAACCCCTCATGCCTTTCACCTCTCACTTGCTCATTTGGTTGTGGTTTAGAATGTTGGTAACCAAAAGGGGTGGCCACCTGCTGTCTGTTGGGAGGCCTAGGTGAAAGGAATGGAGTCTGATGCTCTCACCCTTCTTTCTTGTGGACAAGTGCCCACCTCTTGACAGGGAGGTCACGTGGCTCAGTAGCAAGAGCATGGGAATGGGGGACTAGACAGCTGGGCTTCTTAGCCCAGCCCTCATACTAATTGGCTCTGTGAGCTTGAACAAGTCACTTAGGTGTGGTGAGTATTACTCTCTCCATGGAGCTGATCGGGAGGGTAAGCACAGAAAACCTATCTTACAGGAGTTTAAACCAATAGGACTGGATGGAAGCTCTTTGGAGGAGGGATGCAGACATGCCAGCAGGAGATCCAGCACAATGCCTACTTGAACTCAGAGGGACATCTGTACCTGATAAATCTCTGTTGGCTCCATTCCTTCTCCCTATAGTCTTTTCAAAGACTACTGGCTATGGCAGCACTAAACCCAGAGAAGTCTACCTGCCAAAGTGCACGTGTGTTGGAGGGGGGCCTGGCAACTTGTGATTTTTCCTCTTTTCCCACCCACACAGGGACAGACAACATTTAGCCCTTAATGTTGCCCTGGGATGCATTTGTGACTTTTTGATAGGAGGTACTGTACTTTTGATGAGCTCAGAACAGAGACCAAAGACTAAATGGGACTCGAGCCTGAACTATCCTCTCATCACTAAAGCAAATCCTTTAGCATACAGCATGAGGCTTATGAGTAGACGTCATCATGGGGAAGCTTGCATTACAGGCTGGGTAACAGCACTTACTCTCCATAGCTGTCAATATGGAAATTGACAGGAGAGAGAGAGGGAGAAAGAGAGAGAACATGCTATATTAATGAAATACGGGAACGAGAGATAGGTGACAGTTGTCTAGAAAAGGCCAGGTATCTTTGTATTATTGTGAAGGCCTGAGTTACAATATTTTTGAGATATCCTCTTATGTTACGCTGTTCCTATAACTATTGCTTTAAAGATGGTATTTCTGGAAATGACCCATTCAAATTCACAAGTGGCTACAAATCCCCTTAAAGCATCATCTGTTTATAACAGGGTTGAATTTAGTTTGGCGTTCCAAATAGAGCCAGGTCTAATTGTTTAAATTGCAAAACCATTGGCTTTGCACCTCTATTCCTCAAAATATTTGGTACAACAGAGAGAGCAGTACTCTGAGGGCATCCAGAATGACTAGGCAATTAAATGTTTACACTATAGTCATAGCTGGGTTAATACCAGAAGAACTCTGTCTGACTCTGGCTCAAAAGTGTGTCTCTTTCACCAACAAAAGTTGGTCTAATAATAAGATATTAACTCCCTTACTTTGTCTCTTGGTAATTCAATCTCAGTCAAACTGTAATGAAAACTGTTTAGGAGTACCTGCTGTGGGATTGGCTTTACTGGGTTACTGAATTCTGCCAGCACAGTTTCAAGAGTTAATCTGAAAGCTACGTGATATTAAGAAGCTCAGATTGAGTAAATTTAATTAAATGATGAGAACCAAGTGGCAGGGTGTGCCTTAGTTTCAGTCAAAGGTGGAACATTATTAAGTACTATTTACATCAAGGGAAACACCCACTTTTGAAATCACTGATGTCAGTAACACATGCTTTATATTTAACTCACTCACTAACATGGGAAGCTAGTTCATAGAACACAGAAAGTTTCTAATTTGCTTTCTGTCAGGGTGATGATTCATGTAGTTTCAACACAACCAGTCAGCCAATTATGATGGATAGTAAACCCTGTAATAGGAATCTCTGGCTTCATCCTTGTGACTTGGATTTAGTGTTCAGACCAGTTAGGCCATAAATTACTTTCTCCCTGAGGGAAAGAATGAACTTCTAAGGCTAATAAGTAGTGACTCAAACTTTTTAATTTCATATATGTCCAGCTATGCTACCAGGGCACTCTGTACATTCTCTTAACCTTACACGCTCATTTGATCATCTGTTCAATTAGAACTAACTGCTTTGATTTATAGACCTCTGTTCTCTTGGAGAACTCTCAATAGTTGGGGACAAATCTTGAAGTGGAAATTCAAGATTTCAGATAAAAATTGGGAGATTCTTTGGACTCAATATCTTATAAAATGAAATGTATTAGAAAGATCTAGAGAAATGGCTCTGAAAGACTATTGTTTACAAAGCTGATAAAACGTTTGAGCTATTAATGGAGAATACAATAGGTTTTGTTAGACAAGATGGCTACGTCTAGACTGGCATGATTTTCCGAAAATGCTTTTAACGGAAA
>CM057847.1:73455956-73492188 GCA_030068395.1 Apalone spinifera | reverse complement strand
TACCACAAGGGTCCCGTTTTTACTCCTCTTTTACCTGGAGAATTCCCTCTCCAAGCTCCCTGTTAACTGTTCCTGTTCGCAAGCCCATCTCTTTTATGTTTTTGGACTAGATTGCCCTTTTCTCCCAGGGAAAACATACTGATATCCCACAATAAAGACAGAGGAACTGAAAGAGTTGCCATGCATTACCTGATTTACAGAAAGCAAAGCAGCAAATATTTCTGGCATGTTAAATAATATCTAAGCTGCCCTGGCTTTCATAGATCAGAAGATGAAGGGTTGGCTCAAAACTGCAAGAGGCATAGAAGAAAGCTAAGGACCCGCAGATATCCACAGATGAGCATGGGGTTCTTCATTTATAAGAACAGTGAGCAATGCAAGGACTTCAGAAAAATCAAATCAACAACCTGAGGAATAAGGGAGAGGAAGGAATATGCAGGGAAGAATTCTGAAATTGACACACAAACACAAACCTGATTTCCTGCACTGAGATAATATTATTCTTCCAGCAATGCATCATAGTCCTGATCCCCCATCTACCTCGGCTTATGATATTATTGAACAAAAAGAAGGTAAATAGAGAGGGGAATTTGGTTTGGGATGAGTCTGACACAAGGCATGTTACTTTGGCATTAAGGAAGCTGGGAGAGTTGCAAGCAGTTACCACCATTTTATGGTAGAATAATAAAAAGTATTATTAATTATTATCATTATTATTATTTATTAGGATTCACAAAACTCATTTATGATCTGGTCATTTAGTAAGTTAAATATGCTTTCTTTAATAACGTGGTGTATATAACACAGCAGTGGTTACAAAACTTTCAACAGTTGTTACCAACTAGTCCCCCTTCAGTAATGTTTATCTGGCCAAAATAGGAGCATCTGTTCTAGTCTGAAGGCCAAAGATTTAGCTAAAATTTATAACAATCTTACAGCTACAATAATTGTCTCAATTTTGTTTTTAGATGGTGAGGATGGAGTTATTTTCACTACACAAATGTAGATCTCTCCTCTGCTTGTACATAGCTAGGTCTGTCAGCACTATAAAGCTGCTACAGAATTAGAGTCAAAATGAATTTGCAAAACACGAGGAATTACCTATTTCCAGAGTCTTCATGATTTGTTTTGAAGCCAAAAGATCATTTGTTCTGTGCTCCCTAAGGAATTTTCCAAATTACTTTGACTGATTGCTTTTATTCTTACTGAATTACTTAGGGTACATCTACACTAGCCCCCTACTTTGAACTAGGGAGGTTAATGAGGGCAACCGAAATTGCTAATGAAGCATGAGATTTAAATATTCCCGGACGGTCACCATTTTGGAAACTGACTAGCCCGAAGTAACTGCCCGCGTCTACACGTGCAGAAAAGCAAAATTCCGAGATAAACCCCTTAGTTTGAATTAACTGTTAAACCGAAGGTTTAAATCCGCGCTTCATTAGCAATTTCAGTCGCCCCCATTAGCATCCCTAGTTCGAACTAGGGGGCTAGTGTAGACTACCCTTAGTTACTTAATTCTTGTCCATATTCTTGTCAGAATTACGCTCACATCTCTGGTTTATATTCATAAGTGCTGCTTGAGTCCACAGATATGTACTGTGCTTGGGATTCTGCCTTTTGGAATAATAAAATGCACCTTTGATTCAGTCCATCATAGGGCATTAACACAGTGGGCTACAGATTGCCATCAGTCCAACTCTGAGATAGAACTTCCATTGATGTCAGTGTGGGAGTTGTGCCTGTAGACTGAGGGAATGGAGGCATATGGCATTCAATGACCATGATAGTGTTAGAAACATGTTTAGTTTCAGGCAGTCACAGCTCTTCTTGTTCTCTCCATTTCTATACAGAAAGGAACAGGTATAACTTGGTCTGTGGGACAATCCTATTCTCAGACCAGGAGATAGATGCAACTTTTTCCTCAGGACAGTATCAGTATAAAATAATTTACATTAAATCACGGATTTAGCAATGAGTGGAGGATGGGTTTCCTCTGACTAGAAGGCAGAATTCAACCAGTTTCTTTTATTCAAGATCCTCGGGTAAATTGCTTGTGCCAGGGCTGTTACATGATAGACCTCCAGAACAATGCTTCCCACCCACATGACAGGCTAGAGCAGGTAAAGCAAGTTATACATATATAGACAATAGACACAGTATCTGGGGGCACACATGTTATGTAATTTTAAAAGAATGGCATCTGCCCTCTGATACTCAGACAGAGTTCTGGGCTCTGTCTTCTTTTATGTATGTACCACAACACCTATGACTTGTGGCTTCTCAGTGGTCTCAGGTCCCTGAACTGTTATTCTGTTGGTACGTCTACACTTGCTCCCTAGTTCGAGCTAGGGATACAAATGTAACCGACCGAAATTGCTAATGAAGCGGGGATTTAAATATCCCGCGCTTCATTAGTATGATCTCGCCAGCACGTTACTCCGCTCAACAGCTGATTAGAACCATTTTTTGAGGAGTAACGTTAGTTCGAACCAAGGGGTTTGGTTCGAACTAATGCGTCCCGGTGCACATTTCCTGGTTCGAATCAGCTGTTGAGCAGAGTAACACGCCAGTGAGATCATGCTAATGAAGCGCAGGATATTTAAATCCCCGCTTCATTAGCAATTTCGGTCACCTACATTTGCATCCCTAGCTTGAACTAGGGATGCAAGTGTAGATGTACCATTATGTATTATATAGGCCTTTTGTTTTAATGTAATGAAGCTACTAGGTAACTATTTATTTTTGTGATTAGCTTTATAACATCTTGCAAGCTTTTAATTACTTACTACCCTGCATAGCTCTTTCATTCATTTTGTTTTGTCCCTTTGGTTACCATGTGGGGATACAATTCCTTCTGAGGAGTTATATTCTGGCACTGACAGCCAGAGATTGCATTGGTGGGGGAAACGTGGGAGCAGTCACCAGGGCATTTAGGCTGACTCAGGAGCACATGCCAGAATGGGCTCTGTGAGCTCCTCTAAAAAGTTGGAGAGAGAGAGTACAATCTTCCTTACATTGGCCCTGCTGGTCTGCTAGGTGTTGAGAGGGAGGAGGAGTTCTGGCCCCACTGTTGTCCACTTTAGCACTTCCATGCACACTAGAGGCTTCTGCTCCTTGTGCCTCGGGAAGGCCAGGATTGACACTGGAGCTGCTTTTCATGCAAGTGAGAGATTCTTGGCCTCCCTCCACACTGTGGCCAGTCACACAGAACTAGCTGCAATCCAGGTCTAAATGTCTAACCTAAAATGATACTCCTGCACAAACACATCATAACAGTCCAAGCTTCTGGGTCTGGGATTAATGACTGGGCAATCACCTAAGACACTGAAAACTAGCAGACATCCTGGCTTCTCCAGGGCAATGTCTGACCTGTCAGTATTACACTACCTGGGCAAATGGACATTTGGCAATGCTGATATCTGATTTTCTTCCAGTAAGCACTGTAATCAGCCAGGTTATCTTTGAAAAAGTACTTGCACTGAAAGGTGCCGCATTAGCAATCTTAGACACCACAGAACAGGAGCAGCAGGGCAGTGGCAGGATGAGTTTCCCCCCAATGCAACTGAAACCCAATGTAGAAAGCTCACCTCTCTGAAGGGGAGGGAGAGAAGCTGGTCTCTTAGTCTAGTCAGTCCTCAGCTTCCCTTTTGATGCTGCCAAGAAGGAGGGGTAATGGTGGCCTTTGTGGTGCCTCCTAGAAACCAGGCTGAGCACAACAGCTCATTTCTGACCAACCATCAGGTGATAATAGACTTTAAGGCCAGGAGGAATCATCATAGTAATTGGATCTGACCTCATATTAAATAGCCAAACAATGTCTTGGTTCTTAGATAGAAACTGAAGTTTGAGATAAAAGAGCTCATGCAGCATTCAGGCACTTTCATACCTTTTTTACCACAATAGAGGCTGAATTCTTCCCTTGTGACATAAGGACCCTCCAGTACCCTCAGATTCTGTGTTTTTCAAAGATTCTTTCCTGATTTTTTCCAGAGAAAACCCAAACTAAAAACGTTCTGGTCCAGATCTCAAGCTCCAAGTAGATTTGAATCTGGCATTGTAGGTGAGCTCCACCTTTGAGAGACAAGCCCGCACTGAAAAGTTCCGATCCAAATTTGGATCCCAACTCCGCCAATGTTTGAGGGTGACTGGACTCAGCAGTTCCAGTTCGAGCCACTTAACTGTCAAAAAGAGCCATAAACTCACACCAGTTCTACCCTAGTATTCCTGTACATGCTGCCCCCCTGAAAGAGTCTTAAAGAACTATAGAGCATGGCTACACAGCAGGGCAAAAGTCTTGAGCTATGCAACTTCAGCTACATCATTTGCATAGCTGAAGTCAAAATAGCTTAATTCGGCTTTTGCACTGTGTACACAGCTGGAAGTCGAAGGAAGAACACTCTTCCTTTGACTTCCCTTACTCCTTGTGAAATGAGGGTCACAGGAGTCAGAGTAAAAAGTCCTCCAGCTCGACAGTATTTCAAAATAATGGCTTGCTGTGTAGATGCACACTATATTATTTTGAAATAACATCAGTTATTCCAAAATAACACTGCTGTGTAGACGTACCCATACAGTATTAATTGTATATCGATAATATACGAACAATGAGTCAAGATAATTAGAAAGGAAGATTCTTAAGAACAGACATAAGAGACAGTTTCTCCAGCACTGCCACGGTGCCCTCACACACTCCTCCTCAGGGATGCGGAAGGGATACACATTTGCTGGGATGGGAGGGGTCTAGTGCAGAGGACTCTCTCACAGGATTGTTTTCATTTGGCACTGCATTTTGATCTTGTGGTCAGAGCTGGCTGTTAATTGTTTCTTCTCTTTCTGGCTCACTTCCCCTTACAACTCAGCAAGAACAGAACACTGCACAGAACGTTCAGTAGGCAATAAAATGGCTCTGCGTCTGCTGAGTCCTAAATAAAATTGATGGAGGGATATAGTGACAAGGTGCAGGCTACAAGGAAACAATAGGCTCACCCCTTTCCAGAACTAAGATTCCCCTCCCTTGGCTTCCACATTTGCTCAAGGGAAGAGCAGCTATAGCCGGCCCTAGGAGTAGCACTGAGCACTGAATTTGAGATTCATTCCTGACACCACCTGTATAGTTCATTGGAATGACTGAGCAGAGGGGAAAATGTCAGTAAGTTATTTTCCTTCAAGTTGTTCCAAATTAGAATACAAGATAAGCTAATAAAATAAGAAGGGTGACAGAAAGCTCCCTAGTCAGGGGGGGGGGGGTCAGTCCCATCCTAGGTAGGAGGAGAGCTCAGCATGTCCATCCCAAAGCAAAGTCAGCCTCTCCAAGCTGTCTCCCAATCTGCCACTCTGTAGTTTCCCTTCTCCATCCATTCCCCAGCTGTGCTAGGTGGGAGGGGAAGCTGAACTGGAGTTAACCCTTTGTTCCATTTGGGGACCGTATAATGTGCATACGCTCTGTCACTTCTACTGAAAAATAGTATTGAGCCCCAAATGTGGAGATATCAGAACTAGAGGGGACATAACAGCTTTCAAGTATCTAAAAGGTTTTGTTACAAGGAGTAGGTAAATAAATTATTCTCCTTACCCTCTGAGGAAAGGACAAGACGAAATGGGTTTAAATTGCAGGAAGTTTAAGTTGGACATTAGGAAAAACTTTCTAATGGTCAAGGTGGTTAAGCACTGGAATAAATTGCCTAGGGCAGGCATGGAATCTCCATCACTGGAGATATTTAAGAGCAGGTTAGACAAACAGCTGTCAGGGATGGATGGTCTAGATGGTGCTTGGTCCTGCCACGAGTGCCCGGATCATAGAACTCAAGGTTCCTTCTAGTTCTATGATTCTATGATTTATTTATTATTATCAATGAATAGCGTGGCAAGTATTGGACAGACACAATGAAGATAATATCCCTCACAAATAGTTTATGTTCTGAACAGAATACATTCAGGTGCAGGATGGGAAAAGAGAAGCAACAGAAGCAGTGATAGAATGATGATTTTAGAATGCTCGTGTTAGATTGTCTGTCTGTTATGGTAACATTTCTTGAAGGAGCTCAGTGGAGTGCCATGGATTCTTTGCAGTTTTTGTCATATTTTGCCCTCTTATCGCACATTTCACCCTAAGATGCACTTTCACTCTAAGACACACTTCACAGGCAATAATTAAATCTCACAGCAGCGCTATGAAGTTAATTAGTAATAGACCCATTTTGTATCCCGAGAAATTGAAGTTTAAGTGTCTTGCCCATGACAGCAGTTTTAGGAGTTAAATGTCTGTTTTCTTTCTAAAGAAAGTTGGAGGAAGTTCATAAGAACATAAGAATGGCCGTACCGGATCAGACCAAAGGTCCATCTAGCCCAGTATCCTGTCTGCCGACAGTGGCCAGTTCTATTCATCAGTCTAATTTTATCATTTAAATAAAGTGAAATGAACAAAATAGTGACATGCTCGAGTTACAACATTTAGAGCTAAGTTTCAAATGCTTCTCTCTCCTCCCTTTGTGTTTTAAGCTGGGGAAGAAAGGAGGAAGAGCTCACTAAAAATCCTCAAGTGAATTTCACGAAAATCTCAGAGAGTGGTAGAGGTTTTCCTTTAGGACAAGTCTTTATAGGCATAACACCACCACCACTCTGGTTGCACTGGGGCCACTAATTTGGGTTCATGAGGGTTGGGCTTCTAGGGTGAAAAATTGCTTTGGAACCTTATGTAGACATAGTCTCAGTTCTCATACAATGGCTACGGCAAGGTTTCCTTCAGTTACTGCCTCTGCGCATCAGATGTAGATAGATGAGGCAGCTTTAGGAGCTGGACAAAAGATTTGGGTAGTTCACAAAGTTATGGGGAGCATTACTGAAGGAGAAATTTCAGTGCCAAAAGAGGCAAAAATTAGATCATCTAGCAATATGAATGCCTTTTATCAGAAAAGAATAGCTCTTCAACCCTCCTTCTCCCTATTGAATTTTGGTGGATTTATGCTAAGGCATATTCCTGAATACTCAGTTTATTGCAGAGGGGACATTGTCAGAAGTAGAGATGTCTGAATACTTGGGTAAAAAATGCAGATGCTGGGACATTGGTTCTGGACTGCTGTGCATTGATTGATGACACTTTGAAACTGATGTTTCCATTGAATACACAGAGTCAGCACTAAATGCATCTATTCAATTTCTAATGTGCATCTGCAGCATCAGTTACTATGGGTATTTGATCATCAATGCCAGTATTCAAAGTAGATTGTGTGTGCTCTTACTGCTAGAGCACCTGCTTGTTCAATATTACAACTTCAAAACTGAACACCAGAAAGGAATATCAGATACTTGACTTACAGATTACCACTTTGTCACTTGTGATTTCCTAGAATGTTTTGGACCATTGACTAAATAGGGGAAGACAGAGATTGGTTTGCAAATGATTCAAGACGCCAAACATTTTTATTTTCTGATTATTCTTTCACTAACTCTGGGTGGAATAGAAATTGACCTGCACTGTCTGTGTCACATCTTAAAAAACAATGAATAGTCTTGCAGCACCTTAGAGACTAACAAAACATGTAGATGGTATCATGAGCTTTTGTGGGCACAACCCACTTCTTCAGATGAATGGAGCAAGTGGTCCAGAGGTACAAATAGTCAGCCTATGAATCTGTATCACAGATTCTCATACTATAGACAGTGGTTTACTTGCTGGTTGTTAACTCGTCTGGATAACATTGACTTGTTTCTAAAATATAGAACACAGTGAGCAGCAATAGAGACCTTACAAATTATTTAAAGGAGTACTATCCTATTTCTAGTAGGATAGTGCTAGTTATACGGACCCTGCTCCACAAAGAGACTTAGGCATCTAACTCCAGACTTAGGCACCTAAATTCCATTTTTAGGCACCACTGCAATCTACAAAATCGCCATTTAGATGCCACGTTTCCTTGTAGGTGGCTGAATCTCACTCTGTACCTAAACTGTCAGGGTAAGAATTCCCAAAGTTTTTATCTTTGGACTCTTATCTCCTGCCTAAATCTCAGTGTGATCCCATAAAGCAAGGCAAGAGTGGCATGTTCCTGCCAATCAGGCCTGATTCTGTGTGAATGATCAGAAGCCCCCTAGTTCTACACAACCCTGCCTGATAACCTAGTAGAGAATGCAGGAGTTCCCCCTCTCCTGATGACCAGGGATTTGAACAGAGATCTGCTAGTTTTCATGGGGGGGGTTCCCTCACCACTGGGCTGAATAGTAAGTCTTGCTTGTTCTGTGGCCCAAATAGTATCTGATTAATTAAAGCTGAACAACTTCACTAGGAAGGACTAAGGACGTTCACACTGGACTGTCCTATAACCTGGGAGTTAGAGCATTCAGTTGAGAACTGCCAGAACCCTGATCAAATCCCTTCTCTGCATCAGTGACTTAAACCAAGAGACTTTCACATTCTGGGTGAGTGCCCTAATCTTTGGGCAGGTGCTCCCCCCCCCCCCCCCCCCCCCCACACACACACAGAGAGATCAGATGCAAAGCCATTTTGTGTGGAGTTAGATGCCTGCCTACCTCAATCTCACAAAAAGTGACAAGGCATCTTAGTTGTAAAAAATGTCCCTTTGTAGCCTAGAACTTGACAAGAGGGGCAGGGCTTAGGACATGTCTCCCTCATCAGTATCTCTCATTGGGTAACTTAGATGGTGCCCTGCCTAGTGTGCTGACTTTGTGGATTTCATTTTCAAGTGCCTATCTCTCCCCAATCATTTTTAATGGAGCCTAGGCACCTACCTCCGGTTTTGTGGATCACAGAGTGGTCCTTGTGATTTTCTAACCACGCAAGATCCTTTCTGTATCCAAGCCATGGTGCTGGCTGCACCTTTTCCTTTACTGTTATTTCTTCTGTTGAAATAAGTGTTATTTGAAATAAGTGTTATTCCTCGTGGGAAACAGGAGTTGTTATTTTGAAATAACTAGCCCCATTTTTTCAAAATAACAGGCTTGGTAGTATGGACGCTCTGTTTGTTGTTTCAAAATAAGGGGAGTTATGTCAGGGTTGGTCCTAACCAATTGACAGCCCCAGGCGATTGCCTGGCTCACCCGTAGAGTTGCCAGATGGTTTCCAAAAAAATACTGCACAAAAATTTTTCAAGCCAAAAAAAAAAGGGGGTCAGGGAGAAACCAGGGAAACCTGGGGGGGAGGATTCAGGAGGTCGGGCCGACAAAATGCAGTTGCGGCCTGTCCCTAAGCCCAGCTCTGTCGGCAGCCCCTTGAAAATGGCAGCCCTGGGCAACCATCCAGCTCACCCGTCCCTAAGACTGGCTCTGCCTAGTATAGACCAGGGCTGAGATAATTCAGACAGGAGGCTGTGGAAAGCAGAGGAGCTGGGATGCAGTGTTGATTGAAGCAGACAAATGGAAGTCAGTTGGAGATATAATTAAGAGAAAAGAAACCATCAGAATTAGAATTTGGGAAAGGAAGCTAGTTTGATAATTAATGACAGAAACAATTGAATAGGTACAAAACCATCAATGGCCTACTGCAAAACCCTTGAAGTAAAAGAAAAGACTCCATTGTCTTCCCTGGGCTTTGAATCAGGCCCCAAATTCTACAACTGTGCACAGGGACAGGGAATAGTGCCCAGAAGGCTGGGAGGTTATCCATGAAAAGATTTCTCTTTTAAGAAGTGGCATACACTGTGATAAACCTGGAAGAGGCTGGGTTCAACTGGACAACCATTGTCTCCCTATCCTTCACTTCCTTCCCCAGGGTGGGTCACTCAGTAGGAATTCGTAGCTGTTACTTCTTTCTGTCTGTCAACGTCAAAATTCCATACAGAATGAAGTTAATATGTAAATTCTTATCCCCATTTGATGGTGAAGCTCTGCTATTTTTAGCCATCGTTTCTCACTCTCTGCGAACAGCTTGCTCATGTCTCTCAAAGGTGTCATTGGATGGGCACCAGCTCAGTTTAGATACTGCCTGATACCAACCTATCCACATTAAACTCTCTGGGACACCCTGCTGAGAAAAGTACTTTGTCATCTGAACAGTTTCCAATGGGTGGTGTTATTGTTCGTATCATTTGAAACAAAAACAGATTTGTTCCTTTTTTAATTTCTTTCCCCAAAAAGTAAAACAAATATGAAATTACCCATAAAACAACAAGAAAAGCTGCTGATCAGAGAAGGCAAAGTGGTCACAAATTAGCTGAATGGAAAAGTCACTCCGTCAACCAGTGTTATTGCTTATCTACTATTAACTATGTAAGATCTCTTTCTTAATAGGATTCAGTGATTGTAGTTAACTGGAAAAAGGATCAGGTCAAAACCCATCCACATTAATTTTACTATTGATGATTTATTTATTTGTATTGTGGTATCTTCTAGATTCCCCCATCAGGGAGCAGGGCTTACACTCCACTGTGTACCATACACAGAGACATAAGTGCTGATTCCACGGCTGAGCACCCCTAGGGACAAATTAGTGGGTGCAGAGCACTCACCGGCAACAAAGCTCCATACCTTTGCTTCCCACCCTCTGGCATGCTCGTGGCCTCACTTACCAACTCCTTCCCTGCCCTGCCAGCACTCCTGGAGCAAGGCAAATAGCTGATTCACAGCATTCAGGATGCTCCAAGAGGGCAGGGAGGAGCAGGGATGTGATATGCTTGGGGGCAGGGAAGAGGCAGGGCTAGGGGTGAGAGCTTGAGGTAAGAGGTGAATGGGGGCAGGGAATGGGGCAGCGGGGGAAGTTAGCACTCTCTAGCTGGAAGGGAAGTCGGCACTGATGCATGCAGAGAACAAAAAAAATAGGTGTAGAAGATTAGTCTAAGGCACCAAATCTACTACAATTATTACTATCATGAATTACAAGGAGACTGCTTATGGTAGTATAGTCAAGCATATGCACAAGTGATTGCAGGATCAGGACCTAAGTGCAAGAGGAGAGATAATAGCTGAATAAAATAAACAAATCAGTGGAGCAAAAGATAACTAGGCCATTATGATTGGCTCAGTAAGCAGCACCAACCAGAGTATACTAAGTACAATAGCTGAAAGTAAGAATCCAACATATAGGTAATGTTATTTGTTTTATGATCCTAATAAGCACATGAATTCTGTATTTTACATTTATATTTATATTCCATATTTAGTATGTTTATTCTGATCCAGCCAGCTGTATCATAATAAAAATGTGCAGAAAGCATTCACCAAGGAAAATAAAGACTTTCATCTAATGTCCCTAACTAATAAAAAGATGGGCAAAGTAAGGGGTGGGAGGAAGATGGAATAGATTCAAGCATATTTACATAAAGTATTCTGGCAGAGCATCCAAGTCATTTCACTATTCTGTAGGCTATGCCACTGCAGTAACAATATGTATTATCCCACAGATTATGAACTCGCTTCTGTTTAGGAAGTACTTGCTTTTTGTAGTGAGTGAACACATAGTTCTAAATGTACACTTTATTCTATACTTAATGCAATAGAATATATGATCACTCAGGGATCAAGTGTTAAAGGAAAAATGTGTCTCTTATGTATACAAAGTTCAGGGCAGGGAAACGGGGTGTGGTATAAATATGTCCTGTTCAGATTTATTTATTTAGCTGGTCCAGCCTGGAGGATGAATTTCAAATCCCATCATCTTTTCTATACAAAATGCTGACAGATTAAGGAATGAGAGAGAAACTATTCTGTGTCGTAAGAGAAGAGCTCATGCTGGCTTTGCAATGAAGATATGATAAAGCTTTTTGGGGGGGAGGGAGAGCTGTGCATTTTTATACTAATCTTTGGCAGGGAGACCATTAGGGAGGGATCAGCATACATGTAGTCAGATCAGATGAAAGGCTTTAATCAAGTTGCCAGGTGATATTTGAGACACAAATCAAAGAAGGAAAAATCTTGTGTGGAACCAACAAGCTTGTTTCTATTTCATGGGAATTAAGCATTTAAAAACAGGAAAAACATATTTGATGATCTAATCCATCCCATCTGTACTTGAATTGTTTGCTACAGCATCTCTCTGTCAACTTCTGAATGGTTCATTGTATGTGTTTGCAGGTAGGACTTAAAGAAAACTTTCCTATGAACTTGATCATATGCTTAAAAATAATATTTAGGAAAAGCATCAAGACTGGAGGGAATGTCTACATTGCGTTAGAGTCCTACAGCTGGCCCATGTCTGCTGACTCAGACTGGTGGGGGTTGAGCTCAGAGGTAGTTAAATTATGGCATAGACATTTGGGCTCTGGCTGGAGCCCAGACTCTGGGATCCCATAAGGGAGAGAGTCCCAGAGATCAGGCTCCAGTCTGAGCCCAAACATCTACACCGCAATTAAACAGCCTCTTAGCCAGAGCTCCTGACATGGACAATTGGCAGGTTTTTAGCTGCAGCATAAACATACCCTGAGAGATTATGCAACCTGACCTATTTCTGCCTCCAAAAACCCATTCAACTTCTTTGACTTCAGTGGGGTTGAATAGTTTTAACTGAAGGTAGTATTCCCTCTCCCCCCAGTTTGTATATAGCCACAGAATAATAACAATGTTTTTCTGTATCTAATGCAGAAGCAGGACAGTAATTGAAAATGACAGTTTCACGAATGAAAATCAATTGGATTTCACAGACAAGCCCAGAACATGTTCCGCAGCTCTGTCTTTCTTGGAAAACGTGCTCATAGGGTTCCTGAATAGACAGTGCTTGTAAATTAAGAATATTTTTAGTCTATTGGCACAGAGAAGCCTCCCTGTTTTGTAGTCATTCAGAATTTGTTAAAGGGACTGGGTGGTCTGTCCTACTGTACCTGGTGACACTCCTGGTGGTATAGTACTGGTGCCAGATACCACAATGCAATTTCTGCACTGGGGAACATTCCATGAAGCCAGGAGATGGAGGTGGGGAACTGGAATGTTTTTAGATGGTTCTGGGTGTGCTTAGAAGATCAGACTATTGAAGATAAAAGACAGAACTATGTAGCACTTTAAAGACTAACAAGATGGTTTATAGGTGATGAGCTTTCGTGGGCCAGACCCACTTCCTCCACTTGTTCCTGTACTGAATTCAATAATTTATCCTTGGCAAAAGCATACCTTCCAGAAAGGTATCCAGTCTTGATTTGAAGACATTAAGAGATGGAGAATTCCCCTAGTAGCTCACCCTCATTTACAAATTTGTACCTTATTTTTAATATGAATGTATCTGGTTTTACCTTTCAGCTATTGGTTCTTGTTCCCTTTCCTTCCTAGGTTAACAACCTCTTCAGTACTTGGTATTTTCTCCCCATGAAGATTCTTCTACACCCTGGGTCTCAGACTCATGGCTTGTGGACCATCTACAGCCAGAGCATTTTCAAAATCCAACCTGTGGAAATGTGTTTACACCCATTTCCCCCAAACTCCTCCCCATTCCAAACACAGGATGGGGAAGTGGAATGCTTTCAGCGCATGCACTTGCTCTGCTTCCCTGTGACTTTCACCACCACGGTGAATGCAGGCAACAAGACTAGTGCTACTGCTCTGTGCCAGGTTGCACTGGTAAATCCCGAGGCTGCATCCCTTGGGGGACAGGGTGCAATGGGGAAGAAAGGCTGGGGTGATGTAAAGTGGCAAGGTTTGGGGCATGGGAATGGATACACTCACTCAGGGTACATGGACTCCTGGGCTGGATTGGAAAAACGCTCTAGACATAAATGGTCCATGGGCTGTGAGTTTGCGATCCCAGTACTACACAGTAATTGAGACATCTCCCAACCTTCATTCTGATAAACTAAACAGACTGAGCTTTCTTATATTTCTCACTGCAAAGCATATTTTCCAGCACTCAGACAGTTTTTGTGACTTTTTTTCTTCACTCTCACCAAGTTTTCAATATTCTTGTTAAAATGTGGATACCAGCACTGGAGCCACTATTCCAGAATTGATCTAACCAAAGTTGTAAATAGAGATAAAATCACTTCCTGCCATATACTCAATTATATATGGAGAAACCTAGGGATGAGCTGTCAAAAGCAGCAAGTCAGCATGGTAGGGACTCTTCACTCAGAAACCCAGTCTAGGGCTGCCTGGTGGTGTCAACCACAAGCATTCAAAAAACCATGTGTCAAACTCCCCCGATCATTAGATTTTTAAAAAAAATAATAAATGTACAATATTTTATTGGCCTTCTTTGGTTTTGAGTTTTTGGGGTTCAAGTTTTTAGGCCTTAACTGCAACAAAGAGGGCTAAAACTTAGGGGAGTTTTCCCTCATTGAAATGAATGCTAAGATTCTCATGTAATCATATAACTGTAGAATCTGCGGTTTTTAAGGAAAATACCAAACTTTACAAGACTCAGGATAAAATCAAAAGAGCTGGTAACACTGCAGACTTATCAACTCCTTGAAGAACTAGCTTGACTGTGGAGGAATAACAGCTTTCTCCTTGCTGAAGGTCAGAGGTAAGGCAGGAGACTTTATGTCTTGCAGTGGAGTGGATTGCCTCCTGTGGTGGAATCAAGACATCCTCAAAACTTGGGTCATCCAGTCAGGTCACAAACTGGAGAGAAGAGTATTTGCAGGGCATGAGAACAATGCAAGAATGGGAGGGGGGAGGGCAGATGTCCAAAGGACGCAGTAGGGTCTTGGAGCCAGCACTTCAATGGGGAAAGCAGAAGTTGTGAAAATCTCTTCTCCAATAGCATTACAGGGTCTGAAATGTATTGTCTGTCAGTGATTTCTAGATCATGTGTTCAGTTTACAAGTAAAAAAGTATATATATTTTTTTAAAAGCAAAAAACCTAACAAGGCTGAAAATTCTACCAAGGATCTGAAAATCAAGTAGGGCATAAAACCAACTTGTGGCCAAAATATGTCAGTATCACTTTTTTCTCTCTCCTGGGTCTGCAATGGAGAGAAAGGAAAGGAAAAGGAAAGAAAGCTAAGGGGAAAAGAGCTGGAGGCTGTTTCTTTGTTCTCCAACAAAAATGTCTACTAAGAGCCAGTCAGGCCCAATCATTTGTATGTGTGCAAATTCAGTGAAGGCTACAGGGTCATAAATGTATCATTGAAGGATGGATTTGAAGACCACGGCACAGTGGGCAGAAGTTAGGCTACAGAATGTTTCTCTCTAACATCAGTAGATATGATTCTGAATACGTACAAGAAGTAGATCTGTTGAGCAAAAAAGGCCATTTTTTAACGTTGGTGCTTTTCAGAAGAGAGCTGTAATTTAATACATTGAATAGCCTAACTAGTAACCGAGTAGAAGATACCATTACTTCCCAAGTTTGAAGGTGATGGGGCAGTTCCACAGGTTTCTAACCAGTACTATGTCAGGTGCAACTGCACTGCACGATAGGTTGAAATAAGACATGCAATTTGAGCTACGCAAATTGCACATCTTATTTCAATCGTATTTCAAAATAGCTTATTTTGAAATTTGGCACTGTCTACACAGCACTCATTTCAAAATAAATCACTATTCCAAAATGTCTCTTACTCCTCGTGGAATGAGGTTTATAGGGACATCAGAATAGCCAGTCTGTTATATTTTGAAATAATGGGTACGCTCAAAAAGATGTACTGAATAACTATTTCAGGATACCTCTGGTATCCCAAAATAGCACTGCAGTGTAGACATAGCCCTCCTGATACTACTCTAGCCACAGATTATTCCTGCCAATGAGACCAAACTTGCTCCCAGGGAGGCCTTGATCTAGGCCATCCTGGTCCTTGAAAGTCCAATCCCCTCTTCAAACTGTTCAGAGAATTTGTTCAAGCTGGCAGTCTTTGGCAACCCGAAGTGGACTTGCGTGGCAGAACAGAATGGAATGAGGTCATACAGCAACATTGTTTTCATCATGGTCTAATTATGAGTGAGCTGACTTGGGTGGATTTTATTAATCAGTGCATTAAAACTGACAGCCGTGTAGCTGAACAGTGCCAAGAAAGGAGGATGACACGCCGTGTCACACTGGTTTTGACAGCCCTGACCTGTCAATCTCCCGTACCTACCACATAGCACAAAGCTATGCAAGTCGACATGGCCAAGACTCACCACCTCTAAAGAGAGACGGCTCAATGCTGGAATCTCTGTATTGCCACAGTATTGCGCTTTGTCCTACCCTGGGAAGACCCCCACCGCATCTCAGTCTGGAAACACCACACCCCAGCACTGACAGCTAGGACCATTCTGAGCTATTTTTCCTTCCCTTGTTTGAGTGCAAGATACTGCACCTAATTGCAGAGGCTCATCAAGTGTCTAACCAGCAGCCAACACTGCTCCAGCTTCTACTTTGTGGCACGCTGCCGTGCAAGAGGCATATAAAAAAGTGCCAGTTAACACTGGGGCATTGGCACCCCTGCACTTACCTGCTCCTTCCCCTCCCTCCTAGCACGTTCAGGGATGTGCCCCTGCTCCTCCCAGCCCTCCCAGAGCTGGAATGCAGTGAACAGCTGATTCTGGGAGGGCAGGGATGTAGCATGAATCAGGTGATTCATAGCTCCTCTGAAAGTGCTGGGAAGAAGGGTAAGGAATAGAAAGTGTGGGGCTCCAGTGCCCCAGATCACAAGGTGTGTGGGGAAAGGAGCCAGCCAAGGGGTCTGTGGCCCACAACTGGAGTCCCAGTAGGCTGCATGCAGCCCGCAGTCCACAGGTTGCCCACCACTGGTTTATACCTTACAATTGGTTCTCTAACTAGGTTTTGGGGTTCACTCATCAACATAGTATCTGGGTAGCTGGTAAAAGTAAAACCTCCATCTTTGTTCCCCCTCTTACACCTACAGTGGGTTTGAAGCCAGCCAGAGAAGGGTAAGTGTTTACAGGGAGTGGATGCAGATGCAGTTCATAGCCTATCAAACCTAATTGCCATGTGCAAAAGGAAGAAGACAAAAGTGGTGAATTTGAGACTGATGAAAGCAGATTCAACTCAGGAACAGACTTTTCCTTTTTTTGTGGGATCTGAAAAGGGGTGGCCTTTCATCTGGGTCATTTTCTCTGGAAAATAAAGGGCTTCTAGCTGTTTTTTGCTTATACGCCTGCACGGGAAATAAATGAGAACATTGGCTTTCTGGGGGGGAGTTCACGCCTCACATCACTAAGAAGGGAGAGCCAACTCTGGGGCACTCCTCATGATCCTGAATTCTTTATCATTCATTTGAAGTACTGAGAGACTTGCTTAGCCGGTTCTTTGGCCTGTGCTCATTGGGGTGAGATACTAGTAAATTACTGTTAAATTAGTAGGCGATGAATATGTTAGATAAGAGATTTAATAAGCACTCCACCCAAACCAGTATTCCAGGCGTGTCTTCTGAAGGTACACAGTCAAGCCTAATAAACATGATATAGCAACTTTAAACTTTAATTTTACTTTTTTTTTAAGTTAGTGAGAACTTGATCAGCGCTAGCTACTATTTGAAGCATATGAGCTCTACCAGGCAAATTTAAAAAATACCTGTGCTACTTTCACCCTGGATGAACATGCTAATGACTCATTAAGTTAAATGGCTTAAGATTTGAGTGTTCTTTCCTAAGACACATTAAGATTGCTGTTCAGCAAGGTATTTAAACAAATGTATGAATCCGCTAAAAATCACTGGGGCTACTTACGTGGCTAAAATTATAGTTATATGACTTAGATTAGCAGTGATCAAAGGGGGACATGAAAATGGTCTATCAGGACTTGAAAAGTATAAGCACAGAGAAAGATAGGAATATAGGTAAGTATAATAAAAATGTAAGTAACTTGATGTAGCTTTCACAAGACTTTAGAGTTGCCTCCTGTCAGTTAACCCCATCATCCTGTCAGCCTGGTTGAAATATTCTCTCACTTCTCTAACGCAGCTGAGTCTGTTCCTGAGGTCCCTTTAGTAGTAATAATTGACACAATAGGCACTTACGATATTCAAATCCTTTATGTACAGCCATTAACTAATTGACTTTTGAGCACCTTTGTGTGGTAGGTAAGTAGGTATTATCATTATTATTATTATTATTATTATTATTATTTCCACTTCACTGACAGTAAAATAGAAAAGTAGCCTGCCGAAGCTAATCAGATCTCAGGAGCTCCTGGTTCCCAGCCCCATGCTCAGTCCAGTGGACAGTGCTTTCCCCCTTGAGCTCTGCTAGGCTGCTGCACATGCAGAGAAAACTACTGCAAGGAGTATTTTAATAGCTGTCTTAAGTGCGATATATTGATGTTGCCCGAAATTGCTCGCAACATTGGGGAGAATTGTGGAACTTGATTAAATACAGGACTATGATGGATTGTTCTTTTATTAGTCACCATTCCAAGCCTGCATTGTGGATTTTTTGACAATCATCGGTCATTTAGCCAAAATGAAGAGCACCTGTTGCTGCCTGTGGAAATCGCTTGAGAATGTCTGTGACCTGATCGGAACTGAGAAGTTTGCTGGCATAGCAATGTCTGTTAGGATTGTAAATAATAATAATAACAATAATTAATAATAAAATTACATCCCAAATCAACATAACTATACCAGCAAAAGCCTTACGGTAGATGCAGTTACAGTAATGCCAACCAGAAGAGATAAAAAATCGTGAGTCAGATCCCCCACAAGCATGAGATTTATTTTACTGATTTGTTGTCTTGCGTTTCTTTGTAGCTCTTTCACAAGAAATGGAGAACACTGTGGGATTTGTCCTTTGGCCAGATTGTTGTTACACATGGGCTGATTCCTAGAAGGTCATTTATACAGAGATAATGTTTATCTGCACAGCATTTTATAACATTTGAGACACAATGGGAAATATGTGCACCAAGCTGAATCAACTGAATTTTAATTTGGAAATAAATGTGCATTAGCATGAATGTCACCACTCATTACTGGGAGCAGAAAAAGAGAGTCTGAGAACGACAAAGTTTCACCGAGTAACCTGTCATCTCAGGAAAGCTACATGGGCAACAAAAGAGGTAACCAGATCAGGAGTTCAGATCTCCCCTCCTCAGACCAGTTCAGGTCCAGGAGAGCTCAGCTATAAGCGCTCAGCACCCAGGAAACCAAACCCCTAATGGGACCAAAACCCCTCCAAAAATTGTCTGACTCTGTTTAAAAGTTTTACACAGAAAGCTCAGAAGTTCACTCTCTTTATCAATGAAAGCAAGAGATGCACAGTGATTGCTTCCCCTCCCCAGGTAACAATTATTTACACCGGGTTTAATAATAAACAGAAGTGTTTTATTAACTATCAAAATGTAGGATGTATGTGGTTGCAAGTGAAAACAGACAGATCAAAGGAAGGCACTAAGTTAAAATAAACAAAAAACGCCAGTTAGTCCTAAACCACTAAGAAACGTGTAACATATAAATCCTTGTGCCAAACAGTTGTTCCAAATATCTCTTTCACAAGCTAAGCAGCCTCCTCGCTTGGGCTTGATCTTTCCCTTGTTCAGTCTCAGATGTTTCCAGCAGGCATCTTAGGTGGTAAGGGGTGGGAGTCTCCTGGCATCTGGAAACTGTCCCTATTGTTTGTTTTCCTCCCCTTTATATCCCTTTTGTCCAAGATTGGAATTCTTCGTGCTCATTTCAAACAATTCTCAGCTTGAGTGGAAAAGTACCCCATCCAAAATGGGTTTTAGCATAAGGTGGCCTCGTCACATGTCTTTCTAGGACCTAACACAGTTTGAGCTTATAGGACAAACAAGACTGTTCACAGGTCATTGATTTGATCACTGAGCCATTAAGCTTACATGCACAAAAATAAGATATACATATTCAGCAGATTATAACATTAACATTGATATGTTACATGAGGTATTTTGTCTTTCAAGCACCAAGCATCTTTGAATTATGCATTTTCATATTCATAAGCCAATCTTCATAAAGCATGAATGGGGTAAGACATCTCCTAAGTCTAACATAAGCAGAAAAACAAAATCTCCATTTTGCAAGTACAGAGTAAATTCTTTGAGGCATTTTATGTTAAGGAAGACTCTAGCTGGCTTTCTACAAGCTGTAACATTCCTTTTCTGAAGTCAAGTGCCTCTTGCTTTAAATACAGTTTGTGTCACTTAACTGAATACGTGAGTGAAATCCAGAGTTTTAGTGGTACATTTAGGTCAATTTCTATAAGGGGTGATCAGTAAAACAAAAATGAAAGCAGAAAGTAGTAATATAGAGGTTAATTATGAAAAGGTATACTAACCTAAATGATAAAGAGCGAGGTGTTATAATTAATATTGGTACTTAGAGAATATTAGAGAAAGAAAAATTGTTACAGGCCGTCCTTGCTATAAGTCCAAGATTGGGTCCAAAAAACTTGGATTTATAGCAAAACAACTTAAAGGGGAATTTTTTTCTCATGGCTAACTTCCGGGAAATTCACTGAATTTCTATATATAACGTTTCCATGGGCATATCCCATTGAGGAGGGTGAGCAGCATTTGTGCTCCATTTAGCAAACACATGGTTTTGCCCTCCCAGTTTGCAGATGTCCAGAAGGAAATGAAAAAGCTCTTCAGACATCCATTAAAGTCTGGGGGTTTTACTCTTAGGTCCCATGCCAATGCACTGATCACTGGATTTCTCCTTGCCACTGTTCCAACTATGCCCTCAAGTATTCCTACAAGATGGGCCTTTGGTCTGACCCAGTACGGCCATTCTCATGTTCTTATGTTCTTAAGCTTCTTCCTGAAGAATATTGCCTAGCACCCTTATGTGGTCAGCATCACTCTATCCGGAAAAATCCTCAGTTGTGATGGGGGGGAATGGATGCCATTGGGAGTAGCCGTCCTGGCTGTGTCTTCTTCCCCACACAGCAATAGTTCTTCTCAATCCATGGCGTCTCATCCTCGCGGCGTACATGTGCTGTGGGATCAGAGCTTCTGTGGGTTAGGCAGACAGCTGAAG
Organism: Apalone spinifera; assembly: GCA_030068395.1. Lineage (NCBI taxonomy): Eukaryota > Metazoa > Chordata > Testudines > Trionychidae > Apalone > Apalone spinifera. The sequence continues at coordinate 73,471,378 of CM057847.1, read as the reverse complement.
TTGCACTGCTCCCACCCTCCTAAATTCCAAAGCATAGTCCTCCCCTCTTGCTCTAGGAATTTGCTGCCTTTCACCTTGGTCGAGGGGCCCCTGGGAAGGACTCTGGGCCAGACTGTGTATTACACACCTACTGGGATTTTCAAAAGCACCCTAGTGCCTAACTCCCTGGAAATCATGGTCCTAAGCTGGTGTCTTGCTGCAGCTGGTGGATGTAGTGAAAGACTCCAAACATTGCAAGAACAACTGCAGCACCAAGAATGAGTCTTCCATTGACTCTGATAGTTTTAATCAAAGAAGCAGTGCTTGAAGTGTCACATTTTAAAGAACTGAATAGCTCACCTGTACTACATTCAATCTACACTATGAAAATTGCGTAGCTTACTTCTAGTATATTTCAAAATAGCTTATTTTGTAATAACCCACTATTCCGAAATGCCCCTTGCCCCTCTGGGAATGAGGGTTATTGGGACGTTGAAATAAGCTGCCCATTATTTCGAAATCTATTTCAAAATAATGGGCTGCTTCAATAGAGGTGGAATAGCTATTTCGGCATACTTCTGGTAGCCCGAAAAAGCTCCGCAGTGTAGATGTACCCTATAGGAGTTCAAAGATGAAAAGTGAAAACAGGGGAGTGACTGGAACCCAAATTTGCTGAGAGTCCGCCTGGAGAGGGCCAGCCAGTTCTGCTAGTCATCAGAAGAAATTTCTCAGGACACTCAGATTCCAGATAAAGAACAGTAAGGGCAGGTATGTGCTTTTGGAGAAACTAGTGTAACCATCGTAAGTATTTCAAATGAATAAATATTGTTGGTTATATATACTTGGCTTCAGGGCCTGTTCTCCAGCCTTCTTGTACCTTCTATTTATATCCTTGCTCCAATGAGCCCTCAAATAGCTCCTTCTCTAAATTTCTTTGGTGCAGAGTTTATCATCAAACTATTGGTGGTACAGAGTCTATTCTACTCTATTCTGTATGGGTTCTTGTATCGATGTAGTCTCTGAGCAACTTCCAGGAGTTCATTAAGCAACATGATAGTATGTCTGTCAGGTGGTGTGTGATTCCACATTTTAAGAGCTGCTACAAAGGGAACTGTGATCATTTGTTCTCTGTGTCCACCACAGAAGCAGTGCTCAAACTGTGGGTCAAGACCCCAAAGTGGGTGACGACATTGTTTTAATGGGTTTGTCAGAGTGGGCATTAGACTGGCTAGCACCCAGGGCCAAAGCTTGAGGCCCAAGCTCCAGTTACCAAGGCCAAAGCCTAAACCTCACAACTTAGGGCTCACTCAGGCTTAGGTTTCAGTCATAGATGACAGGGATCAGGTTATAGGTCCTCTGTTGAGGGGTGAAGCCCTTGGGCTTCCCGCTCCCGCCACCATCCTGGGTGGTGGGGCTTTAGGTTTGGCCCCCAATCTGGAGAAGTAGAGCTCAGGCAAGCTTGGGTTTCGGTCCCTCTCCTGAGGTCATGTAGTAATTTTTGTTGTTGGAAGGGGGACACCGTGCAATGAAGTTTGACAGCCCTTGCACTACAGAGCGGGCAACAAGTTATGAGATTAATCTGTAGCAAAGGATGCTTAGGTTAGATATCAGGAAAAAATTCTAGTGATAAAGGGAGCTGAGCTCTAGAATAGGCTACTAAGGAAGGTTGTGGAATTCCTGTCATTGGAGGCTTTTAAGTATAGGTTGGAAAAAACACCTGTCAGGGATGGTTTAGAAGCTTCAGAGGGGCAGTTGAGTTAGTCTGTAACTGGAAAAAGTTAAAAAACAACAAATAGTCTTGCACCAACTTAGAGACTAACAAAACATTTAGATGGTATCATGAGCTTTCATGGGCACAGCCCATTTCTTTAGATGACTGGAATTGTTTAGGTTTACTTGGTCCTGTTCCAGCACTGGGGGCTGGACCTCTTGAGGTCTCTTCCAGCCCTACACTGCGATAATTCTATATCTGAGGGAGCCGTGTGTACAGTGAAGTGTATATTGTTGTGGTAGGGTTTTAGGTTGTTTTAAAATAAACATGGATTTTATTGGAAAATACAAGGTCAAAGAAATGTGCCCTATACTTGGAATGGAAAGTGCAGAGGTTTGTGATGGATCTTAGTTGTGAAGGGAGTGCATTCCACAATCTCAGATCAACCCCAGAAAAAAGTTCTGTTTCCTGCACAGATGGTATTGCAGAGAGTTCTGTGTAATATCCCCTCTAGTCCCCACCCTCAAAGCCCTAAGAGACCCTCCTCAGACAGACAAATAAATGTAAAGTCTGTAGGCCAAATCACTTACATACCATGTGCCAAAAACAGCAGACATTTGAAATAAATGCCACAAGTTTAACACTTCTTTTCTGAATTTTTCCAAATGTCCCAGAAAGACTGTGCCCTTGAATATGCAGGCCTGCTGATAGGGTGGGAGAGAGGGGCAGAGGAGGACACAAAGGGGGCAACTGGACAATTTAAAAGGCCTGGACCCTGGACCTCCTAGCTACCACTGCTGCACTAGCAGCAATGACAGCACCCGGAAGCCTGGGCCATTTAAATCACCACTGGAGTGCCACATGAGGCATTCCAGAGCCCTGGGCAGCATGTTGTAGACGGCACTGAAGGCTAGGGAGGTGTGGCACCATCCCATCAGCATGGCACAGTCCCGCCAACATGGTGCAGTCCTGGCTGTCCTGGCCCTGCCCCTCCACGCGAGGCCCCACCCCTTCCCAGAGCACATCTGTCCCCTAACCACCACCTTGTGCAGGGGCCCAGAAAAGCTGTCGGCTCTCCTGGGCATATGACATTTTCAGTGGGATTAATTTCCTTGCAGGGCAGGGGAAAGGAAAATTGGAGTTTAGAAAATCAGCTAAAACCTAGCATCAGCTTTAACTATGGAGCAGCTATAGTGTCCTATAATATTCCGACCATTTTTCTTATTGCATGTTTAGGAGCAGATAGTAAACCATTTCAGAACATGCAGTTACCAGTAGTTTCATTTTGTTTTGCTAATGGCATTGCCCATTTGCCCTGTCCAACTGTGCAAATTTTAATTCTAAAGTAATCATTTTGTAACATTTTTCAGCAAAATTCCCTGAAAGTATCTTTTTTTATTTAAAAAAAGAGATTAAATGCATAGATCTTTCGCAATATAGTGACATTTTGCATGACTTTAATGTCACATGCATGGTTTATTTAGGAGTTACTTTTTAAAATGTTCCCTGGAAAGATTTTTTTAGTGCCCTTTGGTTCTTCCCATATGCAAAATGCATTGGTGACAAATCTCACAAGGCACTTCTGCCCCCAGGTTCCAAAACACTTGTCATGTGCCTATTCATAGGCACTAGAATAGAGACTCAGAGAATTAAAAAATGCATGCCCTGAGGCCTCACTACTGACCATTATTTATCTACCTTGCAGCAAACTGAAATTGGAATGACTTTTTTTTTCTTGGCTGCACCTCAAAGAGTGGCGGCTTTCAGCTTGCATTGACCAAGGCTGGGATATGCACTGAAAAAGTAGGAGAGGGCTTCTTTTTCTGAGCCCCCTGGTTAAATTAATAACTTTTGAAAACTGCCTTTCTACTAACAAATATACTCACATTGGCAGCCAGTATAGAAAAACCTGTGCCAAATATGTGTGTAACCCCATATCACTTTCAAGTCTTTTCAAGCCCTTTTTTAATAAATATATTTCATATGGGAAAAATATCTTGCAAGAAACTTTCTCAGAAAAATAGAAACTCTATTAAACTTATCAGAGTTTCCAATCCTCGTACATTCAGCGCAAGGTTAAATGTCAGTGTGTCTTCAGTCTCTTAGGGTACATCTACACTGCACCCTTACTTTGAAACAAGCTAAGCAATTTGTGCTATGCAAATTACATAGCTTATTTTGAGGTAATTTTGAAATAGCCTATTTTAAAATTTGGCACTGTCTACACAGCACCAAATATCAAAATCAAGTGCTATTCTGAAACATCCCTTAGCTCTCATGGAACGAGGGTTACAAGGGACACCAGAATAGCGTGCCTGTTATTTTGAAATCTATTTTTAAATAATGGGCTGCTTTAAAGATGAGGATTAGCTATTTCAAGATACTTCTGGTATTCTAAAATAGTTCTCTAGTGTAGACAGACCCATAGTGGTTTTTATTATCCTTTTTAAGTTTATTAATTTTACCTGGTGAAGGAAAAATAACCTCTACCATGTGTTGTATGTATTCATCTGGCAGATACATATTCCACAAGGATAAATATTAAATGTAGACCTATAAATGAGACTATGCAAATCCACTGATGGCTACAGTGCAGAAAAAGTATAAGAAAGCCAAAGTTCAAATAACCATCAAGAATATTGTGCTATGTAATGGAAAAACACACTTGTTTTTGCTAAGTACTTAGTAATGATGAAAAAAACAGTATATCACTCCCAGAATTGCATCTTTATATACTGCAAAGAAAACCCAAAGGCTTCAGTTCAGCAATATATTCAAAGCAGTGTGAGTCTAAATATGTTCAATGCACACTTCTCCTTCCCTTGCCAAATAAGATGTTGGTAAAATTCCAATGAAGATACGATCATAATGATCTCTCTCCACAAATTACACTACAATTTTAAGAGGGAGGAGAGGAAACACAAGTTCTCTTCCTGACTTATGACTACAATAATAAAATAATGCTGATGGTCTCTTAAGAGAATACAGATCATCGTAAACAATACATGGGTTTTCACTAACTCAGTAAACCAATCATTGTTCAGACCACAGAAAATGAAACCTTAGGGTTAGATGAAGACCCAAGAAAAACAACTGATTATCTGATCTAAACTTGATCATGAATCCTGGATCGTTGTGGTGTTACAATACAAATGCTTCTAGTTTGCCTCGTCAACAACTTCCAGTCCATAGGAAGCATAGCTTAGTATTCTGTTTGTGCCTATTTGTGGTTCGAAAATATTCGTCTTTGCTATACTTTAAATCTTTATCAAAAGATTTTAGCATATTTCAACTATGTAGCAATTGTTAGTAAAATGTTAGCATTTTTAATATCTTGACATTCAATTAATAAATGAGAGTCTTTATAAATATTTATCGCATTATATACCCAGCACTTTTAATTTATAATGAGTCCATTGTTCCCCATTCTGTTTACCTATTGCCTAGCCCCTTTTTTACATTTTCATTTTTAATCTTCTTTGAAGACAGATGGATGCTTAAATATTCCTAAAGCTACTTCTATTTTGTCCACTGTAAGGCTACGTCTAGACTGCAGGCTTCTTTCGGAAAAAACTTCTTCCAAAAGAACACATCCACACTGCGGGTATGTCTACACAGCAAAGTTATTTCGAAATAACAGCCGTTATTTTGAAATAACTTTGCTAGCATCTACACAAGCCAACTGCTATTTCAAAATAATTTCGAAATAGCGGAGGGCTTATTTCAAAATTGGTAAACCTCATTCTACGAGGAATAACACCTATTTTGAAATAGCTATTTTGAAATAGGCACTGTGTAGACAGGGAATAGGGGCTATTTCGAATAAGGGGGCCTCCAGCCCTTCCCAGGGTGCCCTTCTGCTCACTCTGGTCACAAACAGGAAAACTCCTTTCCTCCCTCCCCCTCCCCACCCCCTGTCCCCCAGAGCACTTAAAGGGGTAGAGTCTGGCCACAGTCTTTGTGGCTACTACCAGGCCTGCTGCTGCCCCTGACCCAGTGGTCTAAAAATGAGCCAGGAAGCCAGTGGCAGCCAGCCCTCCACCGCTCCCCAGAAGCAGTCCTCCAGCTCCCAGGAGCCTGCCAGGGGACGGAAGAGGCAGGCGCCTTCCTGGTCAAGTGCGGAGATCATGGACCTTATTGAACTTTGGGGGGATGCCACCAGCCTCCATGGTCTCCTCACTAGACAGAGGAACATGGCCGTCTATAGCCATATGGCTGCCGGCATGGCCGACAAAGACCATATCCGAACCCAGGAGCAGGTGCGGATGAAAATAAAAGAGCTGCGACAGGACTATGCCAGGGCCACAGGGGGCAGATCCCAATCAGGGGCAGACACAGACAGCTGCCCCTATTTTGATGCCCTGGACCACATCCTGAGGGGGAAAGACAGTCCGTTCCCCCCAGGTGGTCATTGACCCTGGGGCAGAGGGCCCTGACCATGGCATGAAGGAGCAGGAGCCAGAGGAGGCTGGAGTCACCATGCTGCTCAGCCAGAACCCCCTGAGCCAGCCCTGCGGACCTGTCCCCGGTGTCGCCTGAGGCCAGGGAGGCAACAACATCACTGTCCCCTTATGTGGGGGGAGAGGGAGACCAGGGACTGCGTGCATAGGCCTTGCTGACCACAAATCATGCAGCAACCTGTGCACATGCGAACACGTGCCGTGTCACCCCTGGGCACGTGGCCCCAGCTGGCTGCCACACAGGGGCCTTGGCCTGTTAGCCACAAGCATGTGTGGAGAGACATGACATGCTCCTGACCCCGGGGTAGGACACAGCAGGATGCCCTCCCTCCACAAGCCTCCTCTACACAGAGAAAGGGGACATCTCCCACCCACACTGATATACAGCACAGGGGCCTGGGTGCAGTCTCGGGGCAGCTCCCACTCCCAGGGATAGCAGGACATTCCAAACATGGCCTGTGGGCAAGCACATCGGCTCTGATGGTGCGGAGAACTGTCGTCCTCACCTTGCTGAGGGGGACTGGGCTTCATGCACTGTGTACTCAGGGATGACTGACCATTTGTCCTTGTTCTCCACAGCCGGACCAGCTGTGAGTGCAGGGCGCACCACACCACCCGGGACATCCTCCAGCACCTGAGGGCTCCGCAGGCACACCCTTGCAATGGTGGACTACCAGCGGCAGCACCCGGGGGCACTGTGAGCCCTGCACCGCACCCTCGACCACTGCGTTGAAGAAGGCCTGCAGCTCCGGCAGGAGAGCTTTTGGTAGCAGCTTGCCCAGGGCCGTGCCATCTGTGCCCATCTGCAGAACCTGGTGCAGAGCTTGAAGCCTCCTGCCGCTCCAGACCCTGCTGCCTCCCCAGCTACTGCTCCTCCTCCTACTCCTGCTCCCCTCCCACTTCTCCCTCCACCCACTCCCCACCCACCCGGGGACACCGAGGCCCCCGCACCTGCAATGCTGGGAGACAGTGGGGCCAGCGACACTCCAACCCTGAGCCCTGAGCTTCTCCTCCCTTTTCCTCCCCCTTCCAGCTCCCTCCTCACAGGTTTCCTCCTCTCCTCTCCCATCCTCTCTCCTCCCCTCTCCCGCCTCCTTTCCCCAGTCTCACCAGAGTTTCATTGCCCCGCCCTGCAGTTTTGTTGAATAAAGAGTTTGGTTTCATCAAAACACATGTCTTTTATTTTCCATCAGGAAGGGGGCTTAGGGAGGGGTAAGTGGAAGGACGTGAGGGAGGAATGAGGCACAAGCCCCCAGTGGGGCAGACCAAAGAAACTATTAGGGTATGTCTAGACTGCATCCCTTTGTTGGCAGAGGGATGCAAATTAGGCAGGTCGACATTGCAAATGAGTCAGGGATTTAAATATCCTGTGCCTAATTTGCATAAAAATGGCCACCGCGTTTTGCCGACTCAGCACTTTGTCGGCAAAATGCGACAGTCTAGAGGGGGATCTGTTGAGAAAGAAAGCCTTTTTTGACAGATCCTGTAAACCTCCCTCCTGGCATAGTCACCGGAGATTCCCATACCTGCATGAGCACCGCTCCGACAGTGGATCTCCCCACACCAAACTGGTTACCCACAGATCGGCCGGTCTTAGATGCGATTCAGCATCCAATCAGTGTGGATGTGCTATTTTGAAATAGCAAAATGCTATTTCGAAATGCATTTTCTGTCTAGACACGTTATTTTGAAATAATATATTTTGAAATAACACTGTAGTGTAGACATACCCTGCCAAAGCACATCGAAAAAGTGATCCACTTTTTCAAAAGATAGAGTCTACACTGAATGGACGCTATCTTGCCTTTAAACTGTGATTACTATGGACGGAGTGGCCACCAGGGCACCTGTGCTTTTTCCTCTTTCCTTTTGTTCTGAAAGAACTCCCTCTTCCCCGACCACAAATGCCTTTTTCCAAAGGAGCTGATTTTCTTTCGAAAGAACACGATTGCAGTGTGGACGTAATTAAAGTTTTTTCAGAAAATCAGCCATTTTTCTGAAACAGCTCTGTAGTGTAGACTAAGTGGGGGAAAGGAGGTGAGATGTACATCTCATTCACAAAACTATTAAATTTTTCTTTTAAATAAAAGTGTAGTATAGAAGAGCAAGAAAAAATAGTCGTATATATTTTTGGAGGTGCGAAAGACAAACTTCAAAATAGCTTTCTACTAAAATTTGGTAGATATGAATATAACCTAAATACGGCTGCTTACTCACGATATATACAGATTTAGTCAATGTTAACACAGCTGCTTTGCACATATGTAATGTTTTCTGGTCCTAATATCTTTACCATTAATTCATTCTATAAAATGTACTAGACATGTATTGTGACAAATTAATAGTACTAAGGGAACCTTAAATTTTGGAATTTTCTTATTCTTGAGTGCTTGACTCGCCATCCTTCTATTACTATTCTGCTGCATTTAAATTAAACAATTGATTGGTCCAGCTTTTTATGTACGTTGGAGTCATTAAGGTCTTTCTTCACTTCACCAGCAGGATACAGAACAGGTTTATGAGTCCAGTCACTTAATCAGAGATCTGTTTATTGTAAATATGAATGTATTTAGGTATATGCTAATTAGAACATACCATCTATGTTCCCTGCAATGTGAAAGGACATTATTAATTATAAATTTCAAATGGTAACCCTTCTAGTTGTGCTCTGGTTGTCCTTACACAGCTCAATGCCCCCCTTTGTCCTTTTCAATATTTTATGTGTTATTATCTCAGTCTAATTGTATCTTATTTGGCAGGATATTTAAGGACATATTCAGAAAGCAGCCAAACGCATGGAGGAAACAAGTACATTAACACAATATCTGTCTGTATAACCACTCTTGGCTCATGCCTCTTCTTAGTCTCAATGCAGACAAGGCTATTCATTTTATTTGCATAGAAGGTGAAATTCTCTCCTGTGCCAAGGGTCAGCTCAAGGCCTGTGCATCATTTAAGACCATGAGCTGGCCCTCTGAATAGGCTGCATTTCACCCAGACGGCATTTTTATGGCTCTGAGCAACTATTTGCTCTGGATTTAACGTTCTATGTAAAAATACCAACACTGGAAGAAGCTGATTAGTCTGCAAGGTCTATATTGATTATCTTTTTTGTTCAAATTACAAATATGAGTCATGTTGCGCAGTAATTTTTATCTAAGCCCTTTAGGACCCATTTCTGCCTCCATTGGAATCTATGGCAAACTTCCCATTTACTAGTCATTGTTAATCTATAAAGTGCTATCAGACCATTTGTTGTTTTTTAAGTTTATCCTGTACAGACTAACTCGGCTACCCCCTGAAGCTTCCCATTCGCTGTAATAGAAGCAAACACTTAAGCAGGAGGGAGCTGTAACCCTACCAAAGGAAGTACAATTATAAGAAAACTATTGCTTCCCATCTGTGATAATAAAAAAGAACAATTGAGATAAAAATGAATTAAAGAAACATGAAAGCATCAATCTGAAGGCAGAGCTTGCTGAAAATGAATGTTATCTCATTAACACTTAAACCAGGGGTGGGGAACCTCAGGCCCAGGGATTGGATGCAGCCCCTAACTTGCCTGAATTGGTCCCCGAGGCTCAGTGCTTCCCTCCCCAGTCTGTACCTACTAGCCTGGACCCCCCTATTCTGGTGTGCAAGGGAATGTGGGGAGTGTCTTTGTCCTTTTCAGTTAGGGGCCACATCAGTGAGGGTTTGTCTTTTTTTTATGCTTCTTACTTGTGTGAGGCCCCCAATTGATTTTTTTGTGGGTCAGCGGCCCCCCGACCCAAAAAAGGTTCCTCACCTATAATTTAGATTCTAAAACAAAATGGAATCTAATCATTTCTGATTTTTGCAAAAAATCTGATGCATTTAAAATCCAGCCCCATAAAATGTCATTTGTTGACCCTATGTCTGCAGAGATTGCATAGGCTGTAAAACAAACTCAAATAGGTCATCTTTTTAGAAAAAAATCCCTAAGATATCTGTTGACATTTCACATATGACATCATAAGCTTCTTAAAATGAATAGTTTTGTTTCTCTCCCTCTGTCTGTCTCTCACCCTTTTTAATGGCTAAAGGCCACCAAAGAACTGAAATCTTGCAACTTGAAGGTAGGGCAAGATTTCCAGAAGTAATTAGTGATTTTTGTGTGTCTCACTTTTTGGATGTTCAGCTGGATACACTTTAAAAGACCTGTTTGATGTGTGTTTGTTTTTCCAGAAAGTGGAAGCTCCACTGCTTCTAAAAATGAGACTCCTTGTGTCACTCAAGGCACTCACAAATTACACACAATGATCAACTGCTTTCGAAAACCTTGACCAATGCTTTTCATTTGATGCTGTATAAATTGGTGTTAATTACCAGAGGAAAAACATTATATGGGTAAAGGAACAAGTGTGAATCTTAAGTTCTGATTTCTAGTTTGGAGTCTGCTAATGACATCCTGTATGACCCTGAACAAGTCACTTAGGGTGCATCTACACTGCACCCATAGGTCAAAATAAGATACACAATTTGAGCTATGCAAATTTTGTATCTTATTTTGATCTAATTTTGAAATAGCTTATTTTGAATTTTGAAATAAACGGCTATTCCGAAACATCTCTTAACCCTCGTGGAATGAGGGCTATAGGAACTTTGGAACAATGAGCTTGTTATTTTGAAATCTATTTCAAAATAATGGGCTGGTTCAAAAGATGCAGAGTAGCCATTTCAAGATACCTCTGGTATCCCGAAATAGCTCCACAATCTCTAGATGTACCCTTAAAGTGGGATTTTTCCAAAGGACTCACTGTAAACCTAACCCTGTTCCATCAAAGTCAATGGGATTTTTACCAGTTTTCCTAAGAGGAAAAGAGTTAGGCCAGCTTTTGAGTGCTGTGGAAAATACCACTATTAATCTTTCTGCATCTCAATTTCCTCCACTATAAAATTGGGATTTTGGTTTGACCTACTTCACAGAAGTGTTATGCCATTGAAATTAACGTCAATGAAATTAACTTCGGTTAGTCTATAAGGTGCCACAGGACCCCTCGCCGCTTTTATTGAAATTAATGTTTGCAATGTGTTTTGACATCCCTGAGTGGAAAATGCAAAAGAAGTGCAAAGTACCTAAATTCCATTGTGATGGGTGCATTACAAATGCTTCAAGAAATATATTATCATTCCTCCAAAATAGTTTGATAAGGTAACAAAATAAAAGAGACTGTTGGGACGGGGGTGGGGGGGAGGGGCAATGAGCAGTTTAATGGAATGGAGGGACGGTAGAATCTTTCATATGGCATCTTCTTACGTGTTTCCCTCTTCTAATGAATTTTGACTCTTCTGTAATTGCAGCAAGAGGAGCAGGATTTCACTCAGAATTTACATTGCTCCCTGTCACTAGGAAGAGGGAAAATAGGACAAATTATTGGCTTTCCATAAACTAAACTAATAACTCAACAGAATTCATTAAATTAAAATGAGACCTCATACAAAGATGCTTATTTTACATTAGTTAAATAGCTTAATTTTCTAAATGCATAAACCCATTATTGGCTATAATTAAATTGGCTCAAGGAAAATATCCTCATGGAAAGATTTCTTTTACAATAATAATTGGAGAGATACCAATAAATGAATAACTGTATACTATTTATAAATGCTGCCTATTTGTATTTCGATTCAATGTTTGTATTTTCATTGAAATCTTTGCATATTCATTCAAATATTAATTCAACAATAGTCTTATCACAGCATCTTATTTACTCGTCTGGAGTGGTTTCCCCTCTTTGACCAGAAAACCAAACATATAATTGTTTTTAGAGACTTTCTGGACTTGCCAAAATATCAACTCCAGCACATGAAAGGGGGCAGAAGTTCACATTGTGCTGTGGCCATCTGGGACAGCATGTGCTATAATAAACTACTTGAGCAAAGTTGTTCATCTTATTTGCTCTCTAGAGGCTCTTTTTATTGGGATAGAAAAGAGATCTCATTGCCAAAAAGGAGAGTGATGCTGTCTGCTGAGATCTGTGCCAAGATTCTGATACAGAGAGCAGGGTTCTTTCATTTTATTAGCTTCTCTCCCAATGTTGTAAGGGACTAATTAAAGAATAAACAATATGACCAAATTAAAGTTGTGGGAAAAAATCTACAATGCCATCACATCTATTATCTTTAAGTATAACAAATTCAGATCCTTAGGTGGTAAAAATTATTATAGTTTCACTGAAAATGATGGAGCTATGACAATTTACAGTAGCTGAGGATCAGCTCACATATGTGCCCCCTTTAACAACTAAGGATCTGGCCCAACACAATCTTCAATATTCTTTCTGAAATTTGGCACCCTTGGAGATTTGGGACCTCACATCATGAGGTGGGAGATAACAGGCCTCTTTTCAAATAGGACACTGGCAAATTAAATTAGTTCAAACATCCATGATCATGAACAAAAACATGTAAACTACAGAGGTTTTGAAATCACAGATTGACTCTTAAGGCTATGTCTACACTGGCAGCTTCCTGTGGAAGAACAGCTATTCTTGTGCAAAAACTTGCCTGCTGTCTACACTGTATGCACATTCTTGCACAAGTAAATTTACAGTATAGCATTGTAAAACAGGGCTTCTTCCGGAAGAGTTAGTCCTCTCTCCACAAGGAATAAGCCCTCTTGCGCAAGAGCTCTTCCACCAAAGGGCAGTGTAGACAGGCAACATAAATTTCTTGTGCAAGAAGTCCCTATGGTTAAAATGGCCATCAGAACTTTCTTGCGCAAGAGAGTGTCCACACTGTCATGGATGCTCTTGCGCAAAAGAGTATAGACACGCCAGTATAGACACGCTCTTGTGGAAGACTTTTTGTGCAAGAACTCTTCTGCAAAACAGTTCTTGCGCAAGAAGCTGCCAGTGTAGACGTAGCCTTAGGGCTTGCTGTGAGTGTCTAATGCACACATACGTGTCTTTTTGCAATGAAGAACAGTGTGAATTACAAGGCTCCCCTCACTTTACAGCTTTAGCTGTCTCTATTCTGGATTCTTCCCATGCTACAAAAAAAATGTTAGATGACATATGCGTGTCCATTGCACTGCCTCCAAAAATGTGCTGAAAGACTTATGGCTTACAAAAACATGCCACATGCTAGCCCTAAACACCAGTCAGTCACACCTTTCTAAGCCACCACACTTCTAATGAGTGGACATTTGGACAAGAGGGATCCAGTGGATATAGTGTACTTAGATTTCCAGAAAGCCTTTGACAAGATCCCTCACCAAAAGCTCTTAAGTAAAATTAGTTGTCATGGGATAAAAGGAAAAGTCCACTCATGGACTGATAATTGGTTAACAGACAGAAAACAAAGGGTAGGAATAAATGGTAAGTTTTCTGAGTGGAGACGGGTAACTAATGGGAATAACTAACCCCCAAGGGTCTGTCCTGGGACCCATCCTATTCAACTGATTTATAAATGATCTGGAGAAAGGGGTAAAAAGTGAAGTGGCAAAATTTGCAGATGATACTAAACTGCTCAAGATAGTTAAGAACAATGCAGACTGTGAAGAGCTTCAAAAAGATCTCAGATGCAAAGTAATGCACATTGGAAAATGCAAAGTAATGCACATTTGAAAAAATAATCCCCACTATACATACAAAATGATGGGGACCAATTTAGCTATAACCACTCAAGAGAGAGATCTTGGCATCATTGTGGATAGTTCTCTGAAAACATGCACTCAATGTGCAGTGGCAGTCAAAAAAGCAAACAGAATGTTAGGAATAATTAAAACGAGAATAAGACAGAGAATATCTTATTGCCTCTGTATAAATCTATGGTACATCCACATCTTGAATACTGTGTACAGATGTGGTCACCTCATCTCAAAAAAGATATCTTGGCACTGGAAAAGGTTCAGAAAAGGGCAACAAAAATTATTAGGACTTTGGAATGAAGAGAGATTCAAAAGACTGGGACTTTAAGGAAAAACTTAAAAAACAACAAATAGACTAATAGCATCTTAAAGACTAATAAAACATGTAGATGGTGGTATGAGCTTTCATGGGCACAGCCATCTTCTTCAGATGACAGGAGTGTTAGAAGTGGATTTCTAGATATGTTCATGGAGGTTATATCCATCAATACTCATTAGCCAGGATGGCTAGGAATGGTGTCCCTAGCCTCTGTTTGTCAGGGGCTACAAATGGATAACAGGGGAGGAATCACTTGATGATTATCGGTTCTGTTCTCTCCCTCTGGGGCATCTGGCATTGGCCACTGTCAGAGGACAGGATACTGGGGGAGATGGACCTTTGGTCTGACCCAGTATGGCTGTTTTATGTTCTTATGAGTAAATTGGCAAATTATATAGGTGCAATGTGGGCTAAGAAAAGGCACATGAACCACTATTCTGAACACTAGGCTTTACTAGTTAGGTTCCTTTTTGTTCTTCCTGGTGAACAATGAAGGGATACAAGATGCTGAGAGAGACTGTCCAGAAAGACAAGCTTCAGTGTGATGAGTCATCTGAGTAATATCATAGGGCAATGTCACATGGATATGAAGAACATCTGAAAAGAACATCTGCATTCCAGTGCCAAGGAGGCATTTACTGCTCTGAAAGGGTCCTATTTCAATAACGTTTCTTGACTGCTGATGTTTTTGTGGCAAAGAGGCTAACTGTTGTCATGACCTTTATTGTGACCTACTTTGGAAAGACCTGAAAGTAGCTGGTGCAGAACATGGCAGAAAACCGTCTCAAGATTATTGGCTAGTTGGCTTACAAGAGTCATGAAGTTGTCTCACCTCAGGCTGTAAATTAGCAAGAACACTTCAGTTTTACATTTTGTACTAATATATAAAGCCACAAATAATATAGGATCAGCTCAAATGTGGACTGTGGCCACTGCTATTAGTAGAACTGGCACCACTGCCTGCCCCAAGATGCAATCTCGAAAGTCTCAGAAAGGTAGTCATGTTAGTCTGTGACTTTGAAAACAACTTTTAAAAAAACAACAAGTAGTTCTGTGGCACCTTAGAGCAGGTATACTCAACACATGACCCGTGGGCCACATGTAGCTCGCAGCCCGTTTGTTTGCAGCCCACGGTGCGGTTTGGGTTTACGCAGGGCTCAACATGTGGCCTGAACGTGGGAGCCAAAACAAAAAAGTAGTCAATATAATGGTCTTCTGTTGATATGCATTTTAGTCGTTAAATTCCTGGACTGTCATTGCTCATTAGAAGTGCTGTCATATGGGTGAAAATCGGATAAATATTGCATTTTATTAATATCAGCAGAACTGACTTAAATGGGG
>CM057847.1:73434995-73455856 GCA_030068395.1 Apalone spinifera | reverse complement strand
CTTAAATGGGGCCTGTGTGTTATGTAGTCTTGCCTTAATCTTTGTATTCATACCAATCTGTGTGAAATAAGTTATTTGCATATATTTGCATATATATGTGCATGAATATGCAACCACGCTTAAGTTGCGGTTCTCGGCATGTGCTGTGAGTATCATTGTGTCCCCCAGGGCTTCCAAAGTTGAGAAGCCCTGCCCTAGACACCAACAAAAATATATGTATTTTTATGTATATCATGATTTTATATATGTATATCATAAGCTTTCGAGGGCAAAACCCACTTCTTCAGAAGGTGCCACAGAACTACTTGCTATTTTTTAAAAGTTGTTTTTAATATTGAAAGGTAAAAGGGACAAAGGAGGAAAAGTGGCCTCTTTCATGGAGGACCTACTGCTCTCTTAGGGCCTGGTCCTGTGAAGTGTTGAAGATCTCCTGATGTGATTAGTACTCTCTCCTCCTTTGGATTTCACAAGGATTTGAAAATGTTCAGACCCAAATGGCTCAGGCCCTGGTTTCTCTTAAGTATTGTTTCCTGAAGAATCCCCAGTTGTCACTTTGAGGGTTCATAAGTTCTTGTCCCAAGATCAGGCCTAGTATACATTTGAATAATACTCTATAATTAGGAACCCTGATGTGTACAGTTGCAACACTCACACTATAGGAAATTTACACACTATTTACAAATAATTTATTAATACATTTAGTGCAGTCACAAATGCCCCAACTCAGTAAGGTAGACAGAAAGACCACTGAATATATATGTGCATATCCATCTACGCACACCATCCCTTGGAGAACAACCTGAACTGGTAGTCATCATCCTTTTCATCACCATCACCTTTCCCCTTATCAGCAGGGGACATCATTCTAGCACCTTGCAAGGACCACACTTCCTCCTTCTGCTATTGCCCCTAGGCTGGGATGCAACTTTTATAACATGATATACTGATGACACTATGTCTGTCGCATATTCAGTAGGCGTGTTTCCCCTTTTCCTTATTTGTATATCCTCACCATACTAATGTTGGAGTGTGATTCTCCAATAGACTAGTATAGCAATATATACTTCAGCTTAATACCATATATGTCAATTTGTTGCCATGACATTCTTGTGGTTGGGTCATGTTCCTATGGTCAGAAATTCCCCTTAAACATTCTATTTTCAGCTCCCCAATGCTTGGGGGTTTCCGCTGGGCTGCTTATCTATTCAAAGTTCATAGGCCTCAAGCCTTATGCTTGCTGAAGTCTAGAGATTCCTTGCTTTACAACTGAATATAATAGAAGCAGATTATCATGCAAAAAAGTGAATATAATAAAGACAAGTTAGCCCACTAGGCTATAGAGTGTAAAACGGCATATAGCCCATTACTTATGGTTTTATTTTAGTTATGCTTTTAAGGCATCTACAGACCTGAGGATTTAGATGACAATGAACTGGACATACCAGAAACTATATCTGCCAATGATAATCACACCACTACCACATGAATGATTACATCTAACTTTGAAATTGCAAATGAAACCTCATTTGGTATAGTAGGAATATCCATGATATCTAGTGGTATCTGGCAGTAAGATACTAATTGAGCTATGTCCTCTCTCCCTCCTTTCTTTAGACAAGCAACTCTTTATGACAAATGCCTTTGTTTCACCCTTTGTTCCAGAAGCACAATGGAGTACAAGCTCAGGACATGGAGGCAGATCAGGCTGATGGTTCCTAGATACTAAGATCTTTCCTCCCTCTATGGAAAAAATAGAGCAATGCTGATGGAGCAGGCTCAGGGGCTGCCTTTTCAAATCCCTGTGGGACAGAACCATAATAGCCCCAGTGTTTAAACCCAGGCAGAGCTCCACCCTCACCTCAGGCACAGTAGGAGAAGTAGTAGAGAGCTGAGACAGGGAAGATGAACTGGCAGTTTGTGACTGTAAGGAGGCAGCAGGCAGGGAGATGGTCTGTGATCAGAGAAGAGGGGGACTGCAATTTGGAAATGAAAGAATGAAAGGGAGGGATATGGCATAGAGGGGAGAGGGTATGTCTGCTCACTTTCAAGGGGAGTGATGGTGGGATTTACAGCAGTAGAGCTAATGTGGTGGTAATTTTTTTTGGGGGGGAAGGGGAAGTGGCAAGGGCCCCAAATGGTTTAATTGACTTTTTTGAAGAGAGATCACCCATGATTTGTGCATACATATAGGAGAGTGAGCGATGTAGAACTATATAGTTATTGAAGGAAAGGTTATCTAAATGCTAGCCAAAGTCCCACTACTTATTTTGGGCACCAGGTGCTTTTGAGATTGACCAAGTTGCTGGATGCTCCAACTTCCCATCTGCCAACATCTTCTCAAGGGGCAAAACTACATTATTTGCCATTTGTGTTTCTCATATTAGTATCTCATGAATTCAATGGTGTCAGAGGTTTGATGTAGAGTTGCTGTTGGGATCCTATCTCTTGGCTGTGCAGAAGCCTACAGAAAAGTGCACTTTTCTGACTTCTGCATGTTGTCAGCAGAAGCTCTCGCCCAGCATACCTATCTTCCAAACACACACTGATTCTTCAAGAGACCACGGTTTGTAATATCTGCGCACTACTAGTATTGTTCACAGGTCTGCATTGCTATTGATTGAGGCTTGCTCATACTGCCTTAAATAGATGGCCTGTTTATCACCTTTAATGGATGGCTAGTTCATCATCTGCTCACTCTCCTATGCTGTTAGCTATTACTATTAATTGCCTTTTATCTACTCTGTTGTTATTCACTGCTAGAGAGATAAATACCAGTGTCCCCTTGGGAGCTGGACTGGAATCTGTGCTTTTCAATATATTCGTAAGTGGTCTGGAAAAGGGAGATGAACAGTGAGGAGGCAAAGTTTGCACATTATACAAAGTTGTTCAAGATAACTCTTTGCAGCCAGCTTTGGACTTACAAAGAGATCTCACAAAACTGAATTAGTAGGCACCAAAATGGCAAATTAAATTCTGTTCTGATAAGTGCAAAGTAATGCACATCGGAAAACGTAATCCCAACAATAGCTACAAAACGATGGGTTCTAAATTAGTTGTTACTACTCAAAAGATCTTGAAGTCATCTGAAGAAGAGGGTTGTGCCCACGAAAGCTCATGATACCATCTACATGTTTTGTTAGTCTTTAAGGTGCTACTAAGCTATTAGTTGTTTTTTAATTTTTACTAGTTACAGACTAACTTGGCTACCCCTCTGAAGCTGCTGTGCAGTGGCAGTCAAAAAAAATCTAACAAAATGTTAGGAACCATTAGGAAATGATAAGACAGAAAGTATCATAATGCCACCATATAAATCCATAGTATGGCCACACCTTAAATACTGTGTGCAGTTCTGGTCACCGCATCTCAAAAAAAGATTAGAATTTGAAACAGCACAGAGAAGGGCAACAACAATGATTAGGGATGTGAAACAGCTTCCATATTATGAGAGATTAGTATGATTGGGACTGTTCATCTTAGAAAACAGATTAATAAAGTGGAATATGATAGAGGTCTATAAAATCATGAAAAGTGTGGAGAAAGTGGGTAGGAAAGCGTTATTTACCCCTTCACATAACACTAGGGGGTCACCCAATGAAATTAATAATCAGCAAGTTTAAAAACAAACATGAAGTAGTAGTTTGAGGTCAAACTGTGGAACTTATTGCCAGAAGATGTTAAGTCAAAAAGCATAACTGGATTCAAGAAGGAATTGGATAAGTTCATGGAGGATAGATTCATTGAAAGCAATTAGCTAATATGGTCAGGAAAGCAACCCTGTGCTCTGGGTGTTCCCAAACCTCTAATTACCAGAAGCTGGGACTGGATGAAAGGTCATTTGATAATTGCCCTGTTCTGTTCATTCCTTCTAAAGCCTCTGGCACTGGCTACTGCTGAAAAACAGAACACTGGGATAGATGGATCATTGGTTTGACCCAGTATGACATTCTTAAGGACGGCTTTAATGGAGTGTGGGAGAGTCTTAGCCAGACTTCACAAATCTTGCAAGCCTCACTCTCACCCACACACAAAGAAATTACATTGTCAGTGCTGGTGTCCAAGGTTGAAGATTGTGTTCTGGGAAAAGATGGGGTTTAGCATTTGCCCCAAATCCATAACTTATGCTTACAGGTCTAAACTTAACAAACTGTTGTTGGAAAACAGTAATGCAGATCCAGTTTCTATTAATTATTACCGGAAACATCTAACTATAGGAGAAAATCATGATAGAATGAGCAAAACTTCTGTAATCAATTATAAGAAACATTAAACACCACCATCCCTAATTTAAAAAAAATACATAGGGCTAGATTCTGCAGCCCTTAGTCAAGTTGAGTGATACCTAATTCTGCTATTAGTTTCTTTGATATCCATGGAATAGTCACACAGGGCCAAACTGTGAATGCTTTACTCCTGTTGATGAGCAGTTATTCAGATCTACACCCTCCCACTCTATAGATGTGGGAAGGAAGTTAAATTGATATAATTTACATGCATATGATCTGGAAGAAATTTCAGATGTTTCTGCCAGCCATAACTGGTAAAAGGTATTTCCAATGTAGGTGTTATTTAAAACAACGTCTTATTTTATTTAAATTTAAATTGATAAACTTGGTTTTATAAAATAGATATAGAATAATGATACGTTGACTAAGAAAGAAGGTACATCCACGGCACCAGAAATAATGATTTTGGGATATTCCATTTGATAGGTCTCTTCAAATAGGTAATCGGATGGAAAAGATTCTGCATCAGTTACATGATGTGAGAACTAACCACTGTACACAGGAAGATTCAACACATTTGGTTTTGATGGTTTCCTGCTGTGGTTTTCACTTCTGCATTTGGTAAAAGTGATGTAACAGTGATTTGCTCTTGTTCCAATTCATTTAAAAAATGTAAAGATATTTTTTGTTTTTATACAATAAGCATTTTGCAGTTATCCAGTAATTTGAACAATTTAAGATTAAAATGAAACAAAATTGGGAGGTATTTTGATATGGCAACCTTAAATGACATACCCAAGCCAAAAAGTAGGCGTGTGACATGTGTGTCACATCACTGAAATGCAGGCAACATTTCTACAAAATGTTGAAGCCTCTATTGTATCAAGAGAACAATTTCCTGTTCATATGTGATATTCTAAAGGAAAAACAAAACAAACCTGCAGCCACTTTCTTCATCCAGAAGCCAACAACAAAGAAATATAATAGCAAAGGATTGTGTCTCCATATGCTCCGATGAAAAGTTATCTTTTTAAACTACAGCATTCTGCTACAAGGAAACTGGATACAATTACATTTTAAAGAGCATGAAAATGTACATGGCCTACCTGTACTACTCTGACATTGGTAAGTACTTACAAAGAGTAGTTCATCTGATTTCATGAGAACATAATTAAAGTAAGGAAAGGTTACCCACATGGGCCCGCAGTGTAAACACATAATTTCATTTTCTTAAAATCCCCAGAAACCAAAATCTTTGTACCATTTCTCAATGTTGGTGCTTGCATTGAGACTTTTGAACTACATTAGTATACATCTGTGTAAGTACAAATAGGTCCAGACGTTTCTATAATACAACCACATATGAGAAAGCTTTTGTATTGTTGTTTTGTCTTGAATTCTTTAAAATTCACATTTGCACAGGCTCCCTTTAAGAAGTGATATTGGGACACACGGCAATTTCCTGCAATATCCTCGACAGCAACCCCTTTTGAATTACTATTGTGTATCACTGTGGACCAGGAATTGTGTATATTTCCATGGGGGAAGAGATCTATAACACTCCAATAACTAAAAACAGTGAAGTGTTGTGAAGTAAAATCTCCAGGGTTGTAGCGCCTGCCCATAGCTATCACCACCTGGAGAGAGGCTCACATATACTAGTATGAACTGGATTCTCTAAGGGCCCACAGACAGAGACAGAACTTTTAATTAAATAGCCTGAGTTAAAACTGACTTTGGGCCTTCTGTTTCAATAAAAAGACAGGACTTGAGGTCCAAAGGGAGTTCTAGTCCTTCTGAGAAAGGTTGGAAAGACATGGCCCAGTCTGTGTGCTTATTTTGTGCTACCACAATAAAAACCCTAGGTAGGGTTTGAATGACTATTTTATATGTCAGAGTTCTTGTAGAAGTGAGGAATTCATCTCTAGTAAGCTTATTAGCATGCATATATCATCTTTTATTGTTTTAAGTAGGTTTTCTGGTTATTTTCTCATCTAGTCTTGTCCCTAGTCCTGTTCTGGCTCCAGCCCTACGTCCCTGCACTATTCTTGTGTTCTTCCAAACATGCTCTTGACTCCTAATTTTAGCTATGACCTTTGACTCTGAACCTTAGGCCTGACCATCCTCACCTTGGTTTCTGATATTCTGGATCATTTTACAAGAAATATGGTTCAGTTTTATTAAACCCATTCATATACTTAAAAGATAAACATCAAGAAAATCTACCACCAAAGCTACACTATTAATATTATTTTTAAACATAACTAGCACTAAAGCCTCACATCTATCAGATCAAAATCAGATCAAGATAAAATAAAAAAAAGTTAGTCTTGACACTGTTTTGGTATTACATCAAATTAGTTAAATGATCAAACACACACCAAAGATAATCATACTTACACATTCTAAGAGTCTCAGAAGCGAGCGGTCCTTTTTGGATAACTAAGTCCCAACTAAATAATTTAATCATAGTAAATAGAATATTTAATGTTAGTAGCTGAGTATCTTTTACTCAACCTGCCTAACATTTAAATCATGACCTCAGAGCCAATTATAAAGCATTCTTCTTAGAACTGTATTCTTAAGTGATAGCTAAGTACTAGATTTTCAAAGGTAATTAGGTACCCAAACATGCAGAGAGATGCCTAGTGGGAATTTCTAAAGTGCCTAAGCCCCCAGGGGTACTTCATACCTTTGGGGAAGAATCTCTGGTCCTAACCCTTTCCTCCTCTACCCCCAATTAAGTTATTTTAATACAGACATTAATAAAATACCCTTGATAAGCAGAGGTTATTCACCAGAAATTAGATGACAATTTCAAGGATGTCAGGACTTCTAAACACAAAACACAACTCTGATGAATGGTCTTATCAGATACTATTTAGGGCTGTTTAGATCTGGGGAATTTTCCTTTCTGGCGCCTTCCCTATATGATCTTTATGGGCACTGGCACACACATGTGTGCATATAATACCTTTACACCCAAATTTCAATAACTATAAAAAGGCTCTCCACCAATTAAAACAGAAAAGAGAAATAAGTTAATTTAACAGGATTTTGCAAACTCTTCTGCTCTTGCAGTTGTCTTGATAGTGCAGGCACAGGGAGGGTACTTCTACACAGCAGGGTTATTTCAGAATAATGTCAGTTATTCTGAAATAACGTATTGCACGTCTACACAGCAAGCCCATTATTTCAAAATAAATTCAAAATAATGGGCTTCTTACTCTGACTTCTGTAAACCTCATTGTATGAGGAGTAGGGGAAGTCAGAAAAAGAGTGCTCTATTTTGAAATAAGTGCTGTGTAGATGTACCCAAATTCAAAATAAGCTATTTTGACTTAAACTACGTAATTTGCATAGCTCAAGTTGCATAACTTAGTTTGAGTTTAGCTCTGTTGTGTAGACATACCCAGAGAGACTAGTCAAAGGTTGTCATAGCCTATTTGATAAGGTTTTAATTTTCTGTGCTGAAAGGGTCTTGGATATTGTAGAATATCATACTTCCTGTAGGCAGCTTGATCACCCGAAGAGAGATTTTTCAGCCTTACCCTTGATTCTTATAGTTCTGATCTTATTCCATCTTGCAGAACTTCCCTTGGAGAAATCACATGCAAGGCCAATTTTGATGTCCTGCAGTTTGGTCCAATCAGGTTCGAGTTAGGTCATCCTTAGTTAGCATCAAGTTGGGGGAAAAACATTTAAATTAGAAATTAAAAAAAGATTTGTGTTTTTGCATACCATAGGGACTGAAATTTGTATCACCTCCCTCAAAACTATCAAGCATCTGGACCCAGGAGACCAGATTTTAGAATATTGGTGTGGTCTGATCCAGGTGTGTTACAAGTTTTACATAAAGTTAAACAAAAAATCCTATAAAAAGAACTGATTGGAAAAGAATCCTATCAGCAAGTCATGCAGCATTTGTCTAGACAATTAAAAATAGATTTGAACAGTTATGATCACTTATAAGTTTCATCGCCTCCATTTTCTTCTCAGACAAAGGATTTACAGTATTTTTTCTATTTTGGAAGTAAGCTACAAGTCACACTGTTTATCTTCTGAAATCTTCATCTCAATAGAGGAAAAATTACATTCAAGCACATCAATAGCTACACCCATTTAAATAATGATGTTTAAAATGTTACATAAGATCTGCAGTCCCATATAAACTAATCCTCTCACTGAGATGATCTAGGTTCCATAGCTGGTTCTGCCCATAAGGACTGGGAATTACAGTAACAGTGATCAAGGACCATAGAAGTTTTGCCTGTTATGACATTCCAGTTGGAAACTGGCTTCATTGGGATGCCACCTATTTAAGATGCCTGTTGTAACAGAACATGCTGTTTGCATGAATCAGATTAGCTTGTTTTATATCCCTTCTTTATAGAGTGACTTATGTTTGCAGTTAGAATAAGCAGATACAAATAAAAATCAGTTCTAGTAAGAAGTGTTGCCTTAGGGTGCTTAAAAAGACACAAAACATTACACCTGTGGCTTTTTTATGAGGAATGGAAAGATAAACTCCAACAAATTATATATACAGTCTAGTAGAGATAATCAAAGCTGCTGACAGAGCTGGGCTGCCACACATATCCTTATAGGGCTTCTAAAGCACTGACAGATTAGAGGGCAGGTGGGAACAAAAGAGAAAATGAAAACATGCTCACAGTCTGCCAAAACTGAGAATAAAAGAATTCACAGGCATGGGGTACCCAGAGAAGTAGCTAGGGGAGCACAGCTAAAGGCTGCAACCTGAAGAAGTCTTTAAAGTAGTGGTTCCCTCCTCTTGAGATAACTTGGCAGATGGGCACCCACCATTGCCTTCTTAATGCAGCATGTTCTGATAGTTATCAACAGCTCTTCTATTTCTGCCCATTGCCTGTTTTTCTTTCCAGTTGCTTCTCCTTTTGTCCATTCTCTTTGTTCTTTCCTGTCATCTCTTTAGCCCTTTTCCTCATTGCTTTACTTTTTTGCATTTCTTTTATGAGTCATCTTTCCAGAGACTCCAGTCTCTTTTGCCATTCTTTCACTCACTGAAAGGCCACGTGTTCCTGGGGGTAGGAGTGGTCCATTGATATCCCTCAAGGCTGAGCCAAGTGCCACTGCCATAGAAGCAAAGACAAGAAGCTTGGACTAGAAGGCTATTGAATGAACCTAGAGTCCTATACATGTGAGCTTCCACAGTTGGATCTATTGGGGGGTCTCAATAAGACTATAGAGATGAGGCCTTACAAACTAGCCATCTGCTGCTTTACCTGCAGATTCAGTAGCACATTGCAGAGTGCATAGTGGGTTAAACTGTGGTTAGACTCGCTGAAGGGTGGGTGGGGGGCTACCGGGCAGTTGTGCCTCATTAAATCACAGCTGGAGCTTCAAATGACTCCGAGGGGTGGAGGCGAGGCAGCAGCATGGCAGTCTAGTTGCCCCGTCCCCATCCCTTCTGCCTAAGGTCCTGCCCCTTCCCATAGCATAAAGCCGCCCAGCTCCCCGGTGCAGGGGCCTGCAGAGGCTGTCAGCAACCCTGACTTTGGTCCTTCAGCTTTCCTAACTCACATTAAACCCATGATAGATATTAGAAGGGGATATGTGTGTGTATATATATGTGAGTGTGTGTATATTTATAATGTGTAAATATAAATACACATAAATATATATATTAAAATTCACATGTTACATGAGTAGCAATCATTTCTCACTGTTTTTTCACTTTACCTAAAGAGTCACATCTGAACCTCAGCTGGTGTAAATCCATGTAGTGCCACTCATGTCTTTGCCTTTTGTTCTTGTATATAATTCAGTGCTGAGTCATTGAAGTTATACTGCTGTATAGCAGCTGATGAGCTGGACTAACAAACAAATCTGCACCTATTCTGATTTTTCTTAGTATGAAAACAATCATAGTCTAAATTAGGCTAATCTAGCTATATATAATATTTTATATTTGGTTGCTAAGGCATAAGAGATTGGTCGGCAAAGGCTTTCCTTGCCGACTGATCCCCGTCTTGACTGCTGCTTTGTGCCGACAAACAGCTGAGCTGGCACAACGCAGCGGCCATTTTTATTCTAATGAAGTGGGGGATATTTAAATCCCCGCTTCATTGACTATGTCAGTATGTCTAATTTACATGCCTCTGTCAGCAGAGGCATGTAGTCTAGACATACCCTGAGTGATCCATCCCTTGTCATCCAGGGCCTGCTTCTGATACTCAGGGCATGTTTACACAGCAGGCCAAAAGTCGAATTAAGCTACACAACTTCAGCCATGTCAATTGCGTAGCTGAAGTTGAAATAGCTTAATTCAGCTTTTGGCGCTGTCTACACATTCTTCCTTTGACTTCCCTTATGCTTCACGAAATGAGGGTTACCATGAGTCGCAGTAAAATGTCTTCCAGTTCAATATTATTTTGAAATAAAGGCTTGTAGTGTAAGATGCAGACTACAGTATGTTATTTCAGAATAATGTCAGTTATTCCGAAATAATGCTGCTGTATCAATACTGCAGAGTTTTTCCAGAAAAACGGCTGGAAAAGTGTGTCTGCTCAAGCCCATCTTATCAGCCTAGTTTGTAAGCTCTGTGGGGCAGGGACTGGCTAACTATGAGATACATGTACAGTGCCTAGCATAAAGGAACACCTGGTCCTGATTAGGGTTTTGGGTGGTACTTCATTATAAATAATTAACAGTAGTAGTTAGTGTTCCCTGTAAGCAGAGCACTTGGGTGGATGCCCAGGAGAGATTCAAGTGCTACCAAGCTGATTGGCAAGAGTGCCCACAGCATGTGTGTCTATTGGTGGTGCACATGCCTCAGTGCACATAAAATTTATTCTGCACATGGATGAAAAAGTTAGAGGGAACATTGGTTGTAGTAATTAACAAGGCAAAAGTTACAGCACAAAAGAAGCATAAGAGAAACGGAGGATATAACATAGCATATTAGAAGTACAATGGCTCCCACTAATGTAGCTCACCTACTGCACTGAATTAATAACTCCTCCTCCACAAGAGGTATAGCACTTAGCATGATGTAGTTAGGTTAATGCAATTTAAGCACAGTCACTTCCTTGCTTTCATCAACTTTTGCTGTCTTTCAGAAGTCATCCCACAATGCCTCACACTGACAGATAAATCAGTGCAAGTACTCCTGATGACACAAGGATTTTAGTGAGGATATGCAAAGCCATTAAATTACTGCAGTGGCTGTATGTCAACAAAACTTATGGCAACTTATTTAATACAACTGATTATTAGAAATTCTCTTTATTTTTGACCCAACTCCTGAAAACAATCTGCTGTTTGAAGTAGCATATTATAGCATTTTCATCTGTAGATCTCAAAGTATTATCCCCAGCTTATAGATGGGAAAGTATTCAGTGGATATTGAATCCTATCATATGAACATTCAAGTATATCAAGAGGGACAAATAGTTAACAGTCTTTATGTAAAAATCTTAAGATCCAAATTCAAAAAAATATTCTTATTCAGGAAGGGTCCTGACACATATACTTAACTTAAAGAATGAGCTTAACTATGTTCCTGAACATGGATGAATGTAGCACATGCTTAAGTGACTACCTGAACTTTATTGATTTGTGGTCTTAAAGAAGGGGAAAATATTCTTCTAAACTGAATATTCATTTACATTTTGAGGGTCAGAGATTTTAATCTTACTTGATTTCTTCTTCTGCGTGCCTATAAAACTTTCAAAGTCTTCTTTTATGTCATTACTTAGAATAAGTAAAAGCCCCTTTGCAAAAAACTCTTAAACCCCTCATTTAAATGCCCAATCCTGCTTTCACTAAAGTCAACAGCACAACGTCCATTTACTTGCAAGAGAAGCAGGATCAGGATATAACTTGGAAAATGTTGTGTCAGTAATGAAAAGAGTCTTTTAACATATTAGGCTTGATTCACAACAACGGCCTTATTCCAGTTTTGGCTGGATGTAACTTGTCCGAATCAACATACAGCTGCAACCCATGTGACATCCTCAGGGCCTTACAGGTTATATTTGATGAGGTCCACTGTGGTAACTAAGTTGAGAACCACTGGTGTAACTGAACTGATTTCAGTATTGGCACAGGAAGTGGACTAAGACAGTGGTGACCCAGCCTTCTTAAATTGCATATTCAATTAATCCAACAGATTACTGTACAAACATCTCAAAGCCTGGTTAGAGTGCAAATTTTCCCAATAAGCTGCTAAAGGAAAATTGTTATTTTTAAAAGAGAATAATAATTAATGAAGATCTTATTTTTCCTCTTCTGGAGCCTAACTGAAGTCATGGAGACCAATACTTTTACATGACCACATTAAACTTTTGTTTTCTTAACATCAGTTTAAAACCTGGTGTTGCATGTTGTGAAAACTGAAAATCAAAGGGTTCTGGCTCTGTATATCTGCTTTCCAAGGTTACATTGAAATTACTAGGTCTTGAGAAGATCTGTGCCTTCAAAAAGTATTTACATTTTTATATCTATGAATTCCCCCCTTATTATATATGGGATGCAGTTTTTCATGAGTTTGGAGGCCTAAAACTTGGCAGCTGTGCAATTCCGTGGATTTCAGAACATTTTAAGTATTGACAGTTCTCTTAGATCTACAGTAATTCTTGTACTGTGTTTAACAAGTAATAGAGCATCCTATAATCCCTGACAAAAAAGGAGCTGTCATATATATATATATATATATATATACACACACACAGTCTGTATGGTCATTGTTCTCTGTGAAGCTTTGGGATTCTTAGCACAAGTCACTCCCTGGGTCTCCACCAGCTCTGGAGAGTCATTCCAGTCTCCTAGGTCTGGCTGGTCCATCTCTGGAGCTCCTGCCACAGGTCTTCCCTCTCCAGAATCCAACCCAGAATAAGCTGAGTTGCTCCCTTTTATATTAGCCCAACACTTGGAACATGCCCAGTATGGCTGGGGTGGCTGGATTTTCTCTGCCCACAGTGTATTAATCCCTTCCTGCCTATTGTGGGGTATGCACACCCCATCACAGTCATGGAATGAAGAGTTTCTACAGAGCTATGCACTGAACTCCCATGGCTTTGAGATGTTCCTGGTTGGAGACATAGGCCAAAATATTCAAACTCAGAGCTCTTCCCATGATTAAGGCATGGCATGAGAAGACATGAAGATGTTTGACTATAAAACTGAACTAACTGGTATTAAAGGCTGGGATAATTAATAATTCAGAGTCGGGGGCAACCAATCAAAAGCATATGAGAGAAACACTAGGATGGGACTAAACTGTGATGTTTCTTTAAAGTTTGTGCTTGATACAGTAGCACCAAGAAGGAGAGTCTGATGTAATGGAAGTGGCAAATAGGGAACTCTATGCTTAACTCTTTTATGGATGTAGGAGGTCATGTGATCAAGTAAGACTCTGAAAATCCAGTTGTATTTTGTAAGAAATTGTAGTAGGATATGCTAAAAGAGAAGTGACATTATTGTATAGAATGTTGGGGAAGTCTTTTAGAAGGTAGAATACAACACCACTTTATTGGGGTGGGGTTCCTTTGAGTTTGCTGTAATTGTTCTTTTCTATGTATGAAAACAACTCTTTGTTATTCTTGTAACCAATACATTCTAAGACCTCAAGAGTTATTAAGAGACTATGTAGGAAAACTTGCCAACTGCAGGACTAGTTTTTTTATACTGAACCAGCTGATTCATTCCACCAGTTTACACCAAAGATTTCACATATAACAACTTTCTGAAACATTCTCTATTGAAGCTAAAACTATGCTCAGGACCTGATTCTGCAGTCATTAATTGAGCAAAAGTATCGCTGATTTCTCTGGAGATTTTGCTGGAATAAGGAGCTCAAGTCTTGTCCCCATTCTTATGCCACTGCTAAGTTATTTTTGAAGAAAATCCCTCCAGTCCTTAGCTATTGAAGGAACACCCCTGTTTCCTGCCCTTATTTCCCCCCTTGCAAACACACATTTTCTCTTCATTAAAAAGATATGTAAGATATGTAAGATTTCTTTTTGTATGAAGAATTCAAAAGCTGCTGATTTGTAGAACTTCACATGTAATCACTGTGTGAGTATATAAAATGTTTTTAGTATTTTAGTAAAGGCATGTTAGATACAGTGTTATATTTTACTAAGTTAAGTAATTAGAGCTGACAGAAAGCAGGACAACCTGGAAAAATTATACATTGTTACAACTAATAATTTATTTGACCATATTGATTGATATGTCACTGCCAATTTAAAAATAAAATCTCTGCGTAAACATTTTTATCTGCAATAGTTATAAGCAGCACCTAGCATAACACATAAATTAGAGGCTACATATTTCTGGTGGGTTTCTTCCTTAGTTTGTTTACATTGCTTGTTTGATGACACTGTGTAGAGAGTCTGTTTCTCTTTCCTCTCTTCATGGTTACCTAATTTCCTCTGTTTATATGGGTCTTTCACAAAGCAACAAGGTAGAGTAAAACATTTTAAAATAAGAAAATATAATTTAAAACCCAATACTTATTGCAGTGAGCCCTGGGAGTAAGTACTTGAAACTACTTAAACGTTTTTAAAAATAGATTTATAGAATTGAAGGTCAGAAAAACCATGACATCATCTAATCTGACCTCCTCTGTTTCACAGGCATTTAAATTTCCCTAGTTTCCCTTGAATAATTTCTGTTTGGCTAAAGCATATTTTTCAGGAAGCCATCCAGACTTCATCTGAAGATATCAAGAGATGGAGAATCCAGTAATTTTCCTTGACAGTTTATTTTAGTGGTTAATGAGAGTGAATCTTTAAAACTAAGACTTGGGCAAGTTAAGGTCCAATTCACCAAGGTAGTTAAGAATTCTGCTTTCTAACTGTTGTCCCACTGAAGTCGGATCATGCTGTTAAGTACCTTGTTGCAGTCAATGGGATGACTCACATGCTTAAAGATAGGTACATGCATAAATGTCTTGTGAATTCAAGCTAAAGAACTGACTTCAGTAGGAGCAGAATTGAGATCTTGGGCCCTGATCCAAACACTTATGTGCCTGTCCCCTGTTATTATCAATTGGATTAATCAGATGCATATCAGAACCCTAGGCAGGAATTTCTGTGGAGGGGGGAATGCTTTTTTTGGTAAATGTGGACCACAAGGGTGTGAATGCACCGCTTATGATCCCCCAAGTAAGCAAGGAAATCAGCCCCAGCCTTCTCCCAGCTGGTCAGAACATGGCGGAGGGAGGCCCAAGCATTGTGCTGCTCCTGCCTTCCCCTGGCCAACTGGATCATGCTTCCTTGGGTGATCATGGGGGGGGGGGTTGCTTTTGCACCCTTGGCATGCCCCCCAATTATGGGCCTGCATAATCCTTTCAGGATGGGGTTCATAGGTTACAGTCAGAGTTGTTCAGGATAGCTTAAAGTGGTCTTGAATTAGACGATGGGAAAGGAAGCCAGCTTCTGGTAGCTGGCAAGACTGGCTTTTGTCTCTAAACTACCTGGGATCTTTTTTCTTTGTTTCATGAAAGATACATATTTTGCTTAGCGAAATCCACTTGACTGGTTTGTGAATCTTCAATGTACGAAATAAGGTATGATATTTTATTTAAATTATGAGATTAAGTATGGCATTGGGGCCCACCAAAAAACAGAGAGAGTGATGACAGGTGAGTTTAAAATCCAAAGAGCTCCACAAAATACTGCTGCATAACTTGATTTTGTTCAACTCCTCCACTGTTATTTAAAAAAAAAAAAAAGTCAAATAAAATGAAAGCCCCAACATCGCTACAAGGGTAAGGCTGCAGATTTCAACATCCTAAAGCCATCGAAAATAAACCAATTTTTAATACAATATTAACTTTTCCAAAGAAAACTTCACTTATGTCCACATTGCAATCGCGTTCTTTTGAAAAAAATTGAAAGAACAGAGGGGTTTTTCCGACATTGGTAAACCTCTTTCTACGAGGAAGAAGCCTTTTTGCGAAAGCTCTTTCGGAAAAAGGCATGCATGGACGGGGAAGAGGGAGTTCTTTTGAAAGAAGAGAAAAGGAAAAAGCACAGGCACCCTATAGGTGGCTACTCTATCCTTAGTAATCACAGCTTAAATGCAAGATAGCGTGCATTTCATCATGTGCATTCATACTATCTTTCGAAAAAGCAGATCGCTTTTTTGATGCTTTTGCTGTGTAGACGCTCTCTTTCCGAAGAAGTTTTTTTGGGAGATCTGTTCCGGAAAAGCTTCTTCTGAAAGAAGCCTGCAGTCTAGATGTAGCCTTACTGTTACAATGAAAAACACCTTTTCCCCTACATGACTTGTGTAAATGTGTACTGTCTGGCATTGCAGTTCTTATTCCAGCTAATCTGTTGATTTCAGTGGATATTTTTCCCCAAATAAAGACTGCTACTTGGTGATCTAAGTTTGCAATGTTAATATTGCTTTAATGTAGGAGTTGTGTTTCATTATATGAATTACAGTACATGCAAAAACAAAGTGGGTGGCTTCAACTAGGGTTAGATCATAGTTTCTTCATACTCATCCATAAGCTATGGTATTAGTGTCTGAGTTTGTGTGCTAGATACTTTTAAATGTATATACTCAATTCTGGGCACTGGCACCATGGTGGTTGGCGTCTAGCAGCCAGAATCTCAAAAAGAGGGTTGCCCTTCAAGCACTGCTCTATTCTCAACTTGTCTTAAACTGGCCTCAAGGACTTGGAAGTAGCAGGGAGTGTAAATGCAGTTATTTCACCCCCACAGTAGGAACACTTCCCAGGAGAGGCTGATTTCTGAGATTTTGGCCAGTGGGCAGCTCTCTTTAAACCAGTGGTTGACCTAGCTGCTGTACACTCCCAAGATGGGGCCTGTCGCAACATCCCTTTCCCTCATATGATCATGGTCACCAAAGAGGGAAGGTCTCTAAAGTCTGCTTTACTCCAAACCCTGTCCAGTATTGGCACAGGCTACTGTAGCTTCATTTGTCTTCTACCTTGTATTTGTGTAATTGCTAGCTACATATCTGCTGCTAAAACTGACCTTATTTTTTCTTCCCAAGCTCTGTGCCTTTGCTTATCCATTATTGTGGATAACACAACTATTTTCTCAGTTACTCAGCTTTGGGGTAATCTTTGATTTCTCTCTCCTTCTTACCCCTCATCAGGACTGTTATTAAGTCATGCTGCTTTTTACCCTTCAATATTTCAAAAATTCTGATGCTTTCTTTCTCTTTCAACAGCTGAGGCACTTGTCTATATACTGGTAATCTTCCATCTTGCTTTTGAAACTTCCTCCCCTGTGTCCTCCCTAATATGCACATTCATTTCCTACCAATTGGTTTCAAATACATCTACTAAAATCAGACAGTGGCACTCCTTGCCTCAAATAGCTCTGTTTTTCACAATATTGTTTACATTTTGTGGGTTCACCCTTCATAATTCTGCCCTGGTTTGGCACATCAAACTTCATTCTTATATATAATCCTTATGAACCTTTTTTGCTACCTGCCTTCAGATCTGTATCATGACTTTCTTCTATGTTGCTCCTTTGTATAAAATGACCACTCCATCCCAATGTGCTAGGTTGCCTTCCTCTCTTCATTCAAATCACTCCTACAGACATATTTTGTCTGTGGGTCCTATCAACAAATTTGAGGGACAAAGAAAGCAAAAGTCCAATACAGAAGAACTAGCAAGATGCGCTATAAGAAACCACATACCTTTAATGTTTTAACCATCATTCCTAGTCCCACACCCCTACTGTTTATTGTGCTCAGTGATAGTCAGAACTAAAATTAGATCGTAAGCTCCATGGTGAAGGGCATGTGTCTTATTTGTTCAGGAAAGTGGCTGTCGTGTATTGGGCACTGTATAAATAGGCACAATGGCTTTTAATGGTAGTTTAATTACCCAATTACCTAGAATTATTTTTAAAGTAAATCAAACATTCCATTGTAAATTTGCTTTTTCAAATTTTATTACATGAACATTTTGTAAATAATCTTCTCCTTATAGCAGTTTTTTCCTTTTCTTCTGGGCTGTCTCTAGACTGGCCGCTTGAATTTCCGCAAAAGCACTGACTTCCTAATGTATGAAATCAGTGCTTTTTGCGGCAATACTTTGCCCTTCCCGTTCGGGCAAAAGTCCCTTTTGCGCAACACTTTTGCGCAAAAGGGCCAGTGTAGACAGCTGAGATTTGTTTTGCGCAAAAAAGCCCTGATGGCTAAAACGGCGATCGGGGCTTTCTTGCGCAAAAGCGCGTCTAGACTGGCATGGACGCTTTTCCGCAAAAAGTGCTTTTGCGCAAAAGCGTCCGTGCCAATCTAGACGCTCTTTTGCGGAAATACTTTTAACGGAAAAACTTTTCCGTTAAAAGTATTTCCGCAAAATCATGCCAGTCTAGACGTAGCCCAACTGTTTGATGATTTGTCTAATTTAGAATCCAATCCAGTTGTCCTGTTGACTTGAGTGGAACTATTTTGTGGGAATAATTTTAGTAGGATTGGGCATTAAGCTATAATTTCCTGCCACAGGACCTTATTTTATCATTTTTGTGTGAAGCATCATTTCCATTTATGGCACTCTGTCGAAGTGTTAAAGGAAAAAAATAAATCTCAAAACAGATTCCAGAACATGTTTTAATAGTTTCAAATAACATCAGGAGATGTCTTAAAGATGACTTTTGATTATAGCTTTGAAACTCTGTTGGATAATTCAATTTATTATTAATATTTATCATCCTTTTGGTCTGCCACAGCAATGTTGGGATTAGTTTACAACAGGCACAGAACAGCTTTCTTTCTAATCCCAAAATTAAACAGCCACTATTGCTCATTGCAGGTCTTGAGAATAATTTAGTTTCACCAGTCTAGAAGGGGTGAAGATCCAAAAGCAGCACTCCAGTCAGCAAATATAATCTGCAAGCAAAGCATACATTTGTCTACTCATGCAGTGGTGGGTGCACACACAACTATTGTAGCAGGAAGTTCATATGGTCTCTAGCTCTCTGCAGGCACTGCCAGAACATCCTCTGTTATCTGACATACAGCCAGGCTGCTTTTAAAAAATTCTAGCAGAAGCTTTTCTTGCTGAATAAGAAATGAGAGCTAGATTTTCCAGTTTGATAAAGGACTAAGAAAAGTTGCTCGTATTACCAGATTTATGAGGCTTTCATAGTGGACTATGAAACTTAATTTCTTCTTTTATAATTCACCAAAATGTCCAGAAATCTCGCAGAATCTTTTAAAATCTTGCTAAGGTCACTGCTTCAGGGCAGTCATGGGAATTGTGGCATAGGTTTCCACAAGGCTGTGCACTGGTACAATACAATAGACCATCTGCATCCACCATTGCAATACTTGCATTGGTGTCGTCAACACAGGTTAAAATAACAATGGTTAATTCTTGAGTGTGGACAAGGTCTATGAGAATCTCCATTTTAAAACAGTGCAGCCAATGAAAACCTCATCAACAAAAACAATCTGAACTGTTTAGCTAAGGAGGGACTTGAAATACTCTGCCAAGTACATTTCACAGCTCTCTCATAACAAATACTAAATTATTAGTTTATTGTTATTTCAGATAACAAAACATGCTTTAGGTTTGTTCGATAATAGGGCCAAGAGTGGGCATGCGAGGAAGGGGGTTGTTTTATTTTCATTTTCCAATGCAAAATTAATAAAAATGTTGCACTACTACAAACATGTAAAATGGTAGGGGGATTGCAACTGGTTAAATACTTGGAATTCCAAACGGAAAGAAAACTTGTTGCATTTCAAAATCTGATGCAAATTCTTATAGGGCATAAATAGCCAATAGATTTTTCAAAAAACAAAAACAAAACCAAACAAACCTCCCAAACAATACAAAAAAACTCCTGAAACTTTAAAATCAGATTTATCTCAAGCTGTGACATTTCACAGCAACACTTTGCTCTTATACTGATGCTTTCATGCAAGGCTACCAAGGTTGGGGAAATGGCATTAAACATTGCAACACCCTTTTGAGCCTGCAAAGTACCATGATCCTTTTACACGGGGAGAAAGGTTGAGGGACAGACTAGAGGTGAAGTGACTTGCTCAGGGCCACCTGGTGAGCTAGTGACAGAGTATAAAGAGAGCTCGGCTCTCTCCCAGCCATGTGCGCCAGTTGCAGGGGTTTTTGTTTGCTCAAAGCGTGCGATTGCCAAGAGAGCCAAGAAATACAAAGAGCAGAACTGTTATTCCTTCCGATAATGAAAAAACAAGCCGCCTGTAAAACAGAGCGACTCGCTATCAGCTCAGGGAAGAGGGCTGGATCCACCCTTGATCCACCGGGAGTGAAACACAGGGCCCCGATCCTGCCCTGAGAGGGGGTGCGGCGCGGACCCCGGCTCCGCCCAGGTCGGGCGTCCAACCCAGGAGCGGTGGCCTGAGTCTCCGCAGCGCCTCCTACCCCG
Organism: Apalone spinifera; assembly: GCA_030068395.1. NCBI lineage: Eukaryota > Metazoa > Chordata > Testudines > Trionychidae > Apalone > Apalone spinifera. The sequence goes on along the minus strand of CM057847.1, from coordinate 73,435,242 downwards.
GCACGCCCCAGCGGCGCGGGATCCCGGCCCGGGAGAGCGCAGCGCTCCCGCCCCGCCCGCCGCGCTGCCCTGGCTGCAGCGGGGCCGAACCTTCCGAGGCGCGCTCCCGCCGCAGCCGCCCGGGCGCGGGGAGGTGACTGGCGTGGGAGGGGAGCGCGCGCCGAGAGGCGGGGGCGCGCACGGGACGGTGTGTGAGAGGGAGACACCGGGGCAGCGGCTGCGCTCGGCTCCGGGAAGACGCTGCCGA
>CM057847.1:73418767-73434895 GCA_030068395.1 Apalone spinifera | reverse complement strand
CCGCCCCCCCCCGTCCGAAGGTGACTCTTCCCCGGCCGAGGTGGGGCTACTGCCCGGGGACGAGGTGGGAGCAGGTTTCGCTCTTGCAGTGCTCCAGGGTCACGGGTGAGAGCAGGTTTGCAACCGAGAAGAAACAGGAGAGATCACAAGTCTCCTCTCAGCCCGGCCAAGCGGGGATAGGGAGGGACCCTCTGGGCTGTGGAGGTGCTGCAAGCGCTGTAAAGAGGAGCACTGGTTTGGGGGGCAGTGCGTTGTAACGCTGCAGCAGAGAGCGGCGACCAGGGAGAGAGGAGAGAGTCTGGGAGTGTTTAAAAGGTTTCACTTTGTGCGGAAAATGCCCCCTTTAAAACGCAGCTGCTTTTACTTCCCAGCTCAGGGTGAAATCTCCTGGGTAACTTTCCAAGGGCGTAACGACGGAGTCTTTTTGGCTTAATGTGTCTGAAAACTTTGAGGTGGCCAATGTTCAGTTTAAAGTAAATATCGGGCAGATTCCTAGTCCTGAGAGTTCACATGTTGTACCGGAAAAACACAGTGGGTGATTTCTTCCTAATGAAATGGGCGGGTGTTTAATGACTGGAATGAAGCTGGGGTTGTTTTTTAAAAAAATAACACAAGCCACACCCCACTGCTACCTCTTGTCATACTCACTCCAGCTGGTCAGTGTTGTGTGTCTGCTTTGAAAGGGTGTGGGGGAGGGTTTGGGTAGGTAGGTTATAGTCCTATTTGTCTCTGACAGCAGGGTCCCTGCTTATAGGGTGGAAACTGATCATGTGCATGTTCCCAGCAAAAAGGAAATTAATACTCGCTTTTGGCCTGGACCTATTTACGGTTGTTTATTAACAAAGGTCCCAGAAGAATCCTGTAGTAGCCTTCTTTTAAATTGCAGTCCCAGGTACGGACTAACACAGATGCAGGAAAACCATAAAAAAGCTAAAAGCAATTTAATATATTTAAATTATTAAAGCTTGAAAAAATATGTAATTATGTGTGGTCTGTTCTATGCATTGTTGCAAACTGTTTATGCCATTAATATTACCAAGATAAGGATCCTGTATATTTTGTGATATATTGCTACTTTTTTTGTTCATTAGATATTACAAAACACAGATATCCTGTAAGCACTTGCTTAAAGTAGGAGCTACTGCTAATGCAGTTTCCATAGCTTGTCTTGGGACCAAGGTACTCTCAGTGACAGCCTGTTACTCCTGGGGGAGTTCTGGACCATTGTGCAAAGCAGAATTAACGTTCTTTACATAATTTCATTTTTTCCCCCACACAATTGGTGCTGTGGAGCTGCTGGTTGTCACTAAGTGCAGGTGGACCTGGCATAGGCTGGGTTCCCCAAGTTGCAAGCGTGCTTGCATGGGAGGTCCAGATGGGCTGCAGTTCCTAAGTTTGTTGGCCCCACTTGGTCACATGGTGTGTCTGAGCCTCTTCCCTGCATGGCAGCTGTTGGAGCTGGCAAGCTGTGCCCTGCAGAGAGAGGCAGGGGCAACTGCTGGGGACTTCAGCAAAGGGCTGCTGCTTTCTGGGAGGAAAGACTGAGGTAGGGAAGGGTCCTGTTGGGGGGGCATGACTTGGGTTATTCAGTAGTCGGCTGAACCTTTTACATTGTGGCACCACCCACCATCAGCAGTATGGGTCCTCTCCAACTTGTGGGACAGTATTACAGTTATGTGGAGTGGAGCCTGCATCAGGGCTCTGGAGGAAGAAGGATCGGTGTCTGGGGTAGGAGCGCCCACATACAGTCCCTGCATACACTCCCTCCACTCCTCCCCCCAAAATGTCCCCAGAAGGGTCCATTATTTGGGAACTTGAAATATGGGAACTCTTTCAGGGGCAGAATGAAAAAAATGAGAATTGACTAAAAGACTTGAGGCAGGTTTTCCCCCAAGGTGTGCTTAGTTGGCACATGTGACACACCAGATTAAGGTGCCCGACAAAAGCCTAACGGGAACTGGGTTGCCATAGGGGTTTCCTTAGCTCTCTACTCCTGGGGGAATCTTTTTTTTTGTTTTGTTTTGTTTTTTTTTTTGTTCTATGTATTGTTACATATATACTTGCTGACATATTTTGAAAGAAATTATTAAAATAATTGAAACTAGTGAGATTATATTGTTACTTTAACAAACAAGACATACAGAGCTTTTAGGCAGTGTTTTTGTTCTTACTTGGTGTAGAATTCTCTCAGGAGTAACTTATAGGTTGACACAAAATACTACCAGTAGTTGAATTTTTACCTATTCTCTATTATCTCCTTAGTGTTTCCAGTCTTATTCCCCTTTCTTTCCATTTATGGCAAATTGTTTCTGCTGTGTAACTGTGCTAGAGACAGCCAGCTTGAAAAAATCATTACTTTAGGTTGGCTTTGCATGTTTACCATGGAGATTTACTGGTCCTTGCACTTTTGCTACTTGCTTGCCCTTTAGCATGGTTGTAATGAGAAATTATATTTTACTTACCTTGGAGTCACAGATTGGCAGTTTAGGCCCAAGCTTCTGCAAATGCACATACTTAATTTTATTACTGAGTTGTCCTGTTGATTTGATTGTGAATTGTAGTGCTGTTTTACAGACATGTAGGTTGGGATTTTTAAATGAGCCAGAAGATTGATCCATACAGGAACTTGTACTGAAATAATCAGTTTTAATTCATACCGGGTGTTATGTTGCAAGTTTATGTGGATACTCTTATTTTGGAATGTATGCTATTTCAGCCGGTGTTTGTGTGGATCAGTCCTCAGGGGGTTAGGTGTCCACATTCCATTGAAATTTTTTACTCCCTTTGGGCTTCTTTGAAAATTCTAGTTTTATTTTTACAAGTAATCAACAGGGAGAGCTACTAGGTAGGGTATAGCATTTGGGTTCTGTTTCCATTTCACCCTGGCTTGCCGTTTGATTTGAGCAAATTACTTAATTTTTCTTGGCTTCTGTTTCCCATACATTCTGTATGGGTTTTTTTTTTGTTTGTTTGTTTTCAAGTAACATTTTGCTAAAGAGCTTAAGTTCTATAGATGAAAGTTGCGAAGTATTTTACATGTAAAAGTTCAAGATTTGTTGGCAAGTAAAGTGGATAGTGCACTTCTAGAGGTTCATATTTTGTTACTGTGAACAAACCTCTTTAAATTAGGGACGTTAATGTGTACCCGTGTACATGGTTAACCGGTAAGCCTGGGGTCATCGCACAGAGGCAGCAGTGGGAAGGATTGGCAGGAGGGAGCCAGTACTTGTGGGCAGCCAGTTTAAAAGCCAGCTCCTGCTGAGTCGGCTGTCTCCCCTCCCCCTCCACGCTGCTGCCTTTGTATCAGGTGGTACCCGGTCCACGTGGGAGCCCCCACAGAGCTGCCTGTCCCCCTCCTGCTGCCTCCCACCAAGGCAGCATTTCGGGGGAGCAAGCAGAAGTCGGTGTTTGGAGAGAGCTGGTTTTCAGCGTGGGGAAGGGGAGAGCAAGCAGGACCTGGTGCTTGCTGGGAGCCGGCTACCTGTGAGCACTGGCTCCTACTTGTCCCCTTGCAAAAATAAATGTATTTTATCATCGCCACTTTAAATACAAATATTTTCATAGAAGCAATGTGTGGACTTACTGAAAGTAAGTCAACATTTATACCTAATAATATTGCAGGCATTTTTTTTTTTTTTAAGATTAGTGTGTTTCAGAAATCCTTTAATAGTCCATGTTACTTATTACTGCCCCAGATCCACAGTATATGACTCTTACAGACATCAAGATGAGGTTCCTGGCCTAAGAAATGTAATGAATATAAAATACTATATGTTACAACTTAACTTAATATCAGAGTAACTAACAAACAGAATTCTTACGTTGTCAGGATTGATGCAAATAGTAGAATGCTGTAATTTCATATTTTTAAGAATTTGCTTTGCTGTGGATTATACAGTACTGAGAGATTTGTTTGAATTTTGGTTAAATTAGAACAAATTGTTTTTAAAGATCTATTTAAGTATTCAACATTTTAAAAAAATGCTAGGTCATCTAAGGCACAGTAAGTTAGTGGGAACTTGAGTACTGTAATATGTGTGTTGATTTCTTCAAAAGTCATAAGCAAAAAAGTCCAAACCAAAACAACTCCCCTCCAAAAAGAAAATGGAATTAACATTCTTGTACACTTAAAGTTTCCCTAATTTGTTAGTCTGTTGCTAGATTTGTTTTATCTATTTAGAATTTGAGCTTTTTGCACCATCATGTATTTGGATATCATATAACACTGGTACTGTGAACTTAATTTGTGGAGCACTGTGCAGATATAAAATTGGTATCCTCATCTATAAAAAATGATCTGCGGATGCAGATACCCTCTTGACCCCCATTTAAACAATTAACTGGTTAAACATGAGTATACATCCCTAATCTATATCCGCAGATATAAAATGAATAGCTGCAGATTTGCAGGGTTCTTTTGATTTGGTAGTTTGGTTACTACCATAAACTAGATAAAAATATTATTCAATAGCAAATATTTTTTTAAATTGTTCATAGATTAGGTAGGGTGCCACTACTTAAATTCAGTTCACCTTACAAATTTTTCACTTGATTATTTTCATTGCAAAAAATTTACTTTGTTTAAAACAGGCTGTTAATTTTTTTTTAAGAGAAGCACACTCAGTGGATGAGAGAGAATTAAAATGACTTCAGGGTCTAGTGGTTAGGACACATACTTAGGTGGTGGGATTTGCAAGTTGAAATCTTCCTGCTTATTATTTATACTCAGAGGAACTGCTTGACCAGGAAAAAGTGAGATCTTCCTAGTATCCCAAAGCCCAGTGGACTAGGGCACTTGGAGACCCTAGTTCAGATTCCTCCTTCTCATCAGATGGAGGGGGGCGGGAGGGAGAAACTGAACTGGGTGAGTGACCTAACCAGGGGTGGCCCTAGACTAGCTGCCAGCAGCTGGCGCCCTAGGCAAACCGTGCAATCGGCGCCCCCACCTGCAAATCCCTCAATGATATTGTGCCACCATTTGGCGCCCCATTTAACTTTGCGTCCTAGGCGACTGCCTCTGGCCCTAACCACTGCCCTAAAGGCTGTAAGATAGGCATCACCACCACCTTCTTGTCATTGTCTGCCTCTAGCTATTTAGTCAATCTAACCAGGGTCAAAAGAAATTTTTCATTCAACAACATTGAAAATTTTCTTAACTTTTTTGATTCAATGACACTCTTTAAATTTTCATTTTTTGTTTAGCTTGACCTGACATTTTTTTTGGGGGGTAGGGGAGACTGCTGGCAAATTGAAAAATTAGGTGTCTGCCTGTAATAGTACACCTCCTTTTTATTTATTTTTTGTAAAGCACATTGAAATATATCAGTGAAAAGCTCTGTGTGTAAAAACTAGAAATTAGTATTAAGTCTCTTGATGACAGTATAGCTTTAACTTTACTGTGCATCTTACACTCAAATCAAAGTGAAAAGCAAGAATGATTGTGGTTTTCATAATACTGACAATTCATTTTTCTTAGCTTTGTAGGATAAGTTACATATTGTTAGATTTATTTTTTGAGAGCTTTAGTGCAGTTTTAAACTTGCACAACGGTTACTGACTAGGATGCGGGCTGTGAACGGAATTTATTTTATTTAGATTTTCTAGAAAATATTATAATTATTTTTATTTGTTAATGTACTGTATTTGTCATGTGTATCTCTATGTTTATGGATAGCTTTTGTTAATCTTGTATTTTGTTTAATGTTAAATCTAGCTTTTGAAGTTCAATAGATGGTTTCATATCAGTTACTGTCTTCAAAAAGTAAATTTATGAAAAAAATTATCTAGTAGATTTTGTCTGCAGATATCAAATCTCGTTTTTATAGATTTAAAGGCAGCATATGTTAAGCTATCTCTGAATACGTGTTGGACCCCCTGGTCCAGCACCCTCAGGAGCAGAGTGATCCCGAATGAGGGATTTTGCCAGACCAGGGAGGATCAATTATGGACCCCTGCCACCAGTTCCCCCGGGGCCTGGCCACTGGCTTCCCAGCTGGCTCCCCACTCCTGCAGACCCTGCTGCTCTGTTGCCCTGCTGGGCAGCCAATGCTGCCATGGCTCTCCTGTGCTGTCCGATGCTGGGTTGGGTCTCCAGGCAGCTGCACGCATTGTGCGCTGGAGCTTTTGGGCCCACATACTGGGTCTTCCTGAGCATATGCATGCGCTTCACTAGGGTTCCCTGGGCAGCCCCGCACCAGGTCTCCCAACTCCGCGGGACAGTCCTGCTGCCATGTCTTGCGTGGCTCCACCATAAGCTGCCTATGGGCAGCCCACTGCCCTGCCAGCTCCACAGGGATCCTTGCCGCTGGCCCTCCACTGGGACATTCTGGCCTGCAACATCCATGCTGGCTTATGAGAGTTAAGAGAGTTTCAACCTGTAGTTCCAATCTCATCATTGAAGGGCTTTGTTGTTGATTTTCGGGGGGCAGGGGGAGTCAGAGACCATGTAAGTGTAAACAACTTGGTAGAAAGTACATCTCTAATTTACATAATTGGCTTTTATATGTGTTCAGGAGAAATGGTGAGTTGTTGATTGGACAGCCTGGGGAAAAGGGTGAGATGTAATTTTTTTACCTTTACATGATAGATTCTGGTCTGATCCTGGGTTACTGATAGAGGTTAAAAATCATCATCATTTGAGTTTGTGACATGAGTTCATAGGCCTTTTGAACACGTCATGATTTTTCAAATACTTAATTCCCAATGTATAGAACTTCATTAATGGCAGCACTGGACGAAAATTGAAGTATAGGTTAGAATTGTGCATTTCTACCACTGTCATCCAACCCTGTGCAGAACAAGGTTAGACAACATTGTGTTAAAAACACTGGTACCTTGTTTGTGCTTGGTGTCCACTACAGCTTCCATGCGTTCTACTGCTTGACGAGCTTCACCAGCTAGAAATTATGGATCCGAAAAGGCTTAAGGCTGTGTTTACTTTTTACGATTGTTTTCAGAGATTACCATAATCAGAATTAATTCTCTTTCAGGGAATCCCTGAAGACTGGGCTTAAAGAAAAGTGTTCAGGAAAATTTTTTAGTGAATAGAAGACTTTATAATGATTTCAATCTGACTCATTTTACAAAAGATAAAAGTAGGGATACCTTTCAGATTTAAATTTGACTCACTTATAAAATGTCAAACAATTTTAAACTATGAAATTACTCATGTGGCTCACAGTTTTGCATGGAAGCTAGGTTGAACAGCTAATGTACAGAAAAGCAGGTGATGAATGTTTGCTTGATTACATTAAAGGTTGCTTTACTTATACCAGCTTCTCATTAACTGAGTAAAGTCAATGTGCAGTCTTTGGAAACTGAGCATTATTATGAGCTGTCTTAAGAATCAAAATAAGTGTAAATTCTTGGCCGCTATAGCATAGCAAAGGCAACATAGCTGTGGCCCATAGTGCATCTTCTTACATGGAAAATCCTATGTTTCCCTCTGAATATTTCTTATACAAGTTATTTCTTGAGCTAATGGCTAATTCTGTAAGGTTCCTACAGATACTTTTTTTTAAGCATTCCCTTATGATGGGTGAATTTGTTATTGACTTAAGCGAAAAGTAAGTGTTAGCATTTGAGAAAAATGAATCCTTTTGAACTATTGGGGCATTATTATATGTTGGTACAAATGTGCTTTTCTTGACAATAAAACATGAGACTTCTTGATGCATTCTAGTTAAAGCAGGTTTAACAAAATAAAGAAAATGGAAACGCTTTTAAATTCACATAGAATGATGCTCCTGTAATGCAAAAATACCAGAATAAGAATATATTCCTCTTCATCATAAAGAAATGTGCCTATCCAGATCACTTATGAAGATCATCTGAAATTTAAAAATAATTTTAAGAATTGGGCAGATTGGGTGTATTTAATTTTGCCTTTTTTCATTTCAGCAGTGTAGATAGTGATTATATGGCTGCAAATGAAAACATGCTTGCATTTAAAGTTGATTGTCAAAATGCTTTTTTTTATTTGAACAGATGCTTTATTAACTAAGGGAAGTAAAGTGACTCATAAAATCCGGAGAGGTGTGTGAGAGAAAAATTCTAGTTTGGCAAGTGTGTTGTGTTGATGAAGGTGGAGTAGGAAGCCACAGGATGAAGTAATAATTGAATGATATGCCATGTTGTCAGTGAAGCTAGATTTCAACTATACTGTAAAAGAAGGAAGTTCTGTGTTTTTTTCAAAACTTTTAGTATTTTAAACTTCAGTGGACTTCTCAAGATTCTAGAGCAAAATATATTTGTGCCTAATACATGGCAGAGTTTTTATGCATAATACAGCAAAGTAAAAATAATTTTAGGGAGCTAAAATTAAGGAAATGTATGATATTTTATTAATTTGTAAATGATTTAGTAGAGTCTTTTGACTTTTACCTTTGAAATTGTTGCCCTGTTGCTGATATGGTCATGCACTTTTTCCTCATAATTTTTGCATTACAGAAGGTTTAAAGATATTGTTAATAGTCAATTATATAAGGTATTAAAAGGATGCTTAACAGCAACTAAAGACAAAAAGAGACTGCAAGACATTTCAACAAGTTCAAAACTTTCCAAGCTGCTGGAGAGCAAAATTTCAATGCTCCTGCTCGTAATAGCAATTATGAAACTGTTGTTACTATAAGTGTCACTCCTCTTTTTTTCAACATAGTGTCACCCATTCCTCAGGCATGTGGGTAGTCCTGGTTCTGAGACCAAAATATGGGTAGTTCCATGCAAACAAACACTAATGGAAAATTTAAGTTTAAAAAATGCAAATACTCCAAAGTTAAAAAATGTATATTTAAAGCTTAGTGTTCAACCTTAACTCTACTCCTGTATGTGATTTGTCTTTAAAAGAATCTTGTGGTAGCGCTATAATCAATTTTCTTATCCATGTCATCCAACCTTTCCCTTGTTGTCCCTTGTGAATCACTCTAGTGGCTCTTTCTGCTCTGTTGCATTAAATTTAAGGGTCTTGTCCCATTGGTAGCCCCCCACAATACTTGCATTACCATTATAGTAGAACCTCAGAATTATGAACTGGCTGATCAACCACATGCCTCATTTTAAACCAGAGCTATGCTATCAGGCAGTAGGCAGAGACTCCAGAAAAGGGGTGTGGTGAGAGGGCGGGAATATAGTACTGTATTCAATAATTACAAGTCTTTTTTAAAAGCGCTTTTTTTTTAAACACAAAGTAGGAAACTTTCTGTTCCTGTTTCATTTAACTTAAGATGGCTGAAAACAGAATTTTTCTACATAATAGTTTGTAAGCTGTATTTAAGTAGGGATGTTAAAAAGGGTAACCAATAAGCATGAGTGTGTTGGTTACCCAAACAGTTAAACGCCAGCTGCCTCCTTCACTGTTCCCTCTCTGTCAGAGGTAGCAGCTCGGGGCAGCAGACAAGAGCCAGTGAGTACACTTTCAGGAGCTGTGCAATCTTGTTGTTTTCTGCTCTCTACTTGTCCTCTACTCTTTTGGAACTTCATTGCTAGTCAGATTGGAAATTCCCTGCTTTTTTGTGTTTTGTTTTTTGTTTAATGGGATTGTTGCCTTTTGCAGTTGTTCCAAGATTTACAAAATTCTGGAGACAACATATATTCTCACAGTGGGAGAACAATTCTTCGCGGTATATGATTTAACAGCGTTTTTGATCCCTCAGTCATTGAGTTGCAGTTAGATCTCAGTTTTTTTCCACTGGTATGCTAATTAAACTAAACCCCCTCATTAAACTAAAATCCCTCCTTCCTAGTTCAGCAAAGGCTTCTCCAAAAAGTGTTTGAATGTATTTGCCCCCTACCTTCTTCATTTCCCTTGATTTGGAAGTCAACACTCCCTTTTCCTTTTAGTGGAAGGGGTCTCATAAAGTTGCCCCTAGTGGCACTGTGTCCTTCTACAATAGATTCCAATTGTGGGCCCCTGAACAGTGAAGTGACAGCATAGTTCCAGCCTCATGATCCTATTTCAGTTCTCCCTACAGTTCCCAGAGTGGCTTCCTTATCTGAAATGCTTACTTTGCTGCTGCGACCTTCTGCTTAGCTGTTCCTCAGTGCATCTTTAGCCCAATTACATAGCATTGTTCCTTCTCAACTGGAAACTATACGTCAGGTCCTACCCATACCTTCACTGGAGAAGCCCTGCCAACTAGGAATGTTAAAATGTGGGTAATTTTGTAACATGTAACTGCTGGAAAACTCAGCGTTACACACACCTGCTTTCAAGTCAGCTCCTGGGGCTCACTGGCTCCTGCCTGCAGCCCCTCTCTTGGAGAGCTGCATGCTGCCCCCGTGTTGCTGCCTGTAATACAGAGGCAGCAGCGCAGGGTGGCAGCTGACTCCCCAGGAGTGGGGAATGGGAATCTGCGTGTAACCATGAACTAGGGATATAAGTGATTAATCAGCTAGTTGACTGTCTGATAAGTAAAAGCTTATCGGCTAGTCAACACAGAAGTTGTTTCCCTCCCTTGATGCCTCTGTCAGAGACAGCAAGGGAAAGGAGAGAAGGATGCTGGGGGGAGCTGGCTTAAAAGCTGGTTTCCTCCAGCTCTGTGGGAGGGGTGCAGTGGCAATGTTCTACCTTCGAAATGTACAAGAGTACCCATTGGGGCTCTTGTACATTTAAAGTGGAAGTGCCGCATGGAGCCTGGGGCCAGCAGAGGACTCAGAGTCCCCCGCTGGCCCTAGACTCCATGGGGCTTTTCAAAGGCGGAACGCCACACAGCACTTCTGCCTCCGAAATGTAGCAACAGCTGGGCAGGCTCTTGCTGCATTTCAAAGTGGAAGTGCCTTTATCGACTATTTGAAATTCCATCGACTATATGATTAGTTTATTGATCTAATTTTAACATCCCTACCATGAACGTTAACTCGTAAGCCTGATCTGTTGGTTAACCATTTTACACGGTTATACATTCACATCCCTATTGCCAACAACCTATAGCCTTTCCTAGTTGTGTCTGTTGCTCAGAAGAGAGAGATTTTATTATCCTCATTCTCAGGAGGCATTTCTGTAGTCACTTTTTTTCTGGGAACTACAGCCTTAAGAACACCTGTCCTTAAAGGAATTAACTGGGAAACAAAAGTGCTCAGTCTAAGGTGGTGAATTAAAGACTCAATATACTATGTTACATAGGATAACTGGAAAGTATGCTGTGTCAGGAAAGTAGATGTCAACATGTTTCCAGAGTTAGCTTAAGAAGTTTTAAACAATTTCTTGGCTTGTTTTTATTTTTTAATCTTACTGTTCATAAATAAAGAAGTCTGATGAGAGCAAGTTACTGTGTGATTAAGGTTGTTATATATGCTTGTCATGCAGACGACTAAACCTGGAATATCTGTTCGTCATATACTTTTCTGGAGAAGAGATTACTAGTTATGGCTACTTAGTTCTTGCTAAATAGTTTAGCTGCTTAATGTGGTCCAATATATTTTAGGACTGTATTGTTGACAGCTTGTTTTATTCTCTCAATAATAGTGTTATATGCATTTTAGTACATTTATTTCTGTTGGCTTTGAGAGCTCGTTTGCTATTGATTAGCAGCCAGATACTATTCCTTTGAGTGATATGTCTACCTTCTAGTTCAGGGGTGGACAACCTGTTAGAGATGAAGAGCCAAAATAGCAGTTGATAGAGTGCGAAGAGCCACGTACTGGGGGTGGGGAGAGTTGTTGAGCCAGGCGGGGGGGAGGGGGGAATAGGTGCTGGTACACGGTCCCGGGGCATACCATCACAAAAAAAGCACTGGGAAGCGGTGAGAGGTACGAGCTCTGGGAGGGAATTTGGGTGCAGAAGGAAGTAGAGAAGAAGATGCTGGCTCAGGGAGGGAGCTCCAGGCTGGAGAGTGTTGTGGTCAGGGGGAAGGTTGGGGTGCTGAGCAAGCCGCAGGCTTGTGGCTGTGAGGATGCAGGAGTTTAGACTGGGGTGCATGAGGGGCTCAGAGCAGGGAGGCTGGGAGTATAATGGGCTCAGGACACAGATTTGCAGTGTGTGAACGGTGCAGGAGTGTTGTGGCGGAAGACTGGGGATGTGGGGGTGCGGGAGTTTGGGGATGTGAGAGGCTCAGGACAGGGGTTCCAGTGTATGATAAGCTCAGGTTTGAGGTCTAGGGGGTGCAGGAGTATTATGATGCTGCGGCCAGATGAGGATTTGGCCCCAATTGGGAGCTTGTTTGCTAGGCTTCATTTTTAAATAAAATATTATGTCAAACACAAAATGTTTCAGCATTGTCTTTGAGAGGGGCAGGGAACCTGTTTTGAGTCAGGGTCACTGACCCACAGAAAAGTCAATTGGGGCCACACAAGTGAGATGCAAAAAAAGCAACCCCTCCAAAAAATCCGAAGCCTCACTAATGTGGCCTCATCTGTGCTTGTGGGGGCTGGGTGCTGGGGCAGGGTGCTTGTGGGGGGGTGACCAGGGGGAGGGGACAGGGACAGCTAGGGCTAGTACCTGTGGATCCTGCAGCTGTGCACAAGGTCTGGGGTCTCAGGAAGCACGTGCGCTGCTTCTCCCTCCCCCAAACAGCCGGGTCTGTGGTGCACCAGCAACTTCTTTCCCCTGCTACCTGCCTGCATATGGGGGGTGGGAGTCCCAAGACTGCTCCAGCTCCAGCTGTTCAGGAAGTGCGAGCCCTGCTCCTTGCTCCCTGTGACAGCCACATGCTTCCTGAGCAATTCGAGATATATCGGTCCCGGAACTCCTACTCCCCTTCCCCATGCAGGAAGGCAGCAGGGGGAAGGAAGTCACTGGCGTGCCACAGATGCAGCTTTTCAGGAGGCTTGCTGGCTGTTTAGGGGAGAGGACGAGCAGCCCGCTTACTTCCTGAGATACAGAACCTAGCTTGTAGCTTCAAGACTTCCCCTGCTTCACCCCCCCCTCCATGCTGCAGGAAGGCAGTGCACTACCTCCATTTTCACAGGCGGTAGCGTCAGCGTGGGCTTCTTGCGGAGTGGGAGGGAATGAGAGGGGGCTGGAACACCTTGTGATCAACCGTTGTGCCTCTGCAATTGACCAGGAGATTGCAATCGACAGGCTGGTGACCACGGTGCTAACCCAATACCCCTCCCCTTCCCCAGAGCCAGGCACCACCACCACCACCACCACCCCGCTCTAACCTAGTCCCTTTCCCCTTCCTCAGAGCCAGTCCTGGTCTTGCACTGTCTGGACCTGACTGGTCACAGATGTGGGATTTTTTTTGGACTGGGGAGGTCATTTCAGGCCTCCTGCTGCTGCCCCCTCTCAGCTACGCTTCTTTGCATCTCCCTCCCTTGCAACCCAGCTGAGACCCCCCCTTTCCCTGCACCTCCCCAAAAGACCATCCCTCACAACTCAGAGGAGCCCAGTGCCAGTTCCCTGCAGCCCCCCCCCTCTTGCAGCCCAGCTGAGCTGCCTGTCTGTTCCCTCCCCTCAGCCCAGCTGAGCCGTTTCCCTGCACCTCCTTGCAAACCCTACAGACCTGCTGAGTCCAGAGCTGGTTCCCTGCCCCTCCCTCTCCCTCCTTCCCCTTGAGTCTGGCCCCTGGGCAGCCCAGCTGACACACAACACCCATTTCCCAGTACCTCCCGCAGCCCAGCTGAGCTCTGTGCTGGGCACCTCCCCCCTTCTGCAGTCCTGCTGAGCCCCATGCTGGGCACTTTCCCCCTCCCACAGCCCTGCTGAGCCACGCAGCTGGTTCCTGGCACTTTCCCGGTCCCACAACACAGCTGAGTTCCCTGCCTGCCAGCATAGCTCTAACCTAGTGCCAGCGCTGCCACTACAGCCACACGCATCTCCCTCCAGGCGCTGGGGTGTGTATGCTGAGCAGCCGACTGAGCTCGCTGGAATGCGGCACAGAGTTGCTGGCCTGAGTGGTACCAGCAGGAGCCGCATTTTTTTTTTTTAATCATAGAGCCGCATGCGGCTCATGAGCCTTGGGTTGGCCACCCATGTTCTAGTTCATTATATATATGGAATCCTGTGATTCTGCCGTTTGCAAAGTCAAAGTTTTCATTTAAAAAAAAATATGGAAATGTTTAGCCCTTCCGTTTAGAATGTTCATTAGGAATGTGATAACTTTTTCTCTGAGTCTCTACAAGTATTAGTTCCGGCTTTATAAAAACTTTTTTTGTCAAAAAAATAAAGACAGCAAATATGTATCCCGTTTTTCTAATGTAAAAATTTCTGGGTGGCAAAAATTGAAACTTCGTTATTCAGATTAAAACCTGGATTTCATCTGACAGTTTGTAACATGCAGTTGTGTGTAGGGATGGATGTTAAATATCAGTTCATTGAATAGTCGAGTAACCTCATGAACTCTTATCAGTTATTTGACTTTTATAGTCCCCGAGGGTGGGGCTGACAGCCAGTGTGCTTCAGCCTCTCTTCTGAGGTGCCCCCTGCCACTCTGCACTGCTGCCTCTATATTGGGACAGCAGCATAGAGTGCCAGGTGGGGGCTGGTCCACGAGGGGAGCCCGTTTTAAAAACAAGCTCCCCTCGTGAACTGGCTGCTCATCCTCCTGTGCTGCTACCTCTAATAAAGAGGCAGCAGCCCCTGTCTGGGGGGTCTTGAGCTCCCAGACCCAGTGTGAGCTGAAACTGATCTGGGCTGGCTGCCTGCCTGACTCCTAATATGCTTTAAATGAAGAGCCACAGCAGACCTGTTGCTGACCAGTCTGCTAAAATATTTACTGGCAAGGGGGTTGGGAATGCATGTAGTCTATAGCGTTAACCTATAAGCTTTTGCTTAGTGGTTAATCGACTACACTATTACATCTATAGTCGTGTGGTGTTAATATTATTTTTTTGCTTACATTAAAAAAAAAATTTGAGGGTATTGTAAAATTAGAACACTTTCCAAAATGGAAAATTGTATTTATCTAATAGAAGATTTACTGTACTGTTTTTATTTCTTCATACTCATTTAAAACCAGAGGATTTTATTTTAATTGGAAGTACAATAATTATTCCAGAATAAAAATTATTCTTATTCTCTAAGGGCTTGTCTATACTTCAGAGAAGATTGCAGCTGCTGCAGTCAATCTTTCAGGTTTCAAATTAGAGTCTAATGTAGACATGCTAATTTGAACTGAGAGAGTGCTTCCCTAGGCGCCGTTAGCTCTGCTCCTGTGAGAGATAAGGGAAGTAGATGGGAGAGTGTGCTTCTATTGACCTTCGGTTGAGTGCATGGCACCAAAATGCCTTTTAAGATACTTCTGACTACAACTCCAGCTGTGTAATTAACATAGCTGGAATTGCGTCTCTTAAGTTGACTTACTCTTGTAGTGCAGACCAGGCTTAATAAAGCACCATTTTGGGGAGCTATTCAGGCATAACTAATGAGGAATAGTTTATTTTGCAATAAGTATGTCAGTCATTTTCCTCATGTAGACAAGGTCTGTGTTGGCAAGATTAAGATCCAAGTTGTTTTCATCTTCTCAAGTCTGTTTATTTTTTATTTTTAACTTTGAACTTTATAAAAAGTGATACCATAAAGTTGCGAGTATAGTGCACACTTTTTCCCCCCGTTTTTTAATGTCAAAGTCGGGGTGCGCATTAGCCATAGGAGTTTTTTTTCAAAGTTTTCATTTGGCGGTTCCGTGGCACTTAACCTCTGGTTTCCAGCGATTAATTAAGTTGATTTTTATTAGCATCGACAAGCAACTATATACACAGTTTCAAAAAGGTAAGTTAAACAAATGAAATCAACACTGCAGCGCAAACAAGCAAATACCGTATGTTAATTGTTCTTCTACTCATCTTCGAAGCCCTCGAATTCGCGTATGTTAGAATCTTCCTCGAACAGACTAGCAATATCTTCCGGGGTATAGCCCTCGACATCTTCATTCAGGTAATACAAATCATTGTCATCTTCGCATACCGGTAATTCGCCCTCAGACGATTCATCATCGCTCGGATCCATCCACAGGGCATCATCCTCGCTGCCATCCATAGCATTAGAGATGCTGCATTTCAGAAACCCCTTCCTTATGATAGCGGGATCAAGTTCAACCCAGACATCTGCTATCCACTGGGTAACATCTTACAGCATTGGTGTTCGCATACGTCCACCTGCAGTAAATGTATGTTCACCTTCCAACAACCAGGTGTACTATTTCCTGCGTAGTGCATCTTTCATTGGCTTGTTAACTGTCATGTCAAGCGGCT
>CM057847.1:73400008-73418667 GCA_030068395.1 Apalone spinifera | reverse complement strand
ATGACACCGAAATGCATCCAAAACTATTAGAGACCGCTTTCTCATAAGTCCACCAGGCCGCTTCTCCCAAACCGTCTGTAGCCAATCAAGCATTAAAGCTTTGTCAATCCAGCCTTTAGGGTGAACACGCACCTGAACGGTGTTCGGGAATATAACATTCTTTGGCATTGTCTTGTGCTTGAACAATATAAGGAGGCAGCTTCGTTCCGTCGGCCATGCAAGCAAGCATTATGGTAAAGCTAGATTTTTCATGGCCTGTGGTAGCAATGGAAAAGGTCTTGGCACCTTTCACTTCAAGCGTTCTGTTGTAGGGATTATCGAAATTTAACTGTCTGATCTGCATTACCAATTAATGAAAGGTCGTAGCAGTGCTGCTTGCATAGTTTTATGATAAACTTTTGGAACTGTAGAACTTGGTGTCTGAGTCCATGGGTAGCTTCTGTGCGAGTGTCGTTCGACATCAGACTGATAGGCTATGGCGATTCATGAACCGATTGCCCCAGCCATGCAAAGCTTTAAACCCAGTTGTGTTAGCGCACGATTTGGCAATGGTCAAAGCCTTCATTCTAACCTCCACAATGCTAATACCTCAGTCTTGCTGTCTACGCTCAGCAATCCGTTCAACCAGCTTGGCCTCCAACTCAGGATATGCAGCGCTTTTACCTCGCTCAGCCATCTTCATCCGAGGCAGTGCTTGCAGGCGCTCTTTCTGCCGTCTCCAAAGCCGAATGTTAGACTCTGCTATGCCATCAAATTCACAACTGGCAGCTCTGTTGCTATGAGCCTCAGCATAGCTAACAACTTTAAATTTTTCAGCAGTCGTTCAAGATCGCCGACAACTCATGGCATCCCAAAGAGAGCATGGAAACGCTGCGCACTGTATACTCATGCACTCACGCGTGATTACCCGGCAATACAAAAAGACAAAACAAAATACAGCAAAGTTGGGGTGCACATTATAGATAGGAGCTCAGTTTATGCCGGAATTCTCATGTTTAAAAGGTAGGTGCGCATTATGCATAGGTGCGCATTATAGTCGGGAGTTTACGGTATTTTACTGTTGTAACTAGAGCTAAGCAGCAAGTTACTGACAGATCATTCATTAGAATTTCTTGGTGAATGATATATTTTATTCTTGCCCTGGTTATGTTCTCCCTTGTAGTGCATGGGTGAGAGCACCTTCATAGCAAAACAGATTAAGTAGTAAATGATTCATTTGTATGTTAGGCAAGTATATGTTGCCAAAATAAGCTGACCTTTGTTGTCCTAGCAAGCCACACAGAATTTAACTACTTACTTTTAATGGGCCTCCCACTAGCTTTTTTTTAATGTAGCTTTCCCCCTCAGCTAGTCTGACAAGCTGCCTTTTTGTGTTTAAGTTCACATTGATGTTTTCTTATACTAAATATCTTATAGGTTTTATAGACTTATAAACAGTGATTTATTATTTTGCATTATGTATACTATAGGGATGTAAGCGACTAGTTGAGTCACTACTTGACTACTTGTCATCTCCTCCTCCTCCTCCCCCCCTCCCCCCGCTGCGTCTGATACAGTGGCAGCAATGAGGGAGAGTAGGAGCCAGTGATGGAGGCCCCGTCTTAAAAGCTCGTTCTCCCCCCCTCCCCCAGGACCGTTTCTGCCATGCGGAGGGTGTGGGGGTGTGTGGAGTGGGGCAGGGGAGGAAGAGGCTGAGCAGTCTGGGACCTAGCGTTAGCCGGGACTCGGCAGTCCTGACTCGCGCCGCATCCCACACCTACCCCCCACTGTGCCTCTGCCTTCTAAATGTAGTAAGATTCAGGTGGCTCTTACTACATTTAGAAGGCAGAGGCTCAGTGGTCATGGACTTGTGCACTGAGTCCTGGACTTAATGTAGTAGGAGCTGGGCTGCCTGCATGACTGGCTCCTACAACATTTAAAGTGGAGATTAGCAGCGGGGCCTCTTACTGACTAATTGAGTTGAGTACATGTTTAGACAGTTACCTGCTTTTTAATGTCCTTGGCATACTATGGTATTGCTGGTGAACTCCAAGCAAGGAGCAGGTACCTGTTGTCCTAATAGGTGTACAAAAAATTAAAAAAAACCCTTAAACAACAAATAGTCTAGTAGCACCTTAAAGATTAACAAAACATGTAGATGGTATCATGAGCTTTCGTGGGCACAACCCACTTTTTCAGATGACAGGAGTGTTGGAAAGCCAGATACAAGAATGCATAAGGGAAGAAGGGAGCGGGGGAAGAAAAAAGAGACAGGTGAGTAGATTAACTCCACTATCCCTGTGAAGTTTGTCTGTAACAGGAAAAACTTAAACAACAATAACAATAGTCTAGTAGCACCTTAAGGACTAAATAGTTCTGATAAGAACCATTAGTTTGCACTTGGAAAGGAAGATGACCAACACCAGTTTCTACACAGATATCAAAACCATTAGCACCTTCATTTTTTGGTTGGTTAAGTCAGTAAGATGTGTAAGATAATGTGCCATCCAAAGGAAGACATTTCTTGCTCCAGAGAGCTTACAGTATACATTTTGTCCTTTAGTACCAAATCTTAACATTACAAATGTCTTACCAATAAGTTTGATGAACATTTTGAAAAATCCATGTTCTTAATGCCATATCTATTTACTTGCACATACTCAAAATGCACATTTTAATAATTGGTCTCTCTCTTGCTTTGCGAGTCACAAGAATTAGTGTGATGCTGTTTAGGTCCAGACCTTTAGAGGAATATTCAATTAAAAGTATTCACACTGAAATGGAAGAGAAGAAAACATTTCTAATATAAAACATTGTAAATATTTCCAAACATTTTTGGTATAAACTACTTGAATGTACATTTAATTGCCAAAGCCAAATGTAGTAAAGAGCACAGGTGAAAGAGATATGTCTCCTTGATATGTTAGTAACTGTTGTATCAAGACCATTTTACACTTTTTTATTAATTGGAGCCAAGATTAATATCTGAACAGTACATATTTTCTACTGTGTTCTATAACAATTGTGAAAGGCAGGAATATGGTATGGAAGAGTTTTTCCACATTCCAATTATTGAAGAATTAAATGTAAATATCAGTTCTATTTTCTCCATATTTAAAAGATACAACTTTTCAGGAGAAATGCATTCTGTAGCAAGATAATTTTATACTGAAGGAAGTTTTTTCTTGGAGTGGTATTTATAATCTGAAAAATTAGTCAAATTGTGTCGTGATTAATTGGATTTTAAAGTTTTACAGTTCTTAAAAGTTTTTTTTTATAATTATGGCAATTAAAACAAAATACTTAACTCTGATTATTTCAATTTTGGTGAATTAACTTTTTCTTCCCATTTGTAGATTTAGGGGCAGCATTCTAGCTCTAACTTACAGGGAAACTCAAAAGATAACTTTAGTTAATATTAATGTGACATAGTCTTTCATCTAATTCCGTTAGTTTTGTTGAACATTGCCTTTTTAAATTAAGAGTAGAGAATTTTAAAAATCTGAGTAGTTCTAAAGGAAGGCATGAAAGACCAGATCTCTCTTTAAAAATGAATTACAGAGCTGTAAAATGTGTTCAGATTCTGTGTAGTATTAAATCTATATGATTTTTGTAGAGCCCATAAGGTATAAGTGAAGAGTTTTGTGTTAGCCTTGATGTTGTATCCTGTCCTTTTTGAACAGATAACGATTGATATGCTATGATGATTTGGGGTTCAGCAGCCCAAACAAGTAAGCTGTTGTCACTGTCTGCCCTGTAACTCAGGGTGTGTTTCTGCTGTGCAGCCTTGGTTCTGAGCCCTGGCACCAGCAAAGTACCCACAGCACAATAACCTCATCCTGGCTTTTATTATGCCTCACAGAGTGACCCCAACACCTTCCTAGTCCCATGTTTCCCCAAAACCATCTGCACTGTAGGGTCCAGCCCTCTCACTTCAAGTTTAGTTCATTGGTCCCTATAAGAGATGGTATCCAGAAAAATGTTTACCTTTACTGAGGTTAACAAACATTCTGTTGTAATCTAAACATTGAGTTGGTATCTAGTGAAAGTAAAACAAGCTTATTAAACAGAAAGACATAGCTTAAAGTGATAGAAAGTATAAGGAATAAAGACAGGGTTACACATTTTAAAAAAGTAAAAATAGTCTTCTAAGACTAAAGCTTGATTTAAGAAACTAGTTTCTTGTTCAAAGAAAGGTCTCATGAAGTCTCTCTTCCAGCTTGGCTGACCATTTTCTCTGGCCAGGACCCTTCACAAACCTCAAAGTACTTAGTTTCTTTGTTGGTTTAGAGGAAGGATGACAAAATGGCCTTTTCTCCTCTTATTATTTTCCAGTTAATTGACCCTCCTTCAAGAGGCAGGAAGGCTGCCTGGGGTGCAGTCTGAATCCTCTGAAATTAGTCACCTTTTCCCACTTACTCTCCTGATGGCTCCTTTATTTTTGCCTGTAAATATGCTGTTCTTTGTCTTTGATCATACCTTGCTTGATTTACATTGGAGATTCATTCATGCAGTTGGAATGACATTTTTGGCCTAGACAAGGTGTGGCTTAGCCACTGCTTGCCAAATATGTTTTTTTGGAACATACTTTCAGCACACGTATAAAGTCACTTGTGCATTTACCATATATACATCAGGAAAGAGTATTAATAATCAGTGAGTTATTAGTTTTCCATATATATATTGCCACATTTGGATATACTTCGAGCCATACCAAATTCATGGTCCATTTTGGTGAATTAACAGTTCCAGGATTTTAAAAATCATCATACATTTTATGATTTCATCTGTTAAAATCTTGAAATTTCACATTGTTGTAATAATAGGAATCCTGACCTAAAAAGGAGTTATACTGGGTGGTCACAGTTATTGTAGGAGGAATTGTGGTACTGGTACCCTTGACTTCTGTGCTACTGCTGCTGGCAGCAGCTCTGCTTGCAGAGCTGGGTCATCAGTTGGCAGCCGTCACTCTTCAGCCATCCAAATCCTGAAGGCAGTAGTGCAGAAACAAGGGTCTCGTGAGACCCTTACTTCTCATGGCTGCTGGAAGGACTCTTCCATCAGAGCTGGACAAGTGTCCAACAGCTGCTTCTCTCCAGTCACGCAGCTCTGTTCTTAGTAGCCTACCATGCCACCCTTACTTCTGCGCTGCTGCTTTCAGAGTTGGGTGGCAGGAGGGTGGCAGTTGCTGATTGAGGTCCCAGTTTTACAGATAGAGCTGCTGCCAGAATTAGTGCAGAAATAAGGATAGCAGTACTGCAACTCTTCCCCCACAAATAACCTTGTGACCTTCCTCCTCACCCCTGCAACTCACTAGTGTGTCAGGGCTGCCAATTTGTCTCCCTCATGAAATCAGTATGTACTAAAAAGTTTGCATGACAAAATGGGGAGCTTTGTGTTCCCTGCACCACCTGGGGGATGGGGGAGGAGAGGCTAGCTTGGTGCAGCAGGATCCCCAACTGCTGGTCACTCCAACCTCTGGGGTTACCTTTGCAGTGACTCGGAGCTGGGGGGGACACCCAGAATTTCCTGGGAGCTCCATTGCCCACAAGCTCTGGGGTACCCCATCCCCAGCCTTGGCTGTGGGACACCCCTGCTGTTCCCTGTGGCGGGGAGCTCAGCCCCTGCAGCTGCCCGGGGCTCAAGTTATGGAGGTCTCTGGAAGTCATGGATTCCATGACACAATTGTTGTCCTGTTTACAATAGGGTTGTAAGTGACTAGTTGACTATCTGATAAACATATGCTAATCGGATACTCAACTAGTTGCTTTCCCCCTGCTCTATTGCTGCTTTTATCAGAGAGAGGCAGCAAGGGGAGGGAGCAGGAGCTGGTTCCACCCAGCACCATCTCTATGCAGGGTGGCAGGGGAGGCAGATGCGTAGCGGGAGACTGGGTGTGAACTGGGAATTGGCTGTCCTAGTGGCTCTTAATACATTTAAAAGGCAGAGCCACAGTGGGGTTAGCCCCTGGGGCTGGGAGCTAACCCCACTGTGGCTCTGCAGTTTTCACTCCTTATCAACTAATCGACTAGTCAATGGAAATCCCTCCCCCCCAATGCTTCTTCTGATACAGAGACAGTAGGGTAGAGGTGGGAGGCCTGCATGTAACCATGCATGTTAACTGGTGAGCCCAGGCACAGTGGTTTTTTTTTTTTTAACACTTCCTGAATAAAACCTCCAACCTCACCTGAATAGATTCCATGTTGTAACTAATCTGATAGTCTTTTCAGTATTTTCCCTCTTTTTTCCCCTCTGTTCTGTATTTGTATTTATTCTCATATGTGCTCTCCTCCGTCTCACCCAGAGTATCTTTATCAATAACATATTTCTCTTTTCTAATTTACACCATAATTCTGTTTGCATCCATCACCTTGTATAGCACTTACAATGATTACTACACATGGCAGCTAAATGTATAAACTTGGCAGCTGAAGAAAGCTCCCCACCACTGTCTAGGACAGGCGTGTCAAACTCGAAGCCTACTGAGGGCCGCACAAACGAAAGCTGATAGCTTTCAGGGCCATCTAGGATTCCCAGATGGCTTGACCAAAAAAGAAAAAATTTGTTGTAGAGCACCCAAAAAAAAAAAGCATTTTAGATGCCGCACACCTGGCAACCTTAGGGCCACCAAAGAAAATGTACTTTGTCAGAAAGTTGTAGTTATTTTATAGATTATGGTTTAGGTATATTTGATAATATTACAATAACTTCATATGTAAAATTATTTGCTCATATTAATTTTTTAAATTACTGTTACATCACTTTTAATTTAAATATACATGTAAGCTACTTTTAAACTTTGTATATGATACATAACTTGTTTTGTTGAAATAAAAACTAGTATAGACCATGGTTAATCAAATAGAACAGGCTTCTGTGAAAATTTCAGACATTTTGTAAGTTTGAGATTTTGCATAAAGATATAATTATTAATGTGATTTTTATTTGGAAATAAATAAATAAATAACAAAATATTAACAAAATAACCGCTTCCTCTCCCCCAGACCCAGGCATTCCCATACCCCGTTCTAACCCAATCCCCCTCCACTGCCCCAGAGCCAGCCCCCCACCCCAGCCTAATGCCTCCCCCAGAGCCAGGCCCCCAACCTAATACCTAGGGCGGCGTGAGCACAGTGGCTAGCTGTGAGCGCCTGCTGGAGTGCCCAGCACAGAGCACCCAGCTGGCTGTGAGGGCGTGCTCAGAGTGGTCCAGCTGGCTGTGAGCACCTGCTGGAGAGCCCAGTGCAGAGTGCCCTGCTGACTCTGAGCATGTGTGCAGAATGACCCGGCCGTCAGTGAGCGCCTGCTGAAGAGCCCAGCTCCAAGCGCCCAGCCACCCATGAGCTCGTGCGCAGAGCAGAGCAGCCCGGCTGGCTGAGAGCAATTGCTGTGGCGCAGAGCGGCCTGTCCAGCTGTGAGCAGGCACTTGGCCACATGCTCCGGGTGGCCAGGGGGCCGCACTTCATTTTTTTAATAAAAATGTTCTGGTGGGCCGCAAAAAATTTTGACCAGGCCGCACATGGCCCTCCAAAGGCCAATTTGACATGCCTGGTGTAAGGACAACTAGTTAAAGACTCTCTCCCCCTCCAGCTGCTGTCAAAGGTTCTTGTGCTGTCCCTAGGCTGTCTTCAGCAGTTTCATCGTAGTCTTTAACTAATAAATGGCAGGTGAATTTGAAGCTCCCCCAAATACCCATGACTGCTAGAAGGAAGGAAAGAATATTTTCCTCCTCCTGCTCCTACTCCCAGAGCTTTAGGATCACAGTCAAATGGGCATGAGAATTTCTGCTTTTTCTTAGTTTTGGTTGCTGTAATGTGGTATCTCTGATACTCAGACCTCAGTGGTTCAGGAGCCAAATTAGTAATCAAATTACCCAAAAGAGCCATAATAACATGAATTCATTCTTTTTTTATGTAACAATATATAAAAAAAATTCTCTCAGCAAAATGAGTGACCAAGTATTTTTATCAAATACAATTAGTTGTCAATGTTGTATAAGCATCTTGATTGGTTAATAATTAAATCACATAGTACTTAAATATTACGTACTGCAAAAAGCCATAGGAGACATATTAAAGAGCTGTTTGAAAGCCTCAGTCTGAGTTTCACTGTTCCAAAGCTTCTCCCACCTTCCCTTTTTGAATTTCTTCCTTAGTGGATAGCTTTGTTGACTGTTGGTATTAATAGCTTTCTTAAGTAGCATGAGAAATCATATTCATTTGATTTTTGTTAGTGTTATGGCTTCCCAAGGCCTCTCAATATTAGCAGTAAGTACTCTCCACAATCTTATCAACATTTACTCTTATGCAGCTTAGTAAAATAATGAGCAGCAATGAAGATACAGAAGCTGTGTGCCTGGTGACTTAGAAAAGTGGTTTTCAAGCTGGGGAAATGTTAAGCCAGTTTCAGGGGGGGCTTATAAAGCAGGGCCAGTGTTAGTCTGGGGTCCAGAGTAAAAAGCTCAGAGCCTTGAGCCCTAGTGCCCTATGGTTGAAGTCCAGCACCCTGAAGCTGATGTCCGAAGTCTCCACACCTGTAGAGCACAAGTCTCAGTGCCCTTTGAAGCAGAATATCCCCAGTCCTGCCACCTAGAGTCTGAAGCTCTCCCACTGGGCCCTGGAGTTTATAGATCCTGTTCGGAGGGTGGAAGAAGCTCAGAAAGAAAAAGGTTGAGAACCCCAGACTTAGCAGGCTGTACTGCATTAACTTAAAAAAACAACAAATGGTCTGGTAGCACTTAATAGACTACCAAACATGTAGATGGTATCATGAGCTACTTCTTCAGATGACTGGAGAAGTGTGCTCTGCCCAAGAAAGCTCATGATACCATCTACATATTTTGTTAGTCTGTACAGGATAAGTCTAACAGGATAAATTTAACAACAAATAGTCTGGTAGCACTTTATAGACTAACTTGGCTACCCCATGAAGCTTCTGTACTGCATTAGTTCATACTTAACCTTCCAAACACTGAATAGCTTCACAGTCTAATTTGTTTAAAAAATAACTGTAGGCAAACTTCGGCTGTCTACACTGCAAGATTTTGGTGACTAAATGTTGACATGCAGAAGTTGTCAAAAAGTCTCCAAATCATGTTTCCCCTAAGGATGTAAAATCTCATTTTATTAGTTAAGTTTAACTGATTAAATGGGGTCTGGCTGGGAGTTGGCAGCTCCATGGGAGGAGAAAGGAGACAGAAGTGGCAATGGGGAGCCCCCCGATCTGCAGAGTAAGAACATCCGAATGAGAACTGCCCTCTTGGTAGAGAAGCATGTGCTGATTGCTGTGTAGAAGATGGCAACTCCTGATTGTTACCAGTCTGTTGCAAATCCGTTTGGAGTGGGAAGTCTATTGTTGGGCCTGCCCTTTTGCAAGTGTGCAGGGTGATAAATTGCATTCTGCTGCGGAGTACTGTGACTCTGGAAAATGTGGATGACATAGTGGTTGGTTTGAAAAATGGGCTTTCCTAACTGGTGGGGCCATTGATGGTGCATAGGTTCCAATTGTAGTGTCAGCTGTCTTTGCCACAGGGATACTTCTCGATGGTGCTTCAGACATTAGTGGATCACCGTGGGTAGTGTTCCCTCTAATTTTTTCCATCCACGTGCAGAATAAATTATACGTGCATCTAGTCATGTGTGAATGTGCACCACCAGTAGAAACACATGTTGCCACCTGTGGGCACTGTTGGCACTCTGCTAATCAGGGGGGCGGAATTAGACTCTTTCCTGGGTGGCCACCCAACTGTTCAGCTTACAGTGAACACTGACTGGATGTTCCACAGATATAAATGAGGATGGTCTGGAAAGGTGCATGATACATGCATCTTCCGGAATGCTGGCCTGTATAGAAAGCTGTAGGTGGGGACTTTCTATCCAACCACAGGATTATAGTGGGGGATGTGGAAATGCCCATTGTGATCCTCGGTGACCTGACTTAATATTGCCCTGGCTTATGAAACCTTATGTAGGGCACCTGGATAGGAGTAAGGAGTGGTTCAACAACAGGTCGAGCTGATGCCACGTGGTAGTGGGAAGTGCCTTTGGTTGATTGAAAGGGAGATGGAGGTATCTCTATGGCAGGCTAGATTTTATGGAGGGTCATATCCCCCAGAATTATAACCGCATGTTGTTCTTTGCATATGTAAAAATAAGAGAGGTTATCCTCATAGGTAGAGCACTGAGGCACAGTTTGAGCAGCCAGAGACTAGAGCTGTGAAAGGCGCCAATAGGGCTCTGTTACAGTCTCCCTCCTGGGGAGGGGGTTTTCTCACCCTGTGACCCTTACCAGTTGACTAATTATTAGTCCTTTGTGTCCATCTACGGTCCTTGAGTTACTCACTCTATGTAGTCCATGGCCAACCCTGTGCAGGGAGGGTAGGGAGACCTGGGCCCACCCTCACTCCAGGTCTCAGCCCAGGACCCTAAGAATAGGGGTCAACGACCTCCTGTTCTGTTGGTGGGCAACTCACTGACCCATGGGCAACTCACATGCCCGCAACTCACTGACCCACGGATATTCTCTTCACCCTGTCCTGGGCTGCTTTCTGCCCTCCTGCTGGTCTCTGGAGCACCACTCCCCTTGGGTGACTCCAGTTGTCTCCCGCTGGTATGGTTCGTCCATCAACCCCCTCGCCAATGTGGTCTAGACCTGGGTGTGGGGGTCGTCTCTCCTCTCCCCCGCTCGCCAAAGTTGCTGTCCTCTTTCTCCCATTTGTCCCCCGCTCCCTGGAGGGGCCGCCCACTTTTCAAAGCCAGCGCCCTCCCGTTGGTATGCTGGCGCAGGCGCTGTCCCACCAGCCAGCAAGATGGTGCAGGGCGCTACTGCACAGGTGTCTGCAGCAGCTGCGGAGCAATCCTGACACACACACCTGAGTGCCGCGGGACCGGTGCAGATCACCGCGTCGGTGCAGGGGTTTGCTCTTTCCAGGCTTCGCCCTTTCCAGGCTTCCAACACCCCGTCACAGGCTCCCTTTAACATCAAGGAGGCTTTGAGTAACTGCTTTGACAATGAAGGGCATTGAAATGTCTCACTTCTGGGATTGCTTCTTTGATGCACCCCATTCCTCAACAGAGGTAAGGTGTTTCCATGAAAGAAAGGGATGTAAGATAGGGAATGGAGTGGGGCAGAAAATGGGCATTCCCAGACAGTGAAAAGGAATGTGTGGGTTTAGAGGGTGGGTTGCTGGACAAAGAATTCTGTATCTGTTGCAGAAGTGGTTGAGGCTATTGCTATTCACTCTGTATCTTGATTAAACACTTGAGCATCTTTGTTTGCTCTTCTATAATCTTGATCATACAATCAATAACATCTTTTCTTTCACTCTCCAATGCTCCATTTTTTCTGTTCTTTCGTTGTGACATGGTTCAAACCCTCCTTCGCAAGTTCCTCTCCCTATTTAGCTTAGGTCTCCTTGTTAGTTGACAGTCTATCAGTGGAGAGATTTTCTGTGTTGTTAAGGTGTCCTCTGCAACACAGAATGTAACAAAAGAGGGATTGTTAAATTCCTGCTCAAGGTTAAAACATTTCACTCAAAAGCACCTTTTTCATCATATGCAGCCAGTTTCCTACTGGTCCTTGCAAAATGCTCACATCTCTGCAGGCACTGTAAATGTGAATTTGGAGAAAGAGGGTGGGGTGGGGGTTGGTGGGTGAGGAGCATACATCTGGGCATAACAAAATAGTCCTGGGTTGTGTAGCGAGTTCTCATGGAAATAATTCTAATGTCCACAGGCTGGCATCATTCTTGCTGATATCTCAATCATGAAGATAAGCAGGGAAACCTGGGCTCTACTTCTGGATGCTAGCAGGTGTTGCCCTAATCCTTATGAAGCTGAATTATGTGCCACTTTGATTCTCACAATGCTGATTAAAGAATGATATGGAAGAGTATTGTACATTGGGCAGGTGTAAGGGTGGGAAGGATACATGGCTGCTCTGCCATGAAATGTGCAAGAGAAACCCAATAAATACTTAAGATAAAGTTTCCAGAGCATCTCTCTGCAGGATTCAATTGACACATCAGTGTGCATCGACACCTTGCTTGGACATAATGTATCGCCAGGCAGGGCCCAGGTTATTCTACCTCACAGAAAAACAGCAACCCTTTTACCTTTCTGTGACCCCACCCCCGCATCCTCAAGTCTGCTGCTGCATACCCCAAGCCAGAGCCACTTACCCTGTGTTGCTTCCCTTGCTTCCTGTTCCCTGTCCAGCTGCTTCTGAAACTTGCCATTTGCCTCCAGACTTGAGAAGAATTCATGGCTGCCTGCCACACCAGGTGATTCTGCTGTGAGCCCCTCATCCTTGTTCAGATCTACCTTTTAATCTGTAATTTCATCCTTTACGTTAAGTCCTCTTTCTTTCATGATGGATAATCAGCTGAATGTGAGCTCTTGTGTAACAGTGTGGCTAATGTGTTCCTTGGATGCATACATGGGATTCCTGTATAGGAGCAGTGAGGTTATTTTACTCCTGTATTTGGCACTTATGTGATTGTAATGGAATACAGTGCCCAGTTCTGGTGTCCATAATTCAAGAAGAATGTTAAATTGAAGAGGGTTCAGAGAAGAGCCCTGAGAATGATTAAAGGATTAGAAAACCTGTCTTATAGTGATTAAACTTGACAAGCCCCATCTATTTAGCTTACAAAGAGGAGATGAAGTGGTAACATGATTATGGTCTAAAAGTGCCTACTTAAGGAAGCAGATACTTGATAACGGATTCTTCAGTCTAGCAGAGAAAGGTATAACAGAATCCAGTGGCTGGAAGTTGGAGCTAGAGAAATTCAGGCTGGAAATAAAACTTAAATTATTAACATAAAGGATATTTAACCATTGGATCAGTTTACCAAAGGTCCTAGTATATTACCCATCTGCAGCAATTTTTAAATCTAGGTTGGATTTAAAAAACAAACAAACAAAGTGTTCTAGTTATTATTTTGTTCAAGGTTCTCTGGCCTGTAAAATAACTGGGGGGTCAGACTAGATGATCATTGTGCTCCCTTCTGGCATTGGAATCTGTGAATCTGGTCTTCAGAATCTTAGTTTCACATAAGAGCCCTAATAATTACTTGACTGCTTTCCCTTTGAGTTCTCTTCTTTTGGCCAACCTGGGTATTCCATGGTTTATTGAAGCTATTATTCAAAGCAGTTGAAATGATTACTAATTTGTGTTCTATGTAGTGTCTAAATATTGCTTCCTGTGAAGTGATCTAAGTCAAAGTTCCTTTGTGGCCCAAATATCATTTTCAAATTAATAAAGATCATGTACATTTTTAAACGGTCCTGAACCTTTTTCTTACATATGCAGATATATTTCCTTTTATGTTTTTAGCTTATCAGGGTTTAGAAATGGCATTCTATTAAATGTAAGCCTGCTGTAGTTGCGGCTTGAATGATAGCTTGTATTGATTAGGATCTTTCATAACTTAGCAGCTTTCCTTTGAAATATACTTAAGAATATTTGATGCTATTTTTACTGGTAGCTCAATTGTGTAAAGAGCCCATTTTTCAGAAGTGCTTTTATTAACAGTGCTTATAATGAATCATTAGAAATAATCAGTTTGCTTATGATTGCATTGCATGTGTTTTAGTTATATAAGATCTCTGATCTTCTACCTCTGTTAAATTGTGTGTAGATATTTAGCCTGCATTTCTTGAATTTTATGATTAAATGTGTTGCTTTCTGCTACTCAGTTTCATCTTCTGCTTTTTGATTGTGTGAATGTGGTGTTTGTATTACATAGTACTATCGTGGAGGATCTAACTGAAATGAGTTTCAGTTAAGTGAGATCCCTGTAAAGTATATCAAGTGTGGGGTGAAGAGCAGGCATAAAGAGTGAAGGAGCTTATCCAAATCTCATAGATAGTGCAGAGCCAGAATTAGAACCCAGGTCTCTGGACTCTCCATCTGGTAGTTCTGTTCTGTACTCCATTACTGCTTATAAATGTTAACTTACAAATCAAGGTATATTTTATAATTATCCCTTTAAATTTCTATAGGCATCTGAATATAAAACTTAAAGCAATTTGTATTCATATTTATAATTTAGTTGGGAACATTCATCTTTTTGCTGCATGAGATAGTTATGTAGGATGAAAAGTAGTGATGAGCCCTTCTTATTTAGAATGATTTGATAATTTATATTATATTTTCACTTAAAGAAAAAAAATTAGCTTCCTGAACCAAAAAAGAATAATGTTCGGGTTTTGAGTGTCTTAATTTGTGAAATTCTTTAAAATGTCACTATTAAAATTTCATATTGGTGGTTCACTAATTATACAGTCATTTTAACTCGGTGGTTCCCAACTTTTTTTATTACCATGGACCAGCTCGCAGTCTGCCAACTTTTTATTTGCATATTCATTATGCAAACCATGAATATGCAAATGTTGCTGGACCGCCAAAATATGCACCCCAACCCTCAGAGATGCAGCATAGCAGCTGGCTTCAGCTCCCAACCCCCTGCCCTGAACGCCGTGGTCTGAGTTTCTCCCTGCCTTAAATCATGTACACACCCCTGTCCTGATCTCCCCTACAGCTCCCACCCCATCTTGAGCTCCCCACCTGCTGCACTGACTCTTATACCCTCACCCTGTGTCCTCATCCCGGACAACTCCTAGCCCTCTTCCCTGACTGCTGCATGCTCCCCTCCCCCACCTCCTGCCCTGAGCCTCTATTGTTACCCATACAAATTTCTCTATTCCTTCCACACTTCAGGGACACTCACCCTTACTCAATTCCTAGGGCTCAGGGTGTAACATCCTGTGGATCTGCAGGATATTTTGCCACTGAAAGATCCTTACGCTGTAACATTCTTATTCTCTGTTTATTGACAATTCTCAAACAAGCAGAATACACATGCTAAGCATACAGTGTCCTGCTCACCAGTCCTGATAAAGGCAGGCAGACTTCCCCTGTTGGCCAGGCACGGTCAGTCTCTCGGGATCCTAGCAGCTGCACGTCGTGGTTGTGCAGAGGCGTTCTTCTTCGAGTGGATGCTCGTGTCCATTCGAATAAGGTGTGTGCGCCGCTGCACCGTCTCTCCGGAGCGTTTTCCCAAGCGGTACCCGTAGCGCAGGCTGGTCGCCCTTTGGGGTGGCACCGCTATAGTGGAGCATAAGTACCCCTGCCAGCACTCCCCCTCCTCAGTTCCTTCTTACCGCCCGTGACGGTCGTTGAAGCGTGTCTATCTTCTGTAATTAATAGTTGCCGTTTCTAGTTAGAATAGTGTTTGTAAATAGTTCAAGTAGTTAATTAGTTGGCAAGTTCTTTGTTCTCCTTCCCCTCCCCCCCTTTCGGGGGTAAGGAATGCCAGTGCCGCAAGGCTTTAAGGCTTGCGCAGTATGTGCGAAGTTCATGCCTAAAGGGGGACCCTCATGATAGTTGTTTAAAGTGCTTGGGTGAGGGCCACTTAGCAGACTCCTGTAAGATCTGCAGAACGTTCAAATCGTGCACGAAGAGGGAGAGAGATTCGCATTTGAAGCTCCTCCTCATGGAAGCCGCCCTTCAATCGGCACCGGCTGGTTACTCCACGGTGCGCGGTGCGCCAGCGTCGACGAGAGGCGCCCCATCCTCTTCGAGGACATCGGTGCCGAGGGCCAGGCGCCGTTCCCACTCCCTGGCACCAAAAAACCCAAAGACATCACAGGGTAGATCTCCGAGCTGGAAGTCAAGGTCGGGCCTAAACTGCCGGTATGGGTCACCTGTGGAGGGCTCCCCAAGCACTGCTGTGCGGTGGAAGTGAGCGGGCTCACCATCCAGTCCTGGTCAGCTGTCTTCTCATCGACCCTCGATGCCGGAGACATTTGAGGCGGCACAGGACTTAATCAGCCTCTCCATCTTCCCTCCGTCGTCTGTTGAGGCGGAGAGGTCGAGGTCGTCTATGCCGGAGGCCATGTTGGCACCGGTTTCTTCACTGCACTGTGTGGAACGGCCTGCAACTGCCACGTATGCGGCGGGACCATCCCCTGTGGGACCAGTACCGCTCGTGGCGACATCAGTGCTGGAGTCGGCGGAGGCGGGCAGGCCTCTCCCAACGCTGGCGGCACTGACGAGCACGCGCTGGACTCGGCCTCCCACCACAGCACCCAGGGTCTTCACAAAATGCATGTCGACGATGGCGGTGTTCCTCTGCAAAAAGGGGGTGCACGTCTTCCCATACCAGGACGACTGGCTCATTCATGGCTGATCCTATGAACAAGTGGAGGCCCATGTATCCCTTACAAGGGCTGTGTTCATGAGACTAGGCCTCATGCTGAACGAGGAAAAGTAGTCACTGACGCCCTGTCAGCACTTGGAATTTGTGGGGGCTCTCTTGGACGTCAGGGTAGCGCGTGCCTTCCTCCCCAGGAACAAGTTTTTGGCTATAGTGGATCTGGTCTCCGAGTTAACCCGGTTCCTTATGACTACTGCCTGAGCGTGCTCGAGACTTCTGGGGTACTTGGCAGCGTGCACATATGTGGTGCGCCATGCTTGGATGAGACTCGGCCCTTACAGGCCTGGCTAGCAAAAGTGCTTGACCAGTCCAGGGATCTCTGGGACACAGTGTTGACGGTGCCTCGAGAAGTGATTACCTCCTTACAGTGGTGGACTCAGGAGGGTGTGGTTTGCAGCAGTGTTCTGTTCACTGTGGATCCCGCCTCAGTGACGTTAGTCACAGACTCATCCGACCGAGACTGGGGATGCACCTATGGCATCACAGGACCCAGGGCTTGTGGTCTCCCGCAGAGCGGGCTATGCATATAAACATTCGGGAGCTGAGGGCGGTCAGGAGAGCCTGCAAGGCATGCCTGAAGAAATTGTCACGCCTCTCGGTCCTGGTACATTTGGACAACACGGTGGCTGTTTTTGCACCCCGGCAGATACTCTGCCTGCAAATGGATACCGTGCCTTATGCAAAAATCCCATAGCCGCAGAGCCTCGCAGCAGAGGGGAGACAACCAGGCTCTCCCCTGTTTGTTTTACATCAATAAACGGGGGAGAGCCTGGTTGTCTCCCCTCTGCTGCGAGGCTCTGCGGCTATGGGGTTTTTGCATAAGGCACGTATCCATTTGCAGGCGGAGTATCTGCCGGGGTGCAAAAACTTGTTGGCTGATGCATTGAGCAGGTCCTTTAGAGCCTACGAATGGACCCTGAAGGATACGGCACTAGATCAGGTTTTCCTCAGGTGGGGCCGTCCCCTAGTAGACCTGTTTGCCTTGGCGCAGAACAGGAAGTGCCAGAATTACTGCTCTCTACTGGGGCTGGGGGAGCACTCCAGAGGCGATGCTATGACCGTGTCTTGGCCGGCCGGTCTCCTTTATGCTTTTTCCCCTCATTCCCAGGGTTCTGACCAGGGTCAAGGTCTTCAGGTCCATGGTCATTCTGATAGCCCCTCTGTGGCCCAGGCAGTTCTGGTTTCCCATCCTGGTGGACATGGTGTGTGCGGAGCCCATGACGCTCCGGTTGGATTAGGATCTCCTGACCCAGCCCTGGGACGGGGGACAGCTGGTTCACCCGAATCTCAGCTCTCTCCACATGACGGCCTGGTTTATCCATGGCTGACACAACCAGAAAGGGAATGTTCCCAGGAGGTGTAGATGGTCCTCCTAGGTAGCAGGAAGCCATCCAACAGACGGTCCTATGCGGCCAAGTGGTGGCGT
This sequence comes from Apalone spinifera, assembly GCA_030068395.1. Taxonomy (NCBI): domain Eukaryota; kingdom Metazoa; phylum Chordata; order Testudines; family Trionychidae; genus Apalone; species Apalone spinifera. The sequence continues at coordinate 73,401,043 of CM057847.1, read as the reverse complement.
TTTATGCACTGGGCGTCCAGACTGGGAGTGCACCTGTCCCATCCATTCTGGACTACGGGACATTCTTGTTTGAACTAAGGTCTAGTGGGCTCTCTACCTCCTCCATTAAGGTACACGTGGCCTCACTCTCCGCCTTCCATGTTGGAGCCGCGGGAGAACAGAAAGACTCCGACCCTGTGGTCAAAAGGTTCCTTAAAGGTTTAGATAAGTTGTTCCCCTCTTAGACCCTCACTCCCCGCTTGGGACCTTAACCTCATGCTGTCGAGGCTTGTCGCCCCCTTTCGAGCCACTGGCCACGTGCTCCTTGAAGCATCTTTCTATGAAGGTTGCTTTCATTGTAGCCATTATTTTGGCTCGCAGGGTTTCTGAGCTGAGGGTGCTAACTATTAACCCGCCCTACCTAGGGTTCTCAGAGAATAATGTTAGACTCCGTCCTCACCCTGCTTTTCTTCCCAAAGCCCCATGCCTCCCCTAAGGAGCAACTGCTCCATTCCCTGGATGCTAAGCGTGCATTAGCACTTTACATTGATAGGACGAGACCCTTTCGTAAATCCACGCAATTGTTTATTGCTTTTGCTGACAGAATGAAGGGGCTCCCCATCTTGATCCAGAGGTTGTCCAGTTGGATCCAGAGGTTGTCTAATTGGATCGCAGGGTGTATCAGGGACTGTTACGACTTGGCACTAAAAGTCCCGCCCCAGGTTACAGGACATTCTACCAGGGCACATGCATCATCTGTAGCCTTTGGAACGTAGGTTCCGATTAACGAAATTTGCAGGGCGTCCATGTGGTCGTCAGTACACACCTTTACGACGCACTATGCGCTGACAAAGCAGGCCAGGGAGGACGCAGGGTTAGGTTCTGTGGTCCTCAGGTTGGTGTTGTGACTGTTTGTTTTTGTACCACATTGCATCTTTCAATCAGTTCTCTGTGTTCTGTTAGTTGAATAAATATGTTCTGGATTGTTCAACTTTTGTTTGCTTGTCTTTCTGGGTGCTCTGACCCCTCCTCTGTAAAGTGGGGTTAGCTTGGAAG
>CM057847.1:73383410-73393566 GCA_030068395.1 Apalone spinifera | reverse complement strand
TTACTGCCCCTGTATAAAACTATGGTACGCCCACATCTTGAACACTGTGTATAGGTGTGGTCCCCTCACTTCAAAAAAGATATTGTGGCCTTGGAAAGCGTTCAGAAAAGGGCAACTAAAACGATTAGGGGTTTGGAACGGGTCCCATATGAGGAGAGGTTAAAGCGATTGGGACTCTTCAGTTTAGAAAAGAGGAGACTGAGGGGGGATATGATAGAGGTATATAAAATCATGAGTGGTGTTGGAGAGGGCCGATAAGGAAAAGTTATTTATTAGTTCCCTAAATAGAAGAACCAGAGGACACCAAATGAAATTAATGGGTAGCAGGTTTAAAACTAATAAAAGAAAGTTGTTCTTCACACAGCGTATAGTCAGCCTGTGGAACTCCTTGCCAGAGGAGGCTGTGAAGTCTAGGACTAAAATAGAGTTTAAAGAGAAGCTAGATAATTTCATGGAGGTTAGGTCCATAAAAGGCTATTAGCCAGGGGATAAAATGGTGTCCTTGGCCTCTGTTTGTCAGAGGCTGGAGAGGGATGGCAGGAGACAAATTGCTTGATCATTGTCTTCGGTCCACCCCCTCTGGGGCACCTGGTGCTGGCCACTGTTAGCAAACACGATACTGGGCTAGATGGACCTTTGGTCTGACCCGGTACAGCTGTTCTTATGTTCACATCTTCACATTCCTGTCCTAGTGCTCAAGTAGATGTGAATACGTCTAGTCAGACACCCATAGCAGAATGCACATAGGGGTTAGCACCAAAGAGAAAATTGCTTATCTTTTGTGACTGGAGGTTCTTCAAGAGGTGTGTTCCTTACATATATTCCATTACCTTCTTCTTTCTCCTCTTCTTCAGATCACGCTTGGATTTGTGCTAGAGAAGGAACCAAAGAGGCTGTTGATCTGCCTCACGTTTCTTCTGGGTTGGAGGTTTGAGGGTGCATGCATGGAGACACTGCTTTCAAGATTTTCTGGGCATGTGAAGCATATGTATGCATACAGTGAAATACAGAAAGGGAGCACTCATCTTGAAGAGCATCCAGTTATAAAGATTAATAACTTTCTCACCTGTCTGTTTTTCCCATCTTCTCAACATCTTTTTTTTTTGGGGGGGGGGAGGTCTTAAGACTTGATTTTTAGCCAGCCAGCCCCTTCATCCATACATCAGATATTTGGCAAGTACATGACCATATTAGTTGTCACATGAAAAAACACTGTTGTAATAATTTCCTATAGGCAGATATTTAGTGACCAGACCATGCAAGATTATATTAGTGTATGTATTCAGTGCTTTGAAGTAATAAATCAAATTTCTAATTTGTCTTAAGATGATTAAGAAAAAGTACTGGAGTTTTAGATGTTGAATATAGCTCTTCAGCTTAGTTTTTATTTTTCCGAAGATTTTTTCACTGTTCTGTTTATTTACTGATGACTCATCTTTTACTGAAATATTTTGGAAGAATAAATATTTGCCTTTTGGTCCTGAGACTTTATTAATCTATGTACGTATTATAGCTAACATTTTAAAATGCTCTGTTTTTGTTAGTTGTGCTGATAAAAATTCACAGTCTGTTTTGTTTTGTTGTTTTTTAAGTTGAATTTGTTTCTTGAAAGTACTGAAATTATTAGTGGAGCGTGAAGGTCTCCTCTATTCATTACAGATGATCTACAGCAGAGAAAGTTTAAGCTCTCATGTATGACCACATCAGTGTATCCTGCACTGTGACATTGGAGGAAATCGCTCAAAGATTTAGAATAGTTCAGTTTCTCTGTGTAGTGAGTCAGTGTTTGGTACCTTACTTGATCATTAAAGTGCCAACAGTAACAGTGCTTGCTTGATTGTCAAATCACAAACAAAACAGCCATGACATGACACTCATGGATTTGCCTGCTCATGCTATTAATGGTAATTTTAAAAAATTCTTTGATATTTATATTAAAAACTGAATCAGGCACTTAAGCATGTTGTCTAATTATTTTTAACACCCACCACGTAATTTTTAAAAGATTTTGGTTTTAATACTATTAGTAAATTAATTGCTGGATCAGTTTTTCAACTTCTCAATGTATTCATGCACTCATAGTGAACTTATGTTTTCTTCTTTTCTAATCACACAGCTTGGAGGACAATTGGCATAAAATATATACACATAAAACTAAACAAAATATAAAGTACAGATTAACATATAAATGGGAAGGAAAAAAGCCATTTTATTAAATTTTGAAAATAGAAATTCTTCTTTAAAAATCAGTGTCTTGCATGGCTATTTTCTTCCTCCCATCTTACAATCAAGTCATTTCAGTCTTTCAAAGGAATGTTGAGACACTTAACTTGAACAGGCTTTCAGTAAGAATACTTTAAATCCTCTATCTGCAAATAATAAACCTCAGGCCACTCACTATTCATTGAAACATTTGCTGTACAAATACCTGAATTCCAGTGTTTGAAAAGCTTAGACCAAAATGTCATTATAATTTCTGATGAAATGTCATCATTTGACAAGTTAGATGCTAAAAATGGTTTGTGTGTGTGCACTGCATGCTATCTTTTTTCCAAATTATTTGTACAAGTTATGGAAAAAACCACACAGAAAATGGGTGTGTGTGTGTGTGAAAAGGATTCTGTGTAATTAAGTAGTCAACTGCTGTTTCCTCTAGAGGGAATAGAAGTGGCTATTATTGAGTCACTAAATTTGCAATCCTGCCTTGAGTTTGGAAAATAGTCTTTTAAACAGTAGCCCCACTAAGGGTGAGAGAAATTGTAAGGTCATGGCTGAACCATTTTTTTAAATGAGGTTTTGATTAGAGTAGTTATGGTGAGCTCTAAGTCTCCCTTGTTAGTTTATGAAAGGCTTCCGAACATTTGATGTCTAGAAACTTGACTGTAGACTTAATTGGCTGTAGATCTAATAGGTTTTATTCCATATTTACAGCAGGTTGCACCTTATCTGTAGTTCTATCAAGCCTGCTTTCCTTAAATCACTGTGGGTTAGGGCTGTGAACGTTTTACCGATTAACCGATAAACATCACCCTTACCCTGAGCTGCTTATCGGTTATGGGTAACTGCTAAGCATTATCCTTACCCGGTGATTCTTCCTGGTTACAGTTAACCAGCGTCTTTGGTGGGTGTGGTGCAGTGGATTGGGCCTGGCTGGAGCTACCTCCACCTATGTCATGTGGGGGGCCGCTCCAGTCTGGCTGGCCTGACGCCTGCCCCCACTTATTCAGTAAACTGTTAACATTGTTTAACTGGTTAACTATTTGAACAGGATTTTACATCCTTACTTTGAGTTTTCAGTGACATATATTAACTTCCTCTCTCTCCCTTTTTTTTTTCTTCTTTTTCTTCCCTTCTCTGTTGGACTCTTAGGACCAAGATATCTTGACCTTGCAGGTAGAGGAATACAAAATCATAAACATGTAATAAAGCCAAATAGCAAAAACCAATTCTGTGAGACAGTGCATAAAAAGTATGATCATGTGATATCTTACAAAATTTCGTTGGTATCATGAAGTAATTACTTCAAATTGAGGCATGACTGTTGTTTGAACTCACATTAATAACCCCCCCCCCCCACACACACACCCCTTGAAAAATGTGAGAGACTGGGAGTAAAGGTAGATATTAATAGCAGGTTTGTTTTCTGCAGGTTTTAAGATCCGAAGAAAGGCTTCTTATGATAGAATATATTTTTTTAATGTTCCTCTCTAACTGCCTTGTTATACACCATTTTTAAAAATTTCTATCTGATAGTTGAATCTATTTTAAATAAAGGATAAACTTATTTATTGTAATGTCAATATTACACTCTTTTGTTCTCTTTGGTAATTAAATATATGCTGCTACTGTATTCACATAAATATGCTCTTTGTTTACCCTTCTTTTTATATAAATAAGTAAATTACTAGCATACTACTTTTAAAAATAGGATTGTGAAAGTCCATAAATAGAAAAAGTTGAAGTTTTGTCCTCTACCTTCTGTAATGTTTTATAGGTAGTTTCAGATTGGTGGAATAGGTGTCAGCCTACAGATGGATCATCAACAGGAAAATGTGATTTCATTTAGATAGCGGGAAGGAACATGTCTCACATTCAGGTTAAGACAGTCTTTTGATAAATGACCAAATGTTGATCAGCCTCTGTAAAGCAAAGGATTGCCTTAAAGGGCCACATCTTCAGGTGGTAGAAATCATTGTATGATCATTGCCTTCATTGGAGCTGTACCGCTTCTTGTCTGCAGAGTGTCTTAACACAGACTCCAAAGTATCAAAATCCTTGGTTTTCTTCCTTTTTATTGCTAGACAGGCCATACCCTTGTCATGTAGTTCTTTCTTTTATTTCTTTCTACCTTGAGTTCAGTTCCAGTACCATCTCTACATTTCCCCCCTTCCTTTCATTACTAACTTCCCAAATTGCCAAAAGATTCCTAAATAAATTTAGAACAATCCCATAAAATGCAGCCTTTATAATTGTTTATGAATATTTTAAGCTGAAAGGCGTGAAACATATGTGACCATCCTGATTTGGGAAACTTAACAAAAACATTCCCTGCCCCAGAAATTATCAGCTTTTATTTTGGAGATGTGACTGTCATCCACTATCTGACCTTTTAAAAAGCTAATTCTTGATGCAGAAAAATGTTGTAACCTGTCTATTCTCTAGCTTGTCCTGTCTCCAACCTCTTGTTATTAGACAGTATCACTGGGAAAACAGTGCAACTAATCTGACAGCATGTGGCACTATCGTCCTGAAGGCTTTTCAGTTGGGTTTTAGACCACGACGCAGCACAGCATCATGTGGTGAAGGTGATCTTTCAGTGCTCATGGTGCTTGATGTCTGTGCATCTTGCCTGTTTACTTGACCTAGCTGAATTAAATGGTGCAGCAGTACATTGAGTGAAGTTATTTTTCTATAGAGGACCCAGAGAATGGTGTTGGGCAATGAGAAGTAGTTCTCCAAGGTTTTCACATGTGAAATTTTGCAAAGGTCTTTCTATCCCACTCCCCTCCTCAGTATTATCATGGAAGCCTGCTGATGGAGGTGGGGAAGGGGCAGTTGCTCTGAGGCCTGAAGCCCTATGCCACCACCACTACCCTTTAAATTTCCCTTTAATTTCCTGGTCGGCATGCTCTGAGTGGCTCTCAGTGCTGGCTAGGGCTTAGGGTGGCCAACACTGTATGCTCCAGATGGCACCAAGGTCAGGCTGCCCTGCCCCCGCCTCTTTTGGGAGCATGGAGCTGGCACCCCCGCCGCCGCCCTCCCAGGCCTTGTGCAGGAGCCTTGCAAGTCTGTTGGCCTCACTGTTACTATGACACAGTTTGGAGAGGTCATGAGACATTACTACTTTGCCAATAATAAGTTGATACCCAGCTGTGTATCTTAGTTTTCACAGTCAACACCATCAGGGCTGGCCCGAGCCATTCGTGCGCCCGGGCCTTGGGAGCGTGGCCCTGTCCCTGGGCGCCTGGCACGTGTGGTAGCCCGGTCAGCCCGTAGCTTGGGCCGGCTCTGAACACCATCAAAAGGATGACATAATGCTGACAAATTAGTTCCTAGATATAAATCTAGCTCTGTCTAAACCCAGGAAAATAGGAATGATATTCGTCCCAACAGAAAAATTCTATGAATTAATTAGGCCACTGACTTTTCCTTTTTATTGAAAGGTGTTGGTTTCCCATTCATCAAATAGCGCAAAGCCCAGGGTCCCACTGGAGTTGACTTGGATGATCAGCTGGTGTACCTGTTTGGGAAACAAAACTGTTTTACCTCTAGATAACTAATCATTGAGTACAATTAAATATTGACATGAGTGCTAGAATATGAAATAACCCCTTAGAATTTACAACACATGAATGATTGTATTTATCAAAGATCATGCTTCTTAGCACTGTATTATACAATCATGTTACTGGAATACTAGCTTCCAGCAATGTGGCGCTGTAATAAATACTTTGGTGGTGGGGGGGGGGGGAAGGAGGGGAGTGTTTTTATTGTTCTAACTAGTCCCAGTTTGACACACCTCCTTCTCAGTCTCCTAAATTAAACAAACAACCCCCCCCCCCAAAAAAAAGCTGTCATTGAACTGCATTGTAAGTTAATAGGTTGGTGATGATATAGGTTATGTTCTGTGAAGAATTCTGATCCCTATCCTATATAGGTTTATAGATTCTCCCCCCCAACCCTCCTGTTTTCAGTCTCTAACTTTATCCTCCAAAACATGGTGGTGTTCTAACTCAGGGTGGGCAATAATTTTTGACTGGGGGCCACTTCAGAAATTTGTGAAGTGGTCCTGGGCTTCTCCGGTAGGGGCGAGGTCTCAGGTGGAAAGGGTGGAGCCAGGACACTTAGATACTGAAATTGACAATTGGTACTCTTTAAATTTTCTATTGAACAGAAGCAGTGCTTGAAACTATCAGAAAATGGGAAGCACAACTGGATTTTAGATTGGTGCTCCATCCATACTTAAGTTTTAAAAGCTAAATATTAGATATTCTTAAAGTAACTCTTATCATAATTTGAAATCTTAGTCAATAAAATGTTTTGGAAAGGTGTTAGCAAAATGATTGGGTAACCATGGGCAGTTTCCCCTCCTCCAACAAATTAATTGGAGGTCAGTGTGCAAAATTCTGAAGTAATGGGCAAAGTGTCATTTCAGTTACTGCAAACATAATTAGAAAAGTAACTTCAACTTTGGCTTAAGTTAGGTTATAGCTTTACTGTACTGAATTCCCATTCCCCTTTAATATAAAAGTCACTGGTAAATGTATCTGAGTAAGATACAGGACACAGCCAATGGGATTTGTGAGAGGAAAAGAATTTGGAGCCAGGGAGATCTGAATGTGCAAAAAAATTTCCATTGATGGGTAAGATAATCAGCTAATGAGTCCTGCTCCTTCTCTAGAGACTTTGAAATGATCATTGTAATCAACAACCATTGGATCATTTTTAGGACAAAACATTCCTGGTGGAATATGGAGGGTAAAAATATTTAATTTATGGTGGGTGAAATAAAAAATGCCAGAACAAGTATGCAGTACTAATATCCTGATAATTAACTGTATAATCTTCAATTATCTTGGGAATCTGGCAGGAAAAGAACCAACTTTTTTTGTCAAATAGTTAATTGGTAATGTAAGGATAGTTGTTTTGAAATGATAGATTATATGGCATAATTTGGTTTCCTTGAGATTAGTTTCCATGTTGGAACTGAGGGATTTAGTTGTTTGAATAACAATAGAATGTACAGTGCTTCAGAGGAGTGTGGATTGGGGATTTAGAACCAGTATGAAGCCTTTGTAGTCAGTGTTGAAAACCATTGTTGGGAAAAAAAACAAACAAACAAAAAACCATTGTTGAAAAACATTGTCAGTGTTGAAAACCATTGTTGAAAACCTTGGAATAAATTAAAATTAGCTGAAGCTATACAGTATTAATAGAGTTGATGCAGAATGTCCAGAGAAATTGCTGCCAACTATTATACAACAGGATTAAATAGGATTTATGGAGGAAAGGCTATTAGATAAATTTGCTAAAGTATTATAGTTACAGTATTAAAAATTTCTCAGGCTAACTCTACCTTAAGGTACTCTGGTATCGATATCAAGCAACCAAAAATAATGTGATAATCAATACAATTATTTTAGTATCTTGTGGAGTATGGGGTGTGACCTGACTTGTTTTAACTAGAATTAGTATGTTAGTCCTCCAGTTGATATTAACTAATGGTATCAGCTCACAGATTTTAAAAAGCAGTCTAAAAATGTACTTGATAGGGGTGTCCTTCATTTTCAGTAATTGTAATGGAGAAAATAGCATCTCTTTTTCTGTACATTTTATGTTTATATAGCGATCAGAGCTTCCAACCATGCTTCACTGCATATTGTAGTCAGGAGAAAATAAACCTGGTTCCCTGTCTTAGCAGTACCTATAAGAAATTTAAGTATGGTGTGGTGTGATCTCAGGGTAGAGAGTGGTGTGTGTGCATGAGTCAGCATGGGGCAGAGGGTGTGGGTGTGCAGGAGTCAGGGCAGAAGGCTGGGGAGTGGCGAGAGTTGGGGCAGAGGGGCTGCAAATGGAGGGGGGTGGGTGTGTGTGTGTGTGTGTGTGTGTGTGTGTCAGACAGACAGACCCACCCTGGCTGGTGAACCCGTCCTGCTCTGATGCTCCTGCTGCCACAAAGGAGCTGTGGACTGGCTCTTTGGGGGCACTGCTGCAGGGAAACTGCCAGTGGTGTGAGAGATCCCTTTGGAGTGCTGCTGCCTTCCCCTGGCTTCTTCCCAGGTGCATGCCACAAATGGCATGTGAACTGTCTGGCGGCCACTGAGGGGCAGCAAGACAGGCATGGATGCTGGAAGCGCACACATGTCCCATACAGTGCACCCAAGCTGGCCCCTTTAGTCTGTCTACTTCACCTAGCTGCTCATGCCAGGTTGCCAGTGCCAGCTTGCAACAGGAGCTCGGCTGGGACAGTGCATTGCAAGTTGCGTGACCCTCCAGCCAGCCCTCAGTGGAGTGGCACACTGGGGCGCAATGCCTTACTTTCATCTCTAGTTAAATCAGTAAATAAGAAAACTTAATGAAGCTGGCTAATAGTCCAACACAGAGCTTGTGTCCCATATTAGTTTTTAGCAAAATCTTGAGCTACGTTATTAAATTATGAAAGCTTATTTTATGAAAACCTGCATGCTCTGGAATTCTGGTCCATCTTACAGCTAGTCATCAGGTGAAAAGAGGCGTCCTGTGACTCAGATTTCAAATAGAAGAGGGTAGGACTGCTTAGAGTCCAAGCCACAGAATTAAAAAGGATAGGATCTAATGTACAGTGTGTCACGAACAAATGTATTTACTTATAATATGGTATTTTAAGTAAATACATTTACATAATACATGATAAAGTATAATGAAAGGCTTAATCTTTCTTACAGGTAGGTCCTTGCTCCAAAAGAGTGAGTGACTCAGTATATTTGGTATTTTCAAGCCTTCAGAATTCTTTGAGCTCGCTCTCTGCTGCTGTTCTTGTCTACTAGAGGAAAGTCAGGTGCTTGTTTCTTAAGCTTGTCAGCGTTCCTCTGTGGAACTCCTGACTAATTAGGGCTGGCTGCCAGATAGTTTACACCTAGAGTGTCAGATACCAACTTCTCTGCTGGTCATTAATGCTTGCAGAATTTCTTGCTATACATTTTAATGCCGTCTAATGAAGAGTCAAACGTGTACGTGTATACATAAAAATAGGTATTAGTAATGAACAATATAATTAATATACTATTATAGACTTAAAACTCTGATCAATCACTGTTTGTTTCCTGTGAGCCTCAATAGAAAATAAGTGATTGTAACCAGAGGTTCTCGTGAGTAAATGGTGCTGTGTTCTTTTGACGTCCTATCTGTGATTTGTTTTATTACAGTACTTTTGCATGTAATCTAATAGTCCTGAAGCTAATATCGTACAAATATATAGTGCTGATTACAAAGAAACTAGACTGTGTGGTGCAGAACTAAAGTGCTGCTATTTTCTGAATTTTTGTCAAACCTATGACATTTATCTTATTTCATATTAAAAATGTAACTGAAATATTTAGGAATGAAATACTGATCACTTATAAGTGAGTAGGTGGAAAATTAAGTTAATCTGAGCTATTTTAGAATTCTGCTGTAAGGCACAACATTGGTAATAGCAGCTCTAGTCACTCCTGATGAATGAAACTATACTATTACTGCGTGCTATAATTAATATTTGAATAGTGCTGAAAGCTGGATATGTAGTATGAAATGTTCTGTTACATGTTTTCCCCTTGTGTAACTGTTATTTGTGGGCTTCCCCATCTACTGTTTGAAACATGTTAAGATCGTTTTTTAAAAAGCTAGCAAAGGTTTGAGAGCCAATAATGGTTATCAATTACTGAAGTAGTTAAAAACAAACCAAAAAAATTAAGGAAAGATCAAAGGAAATTCTTAGACTGAAAAGTAAGTGACATGATGCATATTGATGACTTATTAAAGTCCGAAAGTGAGGAAATTCAGTATTAGTTATGCTTGAAAACAAGATTTCTAGGAAGTCTGGAAATGTAGGTTTAAGGTACCCTGCATAACCTTAATTCTGCTGTTGTAGCTCTGCTTATCCTCCATTCTCCAGTCAAATGGTACAACCCCTGAGTTT
>CM057847.1:73368787-73379138 GCA_030068395.1 Apalone spinifera | reverse complement strand
CCCCCCCCCCCCCCCCGCCGCTGCCATATAGGCAGCACTGTCTGTGTTAACGGGAGAACTTCTCCTGTCAGAGGAGTGCCTTCACTTAAGTGTTGTGGTGGAATAGGTACACTGTACATGAAAACAAGCCCTATATAATAAAAGGGTTTTCAGTATTATGCAGGTTTGTTGGAAAATTTGGTGTGAGAGGCAGTGGTCTCCAAACTTTTCCTCTCACACAGCACTTCCCCCTCCCCCGCTTACTAACAATAGAATGTGTCTGAATCCTCCTGTTCTCCTCCACCCTTGGGCTGGGAATTGAATTGTGGCTGGTTTGGGCTAGGGACTGGCCATAGAAGTTGTAACCAGTGTTGGGGGTTGTAACCAGGAGCAGAAATGGGGCTGTAGCTGCAGCCAGCGGCTGGGAGTTGGACAGGAACAGAGCAGGACTGGGTGTTGCTCCCTCCCCATGCTCGTGTGGGGGTTGGCTTGTGTTTTGCTATGCCTCCTGGATGTTTCTTGACCTCCTAGGGGGACACCGCAGTTTGAGGACCACTAGCCTAAGGCAATGTGTCCAGAGTTTATGATGGGAAGCATATGCTGTCAGATTTTCTGCTGGTGTAGGAACTCCACCAGTCAACAGAAGCAGTGCATCCTCATTGGGATTTTTGTAAGAATAGGTATATCACTGAGGAGTTGCTTTTCACATCCCTGACATAGCTAGGACAATACAAGTTTTAAGTGTAGACTTGGTCTAAATGTTCGGGATTTAACAGGTTATACTGGTCATTATGTAGTGCTTCCTTTCCCACCAGATATGCACTATCCTAGTGCTCTTCATGAGCAGGAAAGTTGAGATACTTTTGAGTGACTGTACCTGCTTTGAAGTAAGGCAATTCAAAAAGTTAGGTTTATAGTTTAAAAAGCTTACAGCCTCTTCCCGACGTACGAATCGGTTATGGACCAAGCAATTGGTTGTAACTCGGTTCGTTCGTAAGTTGGACCCCATAGAGTTACACATGACGGCGCTGTTCGTAACTCGAGATCCGCCATTTACGACAGCTTTGGTCGTAACTGCGAATGGTTGTAAGTTGACTGTTCGCTACTCTGGGACCGGCTGTACTGTAAAGTATGTAAATGCAAAATTAATTTATCTGCTTTTTTCCCTACCTTAGGTTACGCTTTGTATGCACTAACATTTTTTGGCAAAATTGTCAGAGGTGAGGAAAAAAACCCAACCACCTCTAACATAAATTTCGTCAACAAAAGTGCTTGTGTGGACAGTGCTGGTGATGGGAAATGCTCTCCTGATGACATTGTTACTGCCACTTGTTGGGGGTGGTTTAATTATGTCAGCAAGAGAGCTCTTTCCCATCCAAATGGTCTGGCTACACAAGCAACTTTACAGTGGTGCAGCTGCTGAGGAACACGTGTCTCGCTATAATGTCAATAGGATAGGATAGCCTTAACAATGCATGCTTCCAGTGTTTTACCCCATTTTAGTGAAAGTTTTGTCTGGGGAAATTAAGGAATAAAATCCCATAATTGCATGAAGGTTTGCAGCTAAAAAGTTTGTGTAATCAAAACTTAAATGATCTATTTGTGCAATTTTAAGAGAGAACAAAATAATTAATCTAAAATTTAGTCTACTGATACTGTGTATGTGTGAGAATTCCAAGAAAGGAATGTGGTTTGTGGGAAAAAAAATCTGATTGTCTGAGTAGACTAGACTAAATTGGGTGTATTCGCCTAAAAGGCCTGGTCTAGACTACACAGGTAGGATGATGTAAGGCAGCTTAAGTTAACCTAATTATGTGGGTGTCTACGCTACGGCCTTGTCCTGCCAATGTAAGTGCCCTACAACACCAGTGTAATAGTGTCTCTTTCATAAGAGGTGTAGTGCTTTTGTCTGTGTAGTTAGCATGTTGGTGTGTCTATGTAGATATTGTTTTATTTAAGTCTGTTGGCTGTCCTGTCAATTTCGCTGGAGCTGTGAAATTGACAGGAAAGCTGGGCAGATAGAGCTCTGCTGTCCTTCACTGCCTTGGAGAGCTAGATGGCTGGACCCTGCTCATGGTTGGGACCCGCAAGCAGCTGGACCTAGCTCTTGGTCTCCTCTGCTTCCAGCATGGAATGGGGAGACAAGGGAGGGGGCGGCCAGCCAGGAGTCTGGGCAGGCCTGCCGAAGGGGAGGAGCAAAGGGGGTAGTGGTCCAGCAATTCTAAAGGGCCCAGGACTACCAGGCTCTACTGCAGCACTTGGCCTTGGGCCCTTTAAAATCACTGCTGGAGCACCATGCTCCTGGAGCCACACTGAAGAGTCTTTCCGAGTCAGTGGTTTCCCACCCTTTTTTATACCATGGACCGGCAAAACCATTCGCAAACTTTTGGTGGACTGGTAACATTTTATTTGCATATCCAGAGCGCGCGCCCCCCCCCATACTAGCCCTTCCCCTAAAGTTCCCCAGTATTAGCTTAGCCCCCAGAGCCCTTAGTGCCAGCCCCTCACTCCTGGAACCTGCAGTGCCTGCCCTGCCTCCCAGCAGCCAGCTAAGTGCTGGTGCCTGTGTCATGGCAGCTCTAAGACTGCTGTGCCAGGCTCTGCATGGTCCTCCCACTGCGCAGCGAATGCTCTTCTGTGTCTGGGAGGAAACCCTGCCCCTGCCTGGTGCTGATTGGCTGAGAGGCGGGGCAGTGCACGCTTCTTGCAAAAGCTGCAGTGGGAGGGGAGATGCTCGATCATCTACCCTAACCTTGGCCCCCAGAGCCATTGTGGCCCACAGCCAGTGGTTTGTGGCCTGGTGCCAGTCCACGACCTGGTGGTTCGAAACTGCTGCTCTAAGTCATGGCAACTGTCTGGATATGTTAACATCCTGAATGAATTTGCCTGCTATTTTTAGTATTGGGAGCTTAGCATAGACTCTGCAGGACAGGAGCCACCACTGTGGGATGAGTGTGGCCTGGGCCTTGCTCCCCAGCCCTTCCCCCTTCAACCATCCACTGGGACATGACTCCCCAGCTGTCTTTCCATGGCTTCATCTCTTCTTTACACTTCTGCCTTGACATTTATTTAAAAAATGTTGTGACCAAATAACAGTTCTAGTATAACATAGTCCAAATGGGAATTGATTTAATAATTACAAAATGTTATTTGTTTACCATATAGCTTATCAAGAGCACAATCAGAATAAAAAGGTGTTGAATGTAACTGTTTGCAAGAAAAAGAGCACATAGACCAAAAATGTAAACATTGAGAGCTTTTTGGGTGGAATTAAGGGTCAAAGATTAGATGTTCTAGATAGGAAAAAGTAACAAGCTGAGGATAATGAGAAATAATTGGCCACTTCTAGTGAAAAAGAATACTTGCTTATTTTAGCCTATTCTCCTCCCAAACACATTTTGAAAATTGGCTTAAGAGATAATTTCAGGTAATGGAGGTTAAAAATGGTTCAAGTAAAATCTTGCTCCTTGACTGTATGCAAACAAAATAGAAAGTATCAACATTAATTGTGATTGATTTTGGTTTCTGCCATAAGCTTGAAACAAAGGATCCAAAAGCTGACACGCTATTTTAAATGTTTTCCAACGTAGGAAACCTTTTGTCAAAACTGTAGTGGTGGGGTGCATGTTTGTGAAATACAGATGGCTTAAAGGACAGGCCTCTTTTCTATTCACTTTAAGTATGCATTCTTTTGTGCTGCCCCCTACAATAGCTCTTGCTCCTCTCATCAATTGTTTGGCAGGTTTAACGACTAAGGATCCAATCTGTGATGTAAATCATTGAAATCTGTGACCGATGATTAAATGGTGGGACCCTTATGTTTGCTATGTCGCTGCATAATTGACAAAAATGTCTAAGTACTCTATATAAACAGATTCTGGGGGTCATTGCCCTGGTGGAGGAGAAGGATGTGTGTATGTGTGGAATTCTCCCACCACTGTATAGCTTAAATAGAGGATTTGGGGATGGAATCCTTTCCTGGCTGTGGGAGTTGCTTGGCGTAGTAAGATTTGATAGGACTGGGGGATGTGTATCTTGAACATCGTGGAGCTGTGCAGCTTGTAGACAGCTTGTGGGTGCTCCTCTCCTCCCAGGCAGAGCCATCCAGTCCATAGGAAAAATTAGGGCAGCTGCCCCAGCCCCTGTGCTTTTGGGGCCCCTGTGGCAGTGGCCCCAAACGTTCTATGGAGAGGAGGGACGTGGGGCCTGGTGTGGGAGGACAACAGGGGTCAACTCCTCCCCCCCCCACTTACTAGAGACAAATACCTCTAGATAACTTATTCATGTCCAGGTTTGCCATTTTTGCAGTGGATTAAAGTTCTGCTCAGCATTTTGACAGTCAAAATTGTTTGATGGTAGGACTTGGTTCAGTCTACTTGAAAACTGTTTGAGGTGATTCAGTACAATGACACAACTTAAAGGCAATTATGCAGCCATGCATTTGACTGTTTAGTTATATAATGGTGTCCCTGTCCTATTATAATTTGCATACATGCAAGAGGTTGGAATTTGTTTGCTGTATAGGAGCCATATCATCCAATCTGTCATGACTAAAATCCTGTCTCTGATATCACATTGGGTAATTTTAAGTGACTGAGCTAGACTTAATCTCCAACACAATTTTTTTTAAAAAAATCACTATTCAAAAAAATCTTCTCTACGTATATTAAACTTTTAGAAATGTTTGTTCAGTAAGTAATGTGGTGGTGGTTGAAAAAAAGTGTAAGCAACTATAATAAAGCCTTAAAATTGCCAACAAAAATATAAACATTACTACAATATTATAAATAATCCTTCCCAAATATATACAGTACACCAAAAGGTAGAAATACAATTTTCTGACCTCAAGTATTGTAAATCAAGTGAGAGCCTCTGTGGTGATGAAAGCGCCATATTTTTAAAAAATGTGAGAAGGACTACAGTTGGGAGGTTTTCAAAGGGGTTGTTGGATTTTGCAATAGATCAGAAACAGAACAAATGGTTGAGACATTTCATGTTCTGATTTATCATTGGGAAAGTTAAAATTACTTTCTGCAATCTTTTATTAACTTGTTCTAATTGTGCAGCTCATTTAAAAAAAAATTGTGGAGCACCAGTTACAACTCTTCAGGTGAATGATAGGTAATAATACTGAGAGTTAGGCTTCTCTTTGTTATCTCAACTAATTTTTGCTTTTTCTTCCAATTTCCCTAATACGCTTTGGCTTAAGACATATTGTAGTTGCTCCAGTACTGCTTTTTGGACACCGAACTCTGTGACAGTACCTTCTTTCGGTCTTCAAAGAACTGGGTAGGTTTCCATCATCCCCTGTGATGAAGACTGATGCAAAGAAATAGTAGTTGAATGTTTTCTCCATAATGACTTTATCATCTTTGAACGTTATTTTTGTTCCCTTGTAGACCAGGCAAGCAGATGGCTATGACCTATCTAGGCTTTCTGCCTCTAAAGCTAAAAATTTTTTTGGTTTTATCTTTAGATGCCCTATTAATTTCCATTTTGCATTTGCTCTATCATGGTATGTTGCTTTCTGTTGGCATCTCTTTCACTGTTTGAAGGAATAGCTTAATGGTTTGAATAAACTTTATTTTCCCAATTAATTATATTTTCCTTGTCTTTCCTGCTTAATTTTTTATCTGTCTGCATCTGTATTGTGTGGTTACATTGGCCTCTAGGCACCAAATTTATGTAACTCTGATATACTATATTTAGTGTCCATGCTTACTCCTGGTGTTTTGATTTCCTAACTCCATATTCTTCAAAATCTAACTTCGTTATCTAGCATACAATGGATTATATATTTATTTTTGTTTTTAATGAAATATAACTAGATCTGTTTCTGCTGTTGTAACTTGGTAGAGATAAGACTCTTAAGTTGGTCATTAAGGATGTTAAATTGCAGTTATCTGGCTAATTGTGTAGTTGATACAATTTGTATTGACTACGTGATGAGTTAAGGGCCACTCTGCAGAGCAGCAGCGGGATTGCTCCTGTAGCTGGCTGGAGCTAGGATTGAGCAGTCCTGGCTTGTGTCAAGTTTGGGAGCCACCCACTCTGCATTTGAAATGCAAGAGCCCCCGGGGTGTTACTACATTTAAAATGCAGAGGTGCAGCGTCCCAGACCAGTGCAAACTGGGATTGCTCGGTTCCAGGTTGTGCTGAGTCCAGCAGCCCCTGGCCGCAGCCAGTCCTGGCTGCTGTGAACAGAAGCTGTTTCAAATGGAATGCTGTCTAACAGAGGTGAAGAGTGGAGAGAGGGCTGGGAAGCACTGCGAAGATGATGCTGGGGGAAACCGGCTTTTAGAATGGCTTCTTCCAGTACCAGCTCCTGTTCCCTCCCTCTCCCCCAGTTGCCTCTCAAGCAGGGGTAGCAACTGGGGAAGGGAAGCGAGTAGTTGAGTTGTCCACAATAGTCAAGTAGTCAACTACTGACTTACCTCCCAATTGGTCGTGTCATATGAACAGAGTAAGAACTATTTCATATTAAAATTAAATTATATCTAGATTTCCAAACAATATTTTACACCTTTATCTGCTATATCACTTTCCTTTGCTATATACTCTGAGATTTAATCATGATGCACTTGCCTGTAGTCAACCCCAGCCTTAAGGCAAGGTTAGCAAGGTGGTTGCCTTGGGCCCCATGCTTCCTCTGTGCCCTGGCCACTGCAATTCCTGCCTTTAATGCTTGTCCTCCTTCTGCTTAGCAGTGCGGCGTGTGCCTTAGGAGCAAGCTTCTTGCTTCTGCTGGCTGCCAGCCTGCCCCACAACCACCATCCTTCTGCCCTGCTCCTGCTGCCACCCTCTGTCTAGCCTCTCACCCCAAAACATGGAAGCGCAATTCCCTGAGGAGCAGCTGCCATGGCCTCCTCACCCACCCAGCGGCCACTCTGTAGAGCATGCACCCAAAAGGTGCCAGCACCTGGAATTCTGAGTCCTTGCTCCTGCTCTTGCCCCTGCTCTGTGAGGGAAGCTTGATGGACTGGGGAGGCCACTCCCGGAATGGGTACACGATGGGATGGTGAAAGACAAGAGGCAGAGCCTTCCTTAGAGGTTGTGGGTGCATGCTTGGATCCCTCTGTACTAGGGATGCTAAGAGGTGGGTATTTAACTTATCGAGTAATAGAATTTTTATCAAATACTTTGTTAGTCGATAGGCAGCCCAGCTCAGTCCTGGCTCATGCCGGGTGCAGGACCAAACTCCGCAGGCACCTGGTCTGCAGCCTGTCTCCATTGGCAAGGCTGCGGGAGCTGGCTTGGCCTGCGTGCGTGTTGACAGCCCTAGGCTGTGTTTGACTCTAGTGAGCCGGGATGCAGTCTTGAGCTGCTTGCCTTTCTCCCAATCTGCCTCAGATTGTGTTGTACCTATATGGAGGGGAGGGAGTCTCACAGGTCAGCAGAGAATCTGATCTGGTCAGTGTGTTGTGGAATATATCCAGTGAGTGTCTTGTGCTGCCCAGTCTGGACTCTGTAATCTGTCAACTTGGTTTGACTTATAATAGAACATCCACCAGCTGGGCCCCACTGTCAGCATGCTGCTCTGGGCTCCGCAAACCCTTTGGTCGGGCCTTCCTGTAGTAGGCTGCTTTTCCTGTTACAAGTATAATGGTGAAACCTGTATAACTTTTTGATTTGCTGCTATTTGAGGAATATTGTACTTTCAACTGTAAACTGCAGTTTAACAAGAGCCCCTAGGTGGTAATCATTCTTCATATGTTTAGTACTCCTTTATTGATGCACCTTGTGTGTTACAACAAACTTTGTTTGGTTAAAAACAGGCTTATCTCAACTAGCTTAAGATATGGTGCTTTGGATGTTCAAACATCATTAAATATTGTTTGTTATATAATCCCTTCTTCAAGAATGCTTAAGACGTTTGTGCACTGATTTCTGAATATCACCAAAAAATGCAAAGTGAAAACATGCTGTGCAGTGCTCTAATTTTGGCTACAGAATTTTGTCTGTAGTTCTCTTAAATAACTTTTTTAAAGAAAAAAAATTAAATACCTCATGACATTTTAAGGAAGAATTTTTATCAGGAAAATTTTATAAATTGCATTTGAAAGGATGTGATGTAGCTCTTTTCTGAGAAGTTGATTATTTAAAAAAAAATACTACTTTCTTATTTAGAAGTGCCTCCAGTATATTTTGGGTCATACCTAGTCATTTCACTCACTTAACAACATAAACAAATATGCTGCAATTTAATTCTGCTATTGTTCCATAATGTGTGTGCCTATGAGGGAGCAAGTCAGATTTTGTTTTGTGATGGGTGACCATAATGTCTCCCCATAAAGGCTGTGCAGTAGGCCCTTAGAAAAATCTGTGGGAGTGTTACTGTTTTCATTTTGGTAATTACTGAAGAGTGAATAGTGTGGTGTAAACTATAAATACAGGTTGAACCTCCCTAGTCCTACACCCTTGGGACCTAAGTGGTCCCAGACGAGGGATTTTGCCAGACCCAGGGGAGGTCATTTCTAGCTTGCCTGCTGCGGGCCACACTCTCTGCCCTGCTGCCCCACTGGGCTTTCCTGGCTCTCCTGGCAGCTCAGCTCTGTCACTTGCTGGGCTTCTTGACCACCCCTCCCTTTCCCAATATCTCTCCTTCATGTAACTGGGCCACGTCAGCCTTCCCAGGCAGCCCAGCTGGGTCGTATGTGCCAGGCTTCCCACCCCACTTCTGCAGCCCAGGTGGGATGTGTGCTGGCCTTCCCAACTCCCCCACACTCCCCAAGCCCAGCTGGGCTGCATATGAGACTCTGATCCTGGAACAGCCATGATCCTGCTACACCACAAGTGTTGCCTAACCAGAGAGTTCTGGTTTATAGAGGTGCAACCTATAGCAGTTTTGGAGCAAATCAGCTTTGTGGCCATAACTCGTCTTCTCTTTAATTTGACTATTTTTATGCCAGCTTTAAAAATGTAGCTGAAACAACTTCTACAATTTTACTAAAGCGGCGAGGAGTCCTGTGGCACCTTATAGACTAACCGAAGTGTTGCAGCATAAGCTTTCGTGGGCAAAGACCCACTTCGTCAGATGCATGAATCTGACGAAGTGGGTCTTTCTTTGCCTACGAAAGTTTATGCTCCAACGCTTCGGTTAGTCTGTAAGGTGCCACAGGACGACTCGCCGCTTTTGCAGATTCAGACTAACACGGCTACCCCTCTGATACAATTTTACTGCATACCAGTCTTTTTTGGGTTAGGAAGCAAACAGTGTTTCCTTTAATAAAAAAATTAAGCAACTCATACTTTTAATACATAAAAATAGATGACAAAAATGTTTTGCCCTTACTACTAACCAAAGAGAATATATCTTAGGAAATTGGAAAAGATGACTACAGTTCTCTTTTAAATCAAGTTATTTTCCTTTTAAAAGTATGGATTTGCTTCATTTTAATATCAGCTCACCATGGGTTTATTTTCCATGCAACTATGTTGGACATTTTGAACCCTATGAATGGGTTCAGAATTATCTGTGTAAGAACTTTTAAAGTCACATTTTAGGACTTCTGGTTGTTCAGAAGGATTTATCTTAATAAATAAAATAAAGCTGCATTTTTTTAAAAAAGCTGGCTAAATGCTACAGATAAGCAAAAATCATTGTTTTAGAATGATGGAAAGCAGTCTAAAGCAATTGCCATGAGTAGTACCATCCATCTTTTTGAAGTCCAATTAGGGTTTTTCAGTAACTGAGTGTAGTCATGGTGTTCCCTGAAATCTAACATGTAGGTGGTGATAGCATGCTAAAAGCATTCTTATAATAGGCATGAATTAAACATACATGCAACTCATATATGATGACTAAGCATCCTTAGTTTTAAAATCTTGTCATTCCTTTTTCCTTTGTGTTGTCTGTGGTAGTTTTAAGATGACCTGAGTTCATATTTGTGGTTCTGGAGAGAGGGAGGGACTAATTCCATTGTAATCTATGAAGTATTTTCTACAGGTCAGAGAGTGCAGGCATCTCATGAGTTTTGCCAGCAATTTCTCCATTAGGAGTTTTATTGTTATGCCCGGCTTTGTATGTCTGGTGTGTCCTGAAATTAATTCATATTTAATTTAAAATTAATTAAAAGATTGATTGTTGGTTTAAAAGTTTTTGATTATGGTATTCATATTAAGTTTGCAGAACACTTGGAAAAATATTTATCTGTTTATTGGAATAACAGTTCATAGATAAGTTTGAATTTCAGTCCTGTCTTGTTTATTTCTGGCTCTGCAGCGATCTAGGGCAGCGTTTCCCAAACTATGGGCCACGGCCCCACACCGGGCCGCAGGGGAAAAAATACCGGGCCTCAGCATGCCCCGCACTCCTGAGCCCGGAAGTGCTGGCGAGTTACAGAGCTGGGGGCCCTGCTCCACCAATATGTGG
>CM057847.1:73344684-73368687 GCA_030068395.1 Apalone spinifera | reverse complement strand
TCCAACTAAAGTAAAAAGTTTGGGAAACCTTGGTCTAACCAGCTTTCTGTCTGTATTACAGTCCATTTATCCAATCCATATTCCTTAACTGGCTGGCAAGAATATTGTGGGTGACCATATCAAAAGCTTTGCTAAAGCTGGCACTGGGGGTTTTGGGAGGACCAGAAACAATTTATTTGAATATTCATCATTTGATTAATGAATATGCAAATATGCCAATGAATATTACCAGTCCTCCAAAAGTTCGTGAATGGATTTACTGGTCCCCGTGTCAAAAAATTTGGGAACCCCTGATCTAGGGGACTGGATGGAGTTGAGAGTTATTGTCATTGCAATAATGCTTTCATGTTGGGTATCTGGGAAGAAAAAAAAATCTTACTATGACAATTGGGACTAGGAAATAGTTGCTCAGAAAGCAAAACAACTTGCCAAACCAAAAAAAAAAACAACCCCCTCTGCTAGCCAGGGCTGTTGCCAAAAGTGTTCCTTCAGGGATGTCCCAGCAAAATTCTGTCAACAATGTCCTAAAGAGAAACCCATATATGCTGCACTTAAAAGGAATAAAAAGTTTGTCCGAAATTTGACAATGTATTGATCTCTAGTTCAGATACCATTTAATTATACCATTGTTATACTGGAATTACAAAGTATAAATAAATAAATAAATTGGCTACTTGGAATGATGTGGTCTGGTTTCCTTATTTCCTATCTTGTAAGGCAACATCCTTATATATGGATGTTAATGTGTGTAATTGATTAACTCTGTAATCGGTTACATGGATATACGTGGCACAGTAACTGGCTCCCGCCTGCCACCCTGCTCCCATGGAGCATGCTGCTGCCTTGATACAGAGGCAGCAGTGCGGGGCAGCACGCAGCTCTCAGGATTTGGACAGGGAGCCGCATGTAGCTGTTTGAGTAACCGCAAGCATGAGCTCATTGCTTTCCCGTTCAAATGGCTACACTCTTAAATACCTAGTATAAAATTCATCAGCTTAAATGAACGGCAAAGTAAATATTACATTAAAATGAAGTGCTCAGTTTCTTCTATTAAAAGTAACTTTTAAAAGTTTGAATTGTGGGATGTATGAGAGTTCAGGGGATTACTAAATACAGGTTTGAGCCTCTCTAGTCCAGCACCCTCAGGACCTGACAGGTGCAAAACCAGAGAAATTGCCAAACTAAGAGAGGTCACTATTGTCTAGCAGCACTACCAACAATTCCACTGCATATTAGGCTCACGGAAGACATTTAGGGGTAAATTAGAGCTAAATATCAGCACAGAATATTGAGAGCCAGGACTGGTGGCTGTAATCACACTTGGCCAAACCTATGATAAGTAGACATCTGGCTAACTAAAAATCATGCTGGACCCAATGTTGTTGGACTTGATGTTCAATTTGTAGTATTAGGAGCTTTTCACTTTTTACTTTCAATGTAACATTAATTGGGGGAGAGTCAGATTTTTTACTGTCTTTAATTATTGATCTAAGCAAAGTTTAATAGATTTGTCTGCTTCCGGTAAATGAGTCCATATTACCAGGTGCTATCATCCTGGTTGGCGAACTCAGCAGAAAACTTCACATATGAATTAGTTTAGAGATTAATCTGTATTCCCTTCTAAAATGGGTCCTCCAATAGAGGATTGGGAGGGTAGGGTGGGAATTGACTGCTGCCTCTTCTGTGGTCACAAGACTTTGGTCTTAGGTGCTTGCAGTGCTTTGCAATACACGGTGTGAACACTGAATGCACTTATGGGTCGTCTTGGGATGTAAATATAGTACAGGAGCATTGAGTTCCCAGTTTCTTCTCCCCAGTCCCATTCTCCTGCCCTTTTTGAAGTGGGAAGACTGCAGTAGAAACACCCCTTAAAGATTCACGCTTGTGCGTATACAGAAATACTTCCCCTAACAATGCTTGTAGGAAGAGCATGAAAAATTACAATTCTAGATAGTTTTATGCTGCCCTTATCATTTTTGTTGAGGAATTGCTGATATGCAACTGCATAGATTAAGTTGTTCTGATAGGTCTTTTTCTGGCATCTTTCATGTGGGAAATTACATATAGGGGAAGAGTGGGAGAGAGTGAAATACTGGCAAAAGAATAGGGGTTGTTACAGTAGGGGGGTTTACTAGAGACAACCAAATAAGGCAGAGGAGATAGATGAGGCATTTCTAAAACATGTGGCAGAGATATCTGGTATGTGGGCCTAGTCGTTACAGAGGACTTGTAGTGCCCAGATGTGTTTGAGAGAGAATACATCAAATCAGAAATTTTTAAATACATTGTTAAAATGTATTGTGGTCAACTTTTTCTTTCAAAAAATTGGAAGATGTAACTAAAGCAACAGCCATTTTAGATTTAGCTAATAGAGCAATTGGCCATGAATCTGAAGGTTGAAAACAATTTTGGCAAAAGTGATCATGAAATGATAGAAATTCTGATCCTAAGGAAAGGAAGGAGTTAGAGCAGCAGAGTGGGGATGATTGACCACAATAAAACAGACTTTGGTAAGCTCAAGAGAGCTGGTGGGTAGAATCCCATGGGTGGAAAGTTCCATCAGAAGCTCTTTGGTGACCTGAAAATCAAGAAGTGGAAATATGAACAAACTGCTCAGGAGGAGTATACGACTAGCACAAGTGTGTGGAGACAAAAATCAGAAAGGCTAAGGCACAAAATGAGATATACTTAGCAAGGGGCAAGTCAGTAAGAAGAGATTTTTAAAATATATTAGTAGAGGAACATGACATCAAGAAGACTGAGATGTTTAATTGATGTTTTGGTTCTGTCTTTAACTAAGAAGGTTGAAGATGATCAAATACAGAGCACAGTATTAACAAGGGGGAAGGATTTGAAGCCAAAACGAAAAGAACAAGTTAAATCAGGCCTGGGCAAAATATGGTCCACGGACTGCAACCAGCTTGCCAAGCCACTGGATCTGTCCCGTGGGTGCAGCAGGGAACCTCAAGCAGGCTCCCCTGCTTGCCCCACCCCTACAAGCCACTCAGAAAAGCAGCTGCTGGGCTGTTTCTCTCTTTAAAAATTGTGAGCCTAGAGGAGAGGGGGAGAAGGTGTCAGGCGTAACTCTTGTCC
This sequence comes from Apalone spinifera, assembly GCA_030068395.1. NCBI lineage: Eukaryota > Metazoa > Chordata > Testudines > Trionychidae > Apalone > Apalone spinifera. Next base: position 73,365,594 of record CM057847.1, on the reverse strand, counting down.
CCAACACAAACCCATTGGCCAGCTTCTGGCCAGAAACTGGCAAATGGGAGCTGCCTGTTCAAGTAATAGGCAGCACACAAAGCACCATGCCCCCCTGCCCTCTGGCTCAGTTATTCACACAAGCACATGGCTATGTAGCCTGTGCAGGGGCGGGGGCAGATAGGCAGGCTGGCTAAGAAATTTTGTTAACCTCTCCAAGCATTTAGCTAGGCAGGCAGGCTGGCTGGGCTGCTGCCTGGCAAGTCTTCTGGCCAGAGCCTGCCTCTGACACCCCAGCCCTTCTCTCCACTTCCCCCTTCCAGATCTGGCACCCAAATTGTCTGCCCCAGATCACAATCCCCTCTTACCCTAGGTTATAACTCAAACTTGTGCACCCCAGTCCCTTCCCCTAGGTCACAACTCCTTCCTGCCTTGGCTCACATTCCAAAATGCTGCACCCTAGTCTCCTGCCCTAGGTCACAACTGCCTCCTTCACCCAAACTCCCTCCCAGACCCCACTCTTCCTCCTGCACTCCAGTCCTTTACCCAGACCCCGCACCTTCTCCGTTAATACCATAGTAGAGTGCAGCCCTCAACTACTTTCCAAATCTTGGAGTGACCCCCGGTGACAAATTATTGCCCACCCCGGGTTACACGCAGGGCAGAAATCAGCTCCCTGGAGCCAGTGCATGTGAGGAGCTGGCTTTTAAGCTGGGCCCCCAAGTGCACTGGCTCCCGCCTGTCCCTGTCCTTGTGCTGCTGCCTCTGATATGGAGGTGGCACCAGTACCGGGCAGCGGGCAGCTCCCTGGGAGCCAGTGCACACAAGGAGCTGGCTTTTACAACATCTTCCTGTGCGTATTGGGGTGCCTCTGTGTGCACAGTTACACTTTCACATCTGTAATACAGAGTGGTAGTATGCTAACTCTTCCTATCTACCCGTAAGGCTACAATGAAAGAGACTTTTCCTGAGATGCCTTTGTAGAGGATGGTTTTCAAGGTAGAAGCTCCCATGGCACTTCATCCATTTCCACATTTTTAAATTCTTCCCCCCCCCCGCCCCCCGGATGATCCCCGTCCCCTAAAGACTCACATTAGGCAGCTACTGATTCAGCTCTCAATTTGTAATCCATATAATTTTTAAAAAGTGATCATTGAGGAAAATTGAATGTGTAATAAACTTAAACATCTAAACATGAATTATTTAACTTTTGTGCCCTCCTTGCCATGATTAAATCATTTCGTGATTTAATAGTATCTTCTATAGTATCCTAAAGTTAAAAAAATATACTGACATTTAGCTGGAAACTTATGTTCAGATTTTTGCTGATGCATGTTCTTATCTGTGTCTTGGAAACAGGATCTACTCACCCTTCTAAACCTTACTTTTAATTGGGATCAGTGAATTTAAGACCCAAAATATAATCTATTTCAGTTGCTCCCATTTCCTACCAACAATGGTGCATTTATATTTAGAAATGCTTCATAATGGTAAACGTAAACTTGCTATAAATAAGGCCCACATTTGTACGAATTTTCAGATAGAACAACAAATAGCAGCCAAGTGAAATCGGTCTGGGAAATGTGGCATACTATACCTTCCTTTTATCTTCTCTCCAAATATTTGTAGTTTGCACCTACATCCTCATACTGATAATTTTTCTGGAGAACTGCAGTTGGTCTGAGTAGAGTGCCTTTGCAAATTTTTTACTTGAAATAGACTGTCACTTGTATATGGCAATGCAAAATTTAAAATGTAGGTACATTAATTTGAATAGAATGAAATAAAATCCTATTACAACTTTAAAACTGTGCACGTTTTTTTTTATTTTCAGAACTAATAAGTAGTTCACTTTTTACATTGCATACAAAAATTGAAATTGCCAGAATTTAGGGGAAGAGATTAAATTTGAACTGGAATGATAAATCTGAATAGGAGAGGATCCCTGAGTGAACAAATTGAAAATCTGTGCAGCAATTAAAACCTCTGGAGTCAATGCTTTTCTTATGTAAATACATATGAAAAAAATGCCTGCTGATTTAAAAATAAAACATTTTATGGCAACTATTTTCACTTACTGTTATCTTTCCTCTTCCCTTATTCTATACTGTATTTCAAAGCAGAACTTATCAAACCTATATTTGCATGGACAGGCTGGTGGGGTTCTTCCTTTATTATGGGTTGCCATTTTTCTCCTTTAAATCTACCCTTTTACATTATAATTAATATGGTGCTTTAAAAGTCTCAAAAAAGCTTTCCAGTTTTGTAAGACATTACTGTTTACTTGCATAGAATAGAGATGTAAAATCCCATGTAAAAAGTTGATCAGTTAAATGTTAAACGCCTGCCTGAAAGGGTCTGCTCCAGTCCAGTTGGGCCCCCTATACCTTGGGTGGGGGCTGGGCTGAGCCTTCTGCACCTCAGGCAGGGGCTGGCTGGGCTGGGTCCTGGCTGCTGCACCACGCTGTGGCAGGCTCAACCAGGCTGGAGTGGCAGGCTCAACCAGGCTGGAGTGGGGCCCCCTGGCCTGCGGCATGGTGCAGTGGGCCCGACTGGGCTGGAACAGCCACCATCTGCTGCAGGTATGGGGCTGCTCCAGCCCAGTTGATCCACTGGTTTCCTGTTTACCTAGTAAGCGTCACCCAGTAAACATAGAATATCTAATCCCGTGTACTGCAAATATTGTAACCTTTGTGTACAGCAAATGTAATGATTTTGATATTAATCACTATAGCTGTTAATGTCTGTAGTGCATTCGGTGTGCATGGTTCTTTCAAGGCATGTTTGCACTAGAAGAAGCTTAATTTCTCTTTGTGGCGGAGGAGGTTTGTTAAAGTTTTCCTTGGTAGTCACCTACTGTTAATTATTTGCAAGGTAAAGGTGCAGTTGACCGTGCTATTAAATTGATATTCAGGGTGTAAACTGCTGTTAGCTCAAAACTTTTAGACAACAGCCTCCCATAAATTGTGGCCAATATCCCGGAACAAAGTCTGTTATGAAGATGTGTTTAGGATATTTAATATCCTTGGAAAGCAGACTGAATCTTGGTGTTTAAGTTCTCAATTAAAAGATGACACAAGTTTTTGAGTAAACTGTCTATTACTAAGCTTACCTTGAAAGGATGAAGTTAATTCTTCCTCAGGTAAAACTGATGATTCCTGATTGTCTGTGTGTTGAATATTAAACTTGTAGCTCATAAAATTATCCATAGCAGTAAGGAATATGAAAAAATAAACATGCATTTTTAGACTATCCCAGGTGTTCCCAACTTCCTTTCCTTATAACGTCTTCCCTTCCCAAGAAGAAGAAAAAGCCTTTTGGTCACCAGTCAGAATTAATGTTCATTTTTTTTATTTCTTTACAGGATTTGGAGTTTCATGGAGTAATGAGATTTTATTTTCAAGACAAAGCAGCTGGAAACTTTGCAACAAAATGTATTCGTGTTTCTAGTACTGCCACAACGCAAGATGTAATAGAAACCCTTGCAGAGAAATTCCGACCAGACATGCGGATGTTGTCATCTCCTAAATACTCACTTTATGAGGTGCACGTCAGTGGAGGTTAGTACAGTGTCCGGGTGGTCTTATTCCTTTTTTTTTTTTTTCTTGAAAGGATACAGAAAGATGATAAATGTTTCCTACTAATTACCATGGCAAATGTACTTTGATTTCTGTTGGCAAAGGGTTCTCAACTGGTGGTAGTATTTCAAAATATAATGGGTGTATCAGAGATGCAATTTGTACAAACTGTGATGGTGTCGTGACCTTTTTTGGAAACGTTACACTTGATATCAAGTAGGTAAATGTTCCTACACTACTGTCATCATTCATTTCTAAATAAAAGGCAGTCCATTCAAAAACTACTAAGCTAATTTAGATGGAGTGCACAGCATAGTTACAATTAAAGCAACACTATCTAATGAAAGGACAATATCAAGTTTAAAAACATTTTTTTCAGGGTTATTTTTGCCTGTTACAAGTAGTGTCAAAATCTATAGTCTGAAAGATACAGGTGAGAATGTTAGGGTAGGGCTAAACTGTGGGGTCTATCGGAAAAAGATACTCAAAATGTGCGTCTAGACTGGGCTAGATTTCAGAAAAAAAAAACCTTTTTCAAAAGCCACCTTCTTCCTTGTTGAACGAGGAATACAGGGGCATCCAAAAGAGCGTGTTTGCTCATCCACAAAAAAGAAGCGGAAGTGCAAACGTGTTCCCTGGACGCAGCAGAGGTTTTATTGGGGCTACCTCCAGTATCCTGAATCTTCCCCCTCCCCCCGCTCCCCGTCTAGCCGTACCCTAATTTAGTGCATTTGATAGTATTCAGTGTATCTTGAGTTTTCCTCTTCTGATAGTATACAGAGTTTCTCCTGTTGTTGTTTCTCTATTCAAAGAGAAAATAGAGGAAAGAGAACTTTCTAGAATAGGAAATGGTGACTGTATAGAACTAGATGGATTGATTTAAATCACCAGGTGGAAAGCCTCTTTTAAAATCATTATTTGCTAACTACTATCACGACAGTTATACCAAAATGAATGATTTTGCATAGGAAATTCTGGAGGGAAAAGAGAGACCAATTCTGAGCCATCAACAGTGAGGGACAGCTTATTGCTAGAACAGCAAACCAGGCATCCCTTGACATAGCAGATGTAGCAGCACACATGATGGATGGGAATAGCCATAAAGATGAGCAGAGCATCTTGGTTACATTCATTGGTTATCCCAAGGGAACTTGAGAATGAAGTAAAGGATCTGCCTTTTGACAGGTACACGGTCTTTTCTGCTAAGGTTATTGAGGTTCTCCACAGGGGCGGATGAGAGTTTTGCGGGGCCTATTGGAGCATGGGGCCCAGGGCAGCACAATTTCGTGCATAGGCCACGGCCACAGCCGACAGGTGCATGGGTCCTATTGAAGTGCAGGGCCTGGGGCAACCGCCCTGCTCTCCCTGCCCTATCTCCGCCGCTGGTCCTCCATTTCACAAAGGACTCTCTAGCGATACTATGGACACCTTGATACCAGCCTTACAAATATAGCAGAAAATGTCTTGCAGCACCAGTAGATGCCATACGATAACCAAAGACAAAGGCACAAAGACAAGACCACAGAAATGTCACCATATCCTGTCTCAGGCTACAATATCCTAAGCACCATCAAACTTGACACAATTTTGAAACAATCCAGGATCTGACTGACATCCCCATAACCACCAATGCAAATAAGCAGAGTATTGCAAACCTTTGGGTCATTGGCTGTGAGCATTATGTCATAGGTGGGCTTCTATCACCATGGACCAGTGAGTGTTTTTTTTTTTTTTTAAGAAATCATTTGTATGGGTTATACCATTCTCTTTACCTTCAAACCATCTACCCACTACTTGTTCCCTGTCCCTCTTTAGGGAATCCTTTTTGAGACAAGTAATATATCACCTTCTGCAGTTACGGGCTGTGGAACGAGTTCCAACACAACACAGAGGGAAGGGATTTTATTCCTATTTCCTGACTCAAAAGAAAAATGGAAGTTGGAGATCCATTCCAGATCTGAGAGAACTCAACTAATTTGTCCATCCCACAGATTCAGAATGGTCACACTGATCTTGATCATCCCTCCGCTGGAACAAGGGGACTGGTTCTCAGTCCTCTACCTACAGTATGGCTGTTTTCATATTACCATCTGTCTCTCTCACAGGTAATTTCTACAATTCACAGGGGGACAAGATCATGTCCAATACAGAGAATTGCCATTTGGACGATCGATGGCTCCATGAGTTTTTATCAAAACCCTAGTGGTAGTAACAACACGTTTTTGCAGACAAAGAATATTGATCTTCTCATACCTCGATGACTGCCTGCTAAAAGGCCGTAACTGGACAGAAAGATTACATGTCACTTGAGGAAACCATAGCGCTCCTCCACTCCTGAGGACGACAAGTCAAAGAGCAAAAAATTTACCCTAACTCCAAGTACAATTGGACTACATAGGAGCACACCTGAACTCCGTGGAGGCCAAAACATCATTACTGATGCCTTTATTCAGAGTAATGACCTCCCTCATATCGGTGATCTGAGATAGCACGTTGGTGTCTGCATACACCTGCCTATGACTTTGGAGACATATGGCAGCTACCACTTGTTAAAAACATGTGAGATTAGGGATGTCAGTGTGTAGTTGACTACACGATTAACTGATAAGCCTGGGCTTATCGGTTAATTCTGTCACCTACACGCACTTACCCCTCCGCTGCCTCTGAATCAGAGGCAGCAAGGGCAGGGCAGGAGCTGGTGCCTGTGAGGAACTGGCTTAGAACCTAAGAATAGTCATACTGCTCAGACCCAAGGTCCATCTCGCCCAGTATCCTGTCTTCCAACAATGGCTGATGCCAGATGCCCCAGAGGGGGTGAACAGAACATGTAGTCTAGCTGGCTAGCTACAAGCATTGAAGTTGACTGCTTTAGGTGTGATAGCTCCATCTGTTTTTGTTGTTGTTTTGTACACAAATTGTACAAATAGGTCAGAATAGGTCAATTTTTAATAAACAGTTCAACAGTCAACCACAGAATTCTAATGTACATCTTGTGGAGAGTTGGATTGAATCCTGCTGCTCTCTTAAGCAATATTTTCTTTTGATTCTGGTGCTGTACTGAAGTTTTCAGCTAAAAAATTTATCAAGTACGCATAAAACCCATATGTTATAAATTTCAGGTTTCCTTCATTATCTTCTCTAGATTTTTTTTTCCTCCTGTCACATTTGTAGCATTGTCTGTGACCGTTAACGCATTTGACACTTTAATTTTTGTTCGCAATTTGTGATAGCTTTTACTGCTATTTTTTAAGCAGTCTTCTGTATGGGCGTTTTCTGACATATTAGTTCTTTTTGTGAGAGAGAGAATTGCATCTTGTCACACAAGCATATATTGAACCTTTTTGTATATTGCTTTATCCATCAAGAGTCAGATCAACAAATTTATCAATGTTTTTTGCCCACTGTTCAATTTCCTTCTCATATGCTGAATCCAATAACCTTCCAGCAATGTCTCCTTTGCCAGTTGGAGTGTAGTCTGGTCATAATGATTGAACCACATGAATGCAGCGTTTGTTTTGAACAAGATGGAAAGGAAGAACTTGTTGCATAAATAAACCAAGCAATATTGGTGCAATTTGCAGGTCTTGATTGAGCTCATCCATAACTTTTGCTGGATGACGAATAAAGTTTTTTTTTTTTTTTTTTTTAAAGTAAGATAATTTAATGTGTTGTATGTTTAATTGCAGCACTGCTGTGTCTCCAAGTTGTAGACATTGCACGATTTATGTTCTTCATAATCCCTTATGTGTAAGATGGACCTGAAACAAAAAGATCAAGTTGCACTCAGTTACTCACTGTTACTCAGTGCGCTGTTTTTTTTTAAAAAAAGGAATTTGTATAATTAATAATTATGCTAAACCCAGTTTTAAAGGGAAAATAATATATCATAAAGATTATATAAATCTATGTAAACCTCTATTCCTATCAACATATCAAACAGCTTGAAAAAATCTTTTTCTAAATGTTAAAATTAATAAATCCCTGTGATTAGACTTTGCTTTTAAAACAGAAAATCTTTACCTAGAATGTTTGATTTACTGAGCAATAAAAATCCGTTTCAGAAGTCAGCAGTAACAGTAAAAATGTAGATGTAGTCCCACAAAAAACTAACATACCAATTTATATTTGAACACAAACATTTTAAAGTTTTATAAACAAGTTATCCACCCAAAACACAAATGTATGATATGTTAGAGACAAAAGGTATCTGAGGTAATATCTCTTTTAAACCAGCTTCTACTAGTGAGAGAGCAGGTTATCTACCTACACTTGGAATTGGTCAAACAAAAGATATTCCTTCACCCATCTTGTTTTTCTAATATCCTGGGACCAACACAGCTACAACACTGCATATAATAATTTATTTTAATTTACTTATATAGTAAGACAGTCTGTAATAATGGTACAAAAATAAATTTACTAAGCCATTGATCCAAATTATCTAGACATGTCCTCATAATATCTTCAAAATAATTCTTCTGAGGAGCATTTTTCTTAATTTCTCTTTCCAACAACCAGGCCTTGTATCTTTGTTGCATTGTTTACATTTGGCATATGTTCTTTTCTTACCCTGATGCATAGGATTTTCTTTAAAAGATCCAAAACAGTGCCTTTATTACAACCTACAGCTATAGCAGTTTTTTCCTTCCAAGACCCATGTGTTAAAATGAACACTAGAAGCTGCATTATGAAGAATTCTTCCCATAGTGTCCTACCTTGACACCAATGTTTCTCCTGTCTGGTTGCACATTCTGCTTTTTTCCCCTTGTTATATAACCCTCCCTGGCTCTATCCTTCCCCTAGAAAAATAAGAGCAGGAGTCTTGGACTGTTATCATTGCACTGCTGTATTTTATAAATAAAATAGAGAAGAAGGCAGCTGGGAAATTAATAGGTTTATTTGTTTGTGTTGGTGTAAATATGGAGGGAGACAGACCAAAGCTGTTTACTTGAAGTATCCAGAATCATCACTGGGCAGCTCATTGTTTTTCTTAAAGTTGGAAAGTGAGTTTCCAAAATGTGTAGTGTCATAAATAATACCAATAATTTGAGCCAATCAGAGCACAGGTAGGGAGAAAGTATAAAATGGGAATATGAGACCACACAGGTGGGCTCAGTGTATGATCCTTTTGAGATAAATGACAGCATCTCTTGGGCTACATCTAGACTGCAAGCCTCTTTTGAAAGAGGCTTTTTCAAAAGATACTTTTGAAAAAGCCTCTTTCAAAAAAGAGCATTTAGACTACAACCAGTACTTTTGAAAAAGCAAGCCGCTTTTTCGAAAGAGAGCACCCAGGCAGTCTGGATGCTCTTTCGAAAATGCACAGTTTGCACTACATAGTGCCTTTTTTTGAAAGAGCATTTTTGAAAAAAAGGCATTCTTCTGCATAAAACGAGGTTTTCCATGGTCAAAAAAACTGCCGCGTTCTTTGGATTTTCTTTTGAAAGAACACGGCAGCAGTCTAGAGGCAGGTAAAGATTTTTTTTTTTTTTTTGAAAGGCCACTTTTTTTTCGAAAAAATCTCTGTAGTCTAGACACATCCTTGGAGTCAGAGGCTAAGCCTCCAAGCCTGTGATAACTTTGCAGTCTCTTGCACAGCCTCTGGATCCCCCATGTGGTCAAGCCCTTAATACAGTACAGGATGTATTGTGCCTTATTTATAAAATGTCATCTCAAAAATTACGTTTCTTCTTCTTTCCCTTCCCCCACAATTTTATTTTTCTATAGGAAAGCAACTTCAACTCAGTCTTCAATAGAGGCCTCATGAATTCTGAATATTTATTTATTTATTTATTTATTTATTTATTTATAGATAATATGAAATAATATTATTAGGCCTTAGCACATTTTGTATGAAATTCAGATTTCATTTCATTCTTAACTATAAATATTGCTGTGCACTCTGACCATAGTTACGCATGGGAAGTTTGTCCTTCCCAGATTTCACTATCACTGCCATACAAGGTCCACAGATCTAATTACAATGGATCTCATGTTAGTCACTGGAAAAGGCATAGCCCCATGTATTGGGAAGCCCTGTAGTTTGCATTTCTTCTCTGTGGCAGTAGGAAAGTGTCAGCAGACCTGCTGCACAGAAATCCATTTTTTTAAGAGAGAATCATTTTGCTCAATTTGTTGGCTCTAAGCCAGAGTAACCTACTATAATTGTTTAGTGTTAAGGTGCAGAATAATCTTTAGTTATCAATTTTCTCTTTCATATTTTGAAGAAGAAAGAAGATTAGATATAGATGAGAAGCCTCTTGTTGTACAATTAAATTGGAACAAAGATGACCGAGAAGGGAGGTTTGTTCTCAAGAATGAAAATGATACTCTCCCTCCAAAGGTAAGATAATATGCAAGGTGGTGGTGATGGTTTTAGTTTTTAGGAAAGCACTTTTGCTGTTTTGAGACTTTTTTCAATTTAAATACTTAGATTTATAAAAACTGTACCTATTCATATGCTCTAGGGAGCCCATGACATAAGTTAAAAATAGTTTACGTGCTTTAGTAGCAGCTAAATTAGCCCACTAACAGTACAGAGAGAATGAATTCTAAAGCTCTGAAGAGTTCTTAAAGAATTCCTTGCCAGCAGCCCCTTCTGGTTTACATTATTGGGGTCTCAGTTTGAGCATTTTTGCTGATCCCAGCTATGGAAGTATGGCACTGCAAGTATGGCACTGCAAGAGTTCATTACTCTCTGAAACTTGCTTAGGACTTTGAAGGCCAAAGCAACCACTTAAGCTTTTCCTGCAAATCCACTGGCAGACAGTGTAGATTGTGAAGAACTGGTTTAAAATCTCTGCACCCATAGAGTTATGAGCAGCAGGTATAATAGGCAGAAGGAGGCTAATCATGCCCAAACAGGATGCAGTGCACCTCCCTTTCAAGGCACACCATTGGCCTGCAGTCTTTGGCGTGCTACTGTCAAAAGGGCTCCTGTAGGGCCCCCCTCCCCCATTCTCCGCACAGTGGCAATGTGTTCCCTGTAAGCTGCACATATGCGCAGCTGCGATTCACATGCAGCTCATTAGCAGAGCACATACCACTGGCAGCATGTATTCAGGTTCCCCTTTCCCGACTGGCTTTGTCCTGCAGCTGCTCATGGGAGGAACCCTCCTGCTAGCTGTGCAGAGCAGGGCAAAGGGAAGTGCTGATGTAAGTGTGTCCTCTTGCCCCTGTACTTCAGCTCCACAGAGCAGGGGAGAAGGGGAATACCTACAGCCTAGATCCGAAGAGCTCCAATCTGTTTGAGCTGATGCAGTCTGAACCTTAAATGACTGCCTGCTTTTATTAGAGTGCACTGTTTGAGATTTCCTCAGCTTGTATGTGTGCACTCTTTTGCGCACACACACACACACACACACACACACACACACACACACTCTCATAGTCATGCACTCTATACCCCATCTCCTCAGGTCAGGGGTGGAGAGACAGAGCCTGGCTCAGAATAAATCTTGCTGAGGTCTCTACACTGAAGGGTGACTCCCTTTCTTAGAGGCAGTGCATGATCTAACCTGAGATTTCTCCAGCAGCCAGTTCTCAGTCTGACACTCTCTCATACAAAAACATACTGTGTCATGCACATGCATGTTTGCTATCTCCCCCTGCCAATGTATCCCATTTCTGCAGAGCTGGGGAGGGCAGACAGTAGGTCATAAGAACAGAACAGGAGAGCTTTCAGAGTCTGGAAGACCATGCATGGGGTTTCTCAGAAACGTTCCCAGGAGAAAGCACATGTGCCACACCCCCTGTCTGCCTTATGCACTTCTTGCGCATTGGGCCCTGGAGCTCTGCACTTCCTACTCTTCCCCCTCTATCCCAATGCTTTTGGAGGTGACTTGAATCCACAGATTTGCTCTCTGTCCCAGCTCCTCCCCCTCCCAGAGTTGGAACAGAGTTAAAAACAGCTGTTCAGGATCTGGGAAGGAGTGGGAATGGAGTGCGAATTGGTGGATTCATGGCACTCCAAAAGTGCTGGCAGGAGGAAGGAGTATGAGGAACTGTGGGGCTCTGATGCACAGAGGCATATGGGGGAGGGGAAAAGCTGGGGAGTGTGCAGGCCGTGGGTGAAACACCAGTGCGCCATGGGCTGCTGCATCCCACTGAAATGGAGGACCACTCATGTGGCTCCAGTTCTGTTCCCTTCCCCCACCCCCCAACTCGTGCTGCTTTCCCACTGTTTTCCTCTGTATCCTCTTTCCTTGCTGATTTCTCTCTTTGCCCCATTGGAGGTAAAGAGATGTGGGCAGCAGGCAGAGAGCCCTTAGGGTAGGTCAGAGGTGCAGAGGGAAAACCTTTTCGGGGACAGGGCTGGGCTTGGGGCAGAGTGGGGGTGGAGTGTGGATGGGAGCTTGGGGGACAAGACCAAGTGGTGATGGTTCTTGGAGTAGTTTCCTGCAGTCCCATAAAGTTTTGTTTATAGCCGCCAGTCCTGGCTCTTGGTGTTCTGTGCTGTTTAGCTCTAATTTACTCCTAAATGCCTTCAGAGCCCAGTAAGCAGTAGAAGTGTTGGTAATAATGCTAGATAAGATGGACTTCCCTTGGTTCAGGAAATTCTCTGTTTCGGCACCGGTCAGGTCCTGAGGGTGCCAGATTAGAAAGGTTCAGCCTGTACAGAGAATTTTCTCAAGTATTTGCCTGGTGGATCTTACCCAAGTTTTCAGGGTCTAACTGATCACCATGTTGGGAGGTCAGGAAGAAATTTCCCTTGGGTCAGATTGGCAGAGATCCTGCAGGTTTTTCACTTTCTCCTGCTTCATGGGCTATGGGTAACTGGCAGGTTTAAACTACAGGTTGGACCTCCGTGTTGCAGCACCTTTGGGACCTGACCAGTCCTGGATGAGGAATTTTGCTGGACCAGTGGAGGTCATCTCTGGACCTTTGCTACTGGTTGGCCTGGCCTGGCCTGGCCTGGCCTGCTGGCCTTCCAGCTGGCTCCCTACCTCCTGTTGGCCCTGATGATGTGCTGACCTTTAGCAGCTCTGAGACCCGCTGGGCAGCTGAGAGCTGCTAGCCCCACAGGGGTCCATGCTGCTGGCCTGCCCGACCATGGAAGTTGCTGGACCAGAGAATGTCCATTAAGAATCTTTAAACCTGTAGTGTAAATTGAGTTTTCTGTTAATTGAATTATTTGAACCATGATTTAAGGAGTTTAGTAACTCAACTAGATGTTAGAGGTCTAATACAGGAGTGAGTGGGTGAGGTTCTTTGGCCTGCAACGTGCAGAAGGTCAGACTAGATGATCATGGCGGTCCCTTCTGGCCTTAGTCAGAGTCTGAAGTCCAAAATACTCTTCCTTCCTCTCTTTGAATCCAACCTTTTTAATGAAAAGACACACGCGTTTCTTTGTTCTTACTTGGGTTCAAGAGTCACCTTGTCATCTCTGGGGACTTACACTCCAGCCCCTAGAAATAAACACCAGAGACAGCTCTTTCAACTATGATCACAGGCCCAAACCTCAGCTCCCCTGCAGCCACTGCCTTTCCTATCCAATTCTGTCACATCCTCTGAGTCTGACTCATCCCTGCTCTGCTCCAACCCTGCCACCACCTCCTGCACACTGTGAAAAAGTTGAGGTGGCAGAGCTACTGGTGGGTAGGAGGCACTGGAAGGGAGGGAGAAGGAGTTGAGTGGTGAGGCCATCAGCAGGTAGGAGGGCCTAGAGAAAGTGTGTGTGTATCTATCTAATCTATCGATCCCAATTTACATACTTCATGCTACGGGTGTCCACATGAACCATATGTCCTGTTTCTTGGCTCCCTCCACTGCTATGCCCACCACATCCTCTCAGCCTGAGACCAGAAAACTTTTTTGACATGAACATTGAGGTCCATTTATCATTATTGATACACCTACATCTCCTTCTGTCATCTTTGAGGACCATCTTGCTTCCTTTTCTCACAGTTGGAATAAGGTTACGTAGGCATTTGGGTTCTGGAGACTGCCCATCAGGGATACTCCATCGAGTTTCCCTCATTTCCTCCATGCAAACTATCTTCCCGAACCCCTTTAGGGATTCCTCTCACCAGTTGATTCTTCAACAGGAAGCAGAATCTATTTAATTCCAGGCAGTGATAGAGAGCATCCTTTATTCAGTACTGGGGAAGAGGGTTCTACCCTCCATATTTCATAATTCTGAAACAGGACGGAGCACAGAAACCTATCCTGGACCTTTCAGCAGCTCAACATTTTTTTATTTTTATCTGAAAGCTGAAATCCAGGATGATATTGGCATTTGTAATCACCTCGCTTCAGGAGGGATTATAGTATGCAGCTCTCAACCTGAAGGATGCATATTTGCACATGAGAATTCACCAACACACACAGTTCCTGCGTTTCATGGTTGGTGAGCAATGCTACCAATTCTGCATTATTTTTTTTTGAACTTTCAATAGTGCCCCGGGTGTTAACTAACATTTTTGCAGTACAAGTGTCCTGGATAAGACATTAGGGATATATGGTGTTTCCATACTTAGACAACTTTCTTCTGGTAGGCCAGTTCCTCTAAGAAGTTATATAAGCAACAGTTACTTCAGTGTATCCTTGCCACCTTTTGTCTTCGTCTATGCAAACACATAACTTTTTGTCACCCATAATGACAATCCATTTTATACTCAATCTCTGAGAGCTTTAATTCCTGCAGATTTTATGCAACAAGCAACCTGATCTTTTTGATGACCCACAAACCTTGATCTGTGGCAGGGGTAGGGAACTTTTTTTGGGTCAAGGGCCACTGACTCTCAGAAAAGTCAGTTGGGGGTTACACAAGTGAGAAGCCCCCCCCAAAAAACCCCTCACTGAAGTGGCCCTCAACCTGAGAAGGAAAAAGACATTCCCCATATCTCCCTGTCTCCTCCCCTCCCCCCCCACACACACCAGAGCCTCGGGGGGCCCAGCCTTGTAGATCTTGTGTGCTCCAGCCACATGATAGGGCAGTCGGGGGGACTGGAGCATCGTTGCGGGTTCCCCAATGCTGGCTGGGGCCCTGAGCCTGGGGACCAGATCCAGGCAAGCCAGAGGATGCATCCAGCCCCCAAGCCTGAAGTTCCCCACCCTGGTCTATAGTTTATCGGTATGTCTCGCTGTTAGGCCACATGAACTAGCCAGATGCCTTTCACAGGATTTCACCTGTGGTGTCTACAAGCTTGGTTCCATTTAACTTATCAACTTGGCAGGGTTGTCATATATTTCGATCAATCCCTTCCCATGTTGAGAGGTGTGTGAGCCAGTATTCATACTGATGCTCTGGCCTACCACAAGGGAAATTAGTACCTCCTTGTATTGGTGTTTGGCTTCACCAGATTCCCTTTCTAGAAATTCCAGAAACTGAAGAGGTTTTTGAAGAGGCTGCCAAGCAATTCAGTTAGCCTGCCACACTCAATAGCTTGCAAGGATCTCATTGGGAGAGGCAGTTTGGATTGCTTCTGGACACCCCAGCAGCTTAATGCTATGTTTTCCCTAAAAATACACTTGGGTAGTCTTGTCAGGAAAAGAAGCTGCAAGAAATATAATCTGTATAACAAAAATTGAGTCCATGCCAAAAAGACAGGAAGGTATATAATAAAAGGGAGAGGAAATATCAAAGTATGCCTCTAACTTCATATTTCCATTTAAAGTATAAAATAAAAAAGTAAATTTTAAGATGCCAGTAAGTACTGCAGGTTAGTTGCGGAAGTGGTAGTGAGGTTTTGAACCTGCTACAAGATTTGACATTTCATAATTCTTTGAAGAATATGTTTTTAGGCATAGAAATCAAATATTTAATTGCAAATGCATCCATCCCCCGCACTTCTTGCAATGGAGAGTTTGTTGCTTTTCCTGTATCTGTTTCCAGTATGGTGTTGTGTGTTGGTTTCTGCTTTCCAGATTTACACTACTAAATTGAATTTATGATGGTAGCTAGCGATCATTAGAAACTTTGCAGTAGACCAAGTAACAACAGTAGTTTAACTTGATTCGTTTCAGAAGGCTCAGAGCAATGGGCCTGAAAAACAAGAAAAAGAGGGTGTGATCCAGAACTTCAAACGGACTCTATCTAAGAAAGAAAAAAAAGAAAAGAAGAGGCGAGAGAAAGAGGCATTGCGACAAGCATCAGATAGAGATGATGGACCTTTTCATGGAGATGATATGTAAGTTTAATTTTGATTAGTTAATTGATGTCAATGAATTGTATTATTATAGCTCACAAACATTCAATAATTAACCATTTAACATTTGGGGTGGAAAGAGAATAATTCAAAATAAAAAGCATTTGGCTGGCACCGTAGGACCAGATTTTATTTTGCAGCAACTCCTAAAGTGTCATCAACCTATAATTTTCACAATTAAATTGTTTGTCGAGACATCTGTCACTCCTGTGTCTCTTCCTAGATGAAAATCTACAGCTATTGCTCATTGATGAAAATATTTTTCAGAATTTTTTTTATTCTTTCTTTTGTAAATGATTACTTTCAAATGATTTTCTCCTTTTGCCCTTCTGGATCTACTCCCTGGACCTTGACTCTTAGATTCTTGTGCAGGTGACCCAGTTGAGAACCTTTTCCACTCCATACATGCTTCTGTTAGGAAACAGAGTAACTTGTGTTGGGCTTCAGTGAATCATTTCCTTAGCTCTTGGGTCTTCCCTGTTCTCTAGGCTGTTTATCGTCTCTACCTACAGTTCTGGCTTCTGCAGTTACCTAAATGCAACTCATCTCTAACTCCCCCATATATTTCTGTCTTACTCAGTGGAACAGTGCAGGGACCATTCACTATTAATCCTTGCATGGAACCAGGAAAGCAGGCAAACTCGCCAGGCCCCGGGACAAGGTGGGGCCAGGGAGACTGACTGAGCTCCCAGAGGGGCCAGGGCCTCAGATGGCAGGGGTAGGGCCAGTGTAGCCAGCCTTTAGCATTGCCTTGAATTCACCACTTGGGGCTATGGTGGCGATTTAAAGGGATAGGGCTCTGCTGCTGCCTCAGTAGTAGTGGCACTGGCTGGGAGTCCTAGGCCCCATTGAATGGCTGGGCCCCAGGGCAGTTGCCCCTATTGCCATACCTCCCTTCTGTCAGAAGGTGTGTATGGAACTTAACTTTTTGGGAAAACTGCAGAACAAACAATAATGTAGGCAGGTCCTACTAGAGCTCACAGACAAAAGAAAATGTTGGCTGCAGGAAAATGGTTTCTGTAGAAGAAATGCTAAATTCCATGGTATCTTGTAAATGTGCCAAATTGTGTAGCCCTGTTATTCGTATCCATGTCTTATATTTTGAGTTTCATCATGTTTTCAAGGTTGTCTTTGCAACTGTAAAGGCTAGAATCATTCTTTACAAAAAATCTGATTTGGAGTACGTCAGGAATGAATTCTGCTGAATTACTGACTACATGGGCCTCTGGCAGTTGGAGTATAGCTAAAATGTAACATTGAAGTAGTATGTTTCTTTCTTATTCTGTTCTTTTAGTATTGTGCATTCAAGAGAAATGCATATTTAAAAGGCACTAGTTAAGTTAAGACTTTGATCACAACCTCTGTCATTTGGATTTGTTTGTAACTTTCAAAAAAGACTGAGATTGGATTGAAGTTTTCTTTGTGTAGTTAACTTCTGAGTTCTAGGAAGGTTGTGGGGAAAATCCTACTGTAAGGTGCTTGGGTTATGGTCATACAATTCAAATGGTGAAACATGAAAAATTTGAAATAGTCAAGTAGGTTTTCCCTTGTGGAGGTCTAGTTAGTTTGCTAATTTAGTATTAAAAAGCCAAATACACAAATTAGCTATATTATAACTCTTCGTATTTCACAAATGTGGCTGACATTGGGAGTTGTGATAAGCTACAATACTTGGTTTCTTGGTTATGTCAAAGTGATAAACTTACAGGTAAGAGTTTTAGAAATGAATGGCAAAAGTTAGGTTTCTGAACTCTCTCATTCAGGCACCTAAATAAGATACCTGACTTTCAGAAGTGCTGAGCGTCCATCATTCCTATTGAAGCAGCATATGGGTAGTGATTACTTTGAAAGTCAAGCCATTTGTTTAGGTGCCTAAAAATGGATTTAGGTGTCTAGTTTAGGCACCCTTTTTAAAAAAACATTTGCCTTGAGCTTTGCAGGCTGAAAATTGTATATATTAATTTTCCTGTAAAATCCTGATTTATTTGGTTTACAATCATGCCTTTATAATCTTAATGTTATATTAGTGTATGCTTTTAAACTTTTATTTTATAGCTTGAAAAAGTTAAAGTTCTCCTAAATGTTAATTCAGTCAAATTACACACACTTGTTCTGAAATCCTGGTGTTCTTTAAAATGTATGCCATAAGTTTCTCATGTTTCTGATCCATGACTGTTTCTGATGCTGCTGCCCATTTATCTCATCCAGAGGGATCTATGAGATTTCCTTTTCCATTTTTACCTGCTATAAATGCTAGCACATTGCTTGTATTTCTTTTTGGAGCCAGAGTTCACATCTACTTTGGAGGACGGCAGCACTTCTTTTGTTTCTTCAGAACTGCTTAATTTTCTCTGAGAACTTGCTCCTGTCTGTTTCACAGTAGGTTTGTGTTCTGGAAGTTTCCCTCTCTATCCCCTAACAGTATCCATAGGGAAGCAGCTCTAGCAACCCCTGGAGTGGCACCTCCATGGCACCGTATATGGGGCACTGTGCCACTCCCCTCGCCCCCTCAGTTCCTTTTTGCCATCAGTGGTGATCATCAAAACTGCTGTGCTCCAGACAGCTTAACTGTGAAAGCAGCTGTCTTTGTGCATATAGTTTTCTCAATAGTGTGTTTCACCTATCGTGGTCTAGGGGCTTATTGTACACGTTTCTGCTGATTCCTCTCATCAGCCAGGTCCTAGTTTGCAGGACAAGGTTTGAGTGATGATCACTCTGGCATGGCCCTGCCAATGGTGATTTTGGTACAGTCCATGCATGTGGAGTTTTACCCCTCCTTGGCCCCTTCCAAACTGCCTGGACCTCTTGTTGCAGGATGACAGTTGATTTCTACATCTCAGTCTTGCATCCCTGCATTTGTTGGCATGGCTGCTCCTTGGTTGAACACAGGAGCGTACTTGATCAGAGGAGATTTGACGGGTCCTTCTTTTGTAGCAGGAAGGGATTTATATAATTTAACATATCAGGAAACCTGGATGAGGCTCTTCCTTTGGGCTTTGGAGCACAGTATCTTGCATGAACATGCTCCGATGCAGACCATCCTCCACTACTTGCTAGAGGTCAGAAACCAAGGGCTAGCACGTTCCTCCATCCGGGTACATCTTGCAGCCATCTCTGCTTTCCATGAGTCGATCCAAGGGCAGATGTTCTCTTCATGGCATGATGGTGAGGTTGTTGCGGGACCTGAGGAAGCTGTATGCACAGGTGCCTCTATGGGACCTCAGTATAGTTCTGTCCTTGCTCCCCGGGCTGCCCTTCGAACCCCTAGGTTATAGGGATGTAAAATCCCATTTAACTGGTTAATTGATTAAAAGGGGTGCAGCCCTCCCTCTCCTTGTGTCATTCCCCCCACAACCCATCCCAGCCACAGGCAGGGACTGCTCCAGCCTGGCCCTGTCAGCAGTGGGCCCAGGCATGTTCCAGACGGGTTGCTCCGGATGATCAGAGCAGTCCCTGTTTGCAGTGGACCCCCTGTGGGGCTGGAGCACTCTCTTGCCTGCAGCTGGTGGGGAGATCCAGCCCTCACTGGTTAATGGTTAACCAGAACTGGTAAGCATCAACTGTTGAGGGTGATGTTTACTAGTTAACCTTTCACATCCCTACGCAGTTCCTGCTCTCTGTCCCACCTTGCCTGGTGATGGTGTCTTCTGCAAGGCAGATCTCGGCGATAAGAGCCGTGACCTCTGAGCCCCTGTACTCTGTCTTCTACATGGACAAGTTCCAACTGAGGCCTCATCTGGCCTTCCTACTGAAAGTCGTCTCTGCCTTCCACATTAATCAGGATCTATTCCTGTCAGTATTTTGCCCCAAATTTCATGGGTCAGCAGAAGAGAAGTAGTTTCATGCACAGATGTCAGGAGGACCTTGGTATTCTACCTGGAGTGGACCAAGCCTATCTGTAGATTGACGTGGCTATTTGTCAATATGGCGGATAGAATGAAGGATTTGTTGGTGTCTGCTCATTGACATTTTGAACTGGATCAGCTTGTGTACAAGCTCACAAAGATTTCATCACCTGCCATCAGAGCTCACACATTTAGTGCTTAAGCCTTGGTGGCGCCCTTTTTGATGCATGTACTAATCCCAGGACATCTGTAGAGCTGCAGTGTGGTCCTCAGTTCACACATTCACATCTCACTATGCCATTACTTAGCAAGCCAGAGATGATGCTGGGTTTAGCAGAGTTGTGCTATAGTGAGCATGGCTTTGAACTACTACTTACTTTCATGGATATTGCTGGAGTCATCTACAATGGAATGGACACATAAGCAAGGACTCAAAGAAAGCAAAATTCTCTTTTCATAATTGGTTTTCTTCAAGATGTGTTGCTCATGTTCATTCCACACCCTGCTCTCCTTCCCCAGCGTAGGAGTGTCTGGCAAGAAGGAACTGGGGGTCTGGGGAGTGCACAGCACCCCTTACACTACACTGTGGAGGTACCACTTCCCTCCTTTACTGCTGAGAGAACTTTCTGGCACCGATGCACATGGTGAGCGCTCACACCTACTGTGAAATGGACGTGAGCAGCACATCTCCAAGAACACCAGTTACAAAAAGGTAACTGTCTTTCCTGCAATTTTTTTCTTTCGTTTTTCTAAGTTTTTGGATCTGGGTATTTTATTTGGCACAAATTCTCTCATCTAAATTTGGGGTCATCATAACTTTTCTTCTCCCAGATGTCCCCAATCAGTAGAATTAATTCACTCTGGGACTTACGAGCACCAGGTTTCTCCCTGCTTCTGCTTTGCAGCTATATTTGCAGCAGAGATTTAACAAATACCTTCTGTATTCACATAAGCCTCATTGTGGATATTTCAAAGAAAAGATTTGCCCAATGATCACCTTTGGTGAAGAAGCAAAATATTAGCATGTATAAGGAACGGGATAGAAAATTGTATGTATATGCACATCTTCACTCAAACAGCATGTTCAATTCTGAATATCCTATTACAAAAAGAACAGAAAAAAGAGGTCCAGAGGTAAGTGGGAAAATAGATGCTTGGTGAAACTGCCATATGAAGAGTGATTGAAAAAGATAGGAGTAAAAAAAAGTAACATGAACTAGGTAAACAAAATAAAGAATGGTATAGACCAGTGTTTCTTAAACTTTTTAAGACCGTAGGACACCAAACAAAAATTTTTTTTGAGGGACACCAAGGATTTTTTTTGTTGAAAGAAAAATAAAAGGGGGCGGGGGGGGGGGG
>CM057847.1:73299643-73344635 GCA_030068395.1 Apalone spinifera | reverse complement strand
AAAAAAAAAAAGTTGCCTGCCCCTTTGAGGGGGGCTATTTTGAACTCTTGTTCTTTGCAGAGTACCTTCGACTGCCTCGCGGCATGCATGTGTTCCACAGAACATAGTTTAAGAAACACTGGTATAGATTATGAGTTAGGCATACCTATTTGACTCTTATATTATGAGAGAGAGTCGTGTCATGGAAAGGCAAATTTAAAACTGCTAAAAGTGTAATTCGCTGCCACAAAGTATCATTGAAGCGAAGACCTTTTGAGGTTTAAAAAAGGAATTGGATATTTATATGGATGATATTAACATCTGTGTCAGAATAGGATAAAAGGGGATCAAAACTCTCATGCTTTAGTGTTTACGCCAGCTACTTACTGTCTGATATTAGCAAGAAACTTCACCTGTAGACAGATTATTTCATAATTATTCATTATGAGGTTTTTTGTGCTTGATTTTGAAGCGTCTGGTACTGGCCACTGGCAGGGGAAAAAAGGCTACCAGAGTAGATGGACTTTTAGGCTACGTCTACATTGGCGCGCTTTTGCGCAAATGAGGCTTAGCGTTAGAATATCGCTGAGCCTCATTTGCATAACTAATGATCTGCCATTTTCGCGGACCAGGCTCTTGCGCAAGACGGGGCTGTCTACACTGGCCCGTCTTGCGCAAGAAAAACCCTTTTGCGCAAAGCCCTTATGCCCGAAAATGATCGTCATAAGGGCTTTGCGCAAAAGGGTTTTTCTTGCGCAAGACGGGCCAGTGTAGAGAGCCCCGTCTTGCGCAAGAGCCTGGTCCGCGAAAATGACGGATCATTAGTTATGCAAATGAGGCTCAGCGATATTCTAACGCTAAGCCTCATTTGCATAGCTTTGGCGCAAAACAGCGCCAATGTAGACATAGCCTTAGTGTAAATTGGCATGAAAACTTCTACATGTACTTTGTGGACTTCAGGAAAACTGATCTTGTAAAGCTCTGGAGAAAAATTCACATTAAAGCTCACAAATCTTCAGGCACCTCTAGCTGAAAAACGGCCTACTATAGAAATCCAAAACTACTATGACTGTATGTTTGGTGAATGTGAATGTTTGGTGACTTTTATAGGGCTGTAACTTATAGAAAACATGATAAGGGGTTAAATGACTTTTTTGTTAATCATTTTGTGCATTGTAGTTAACTTCCTTTCTCTGGTGGTGTATTCAGAAGCCATTTAAAATGGCTTCTGAATAATAGGGTATATGTTACTTATGTTCTTAGTAATGTTCCCTGTATCCTAGTTTGGGGGCTTGTATTGTGTATAGAAAAGTGTTGACTAGTGTGCTGTAGTGTAGATTGTAGAGATCTTCGACAAAAATCAAGGCTACTTTGCAGAAGACCAGAATCTTTATGCATTGTGATTAACTTGTCTGACCTGTTTAACACAGGCCATAGAACTTGCCCTCTACAAATTGTTTTGGGTATCTTTTTTTATAAAAACATTCAGTCTTGATTTTAAAATTGCCAATGGAGAATCCACCACAGCCACTGATATATTGTTCCACTGACTAATTACTCAGTGTTTAAATTTACAGTTTATTTGCCATTTGAATGGCAACTTCCAACCATTATATTATGGTATGCCTTTTCTCTGCTAGATTGAAGAGCCAATTATTAAATATTTGTTCCCCATGTAGGTACTTTTAGACTTTTAATCAAGTCACCCCTTAAAGTTCTTTGTTAGACTATATACTCAAGGAGTCAGTCACCGTTTAACATTCTTTGTTAGATTATATATTCAATGAGTCAAGTTTCTAATCCTTTAATAATTGTCATGGCTCTTCTCTGAATCATCTCAATATCATTTTGTTAAACATACTCTGTGTAGAGCAATCTTGACTCCACAATATAGTATTCTTGTGTATTAATGATAGGATTTTAACTTAACTTAAATTTGCGCTAAAAAGAAATTATTACATTAATATAAATTTTGATTGACATGTCAGTGGGTTTAATTGTTCATTTGAATTTTTAGTAGAGTACAAATGTCTCATTTTGTCTAGAGTTCTCTCTGCGTGTGTGTTTGGTGGTTGTTATGCCTTCATAGTCAAAATGACCTTGTTAGCCTTCTTTGATGTAATTTTGCTTGAACTGGCTTCATGATTCCAGTTGAATGAAATAAAGTGAATGTCAATTCACAAACAGTATACCAACTCTAGTTACTTCCAGATGGTCTACAGTAGTTGCAGGCCAGAATAAACTTAAATGTGTGAAAATGTGAAAATCTGAGTAGCATTTCATAATTTTAGTATTTTTTTTTTAGAAAAAATACCTTGATTCTCTTGCCTTTATAACACTCATATTAATATGAGATTCTTGGTTGCTATCTATTGTATATGAGTGAATATTCTAACAGAGGTATGGTAAGTGAAAACATTATCCTTATATAGTATGTTTTCTGTCATGGTGTATATCTGTTTAATAGTTCATGTGGTCATTAGAATGTGTTTAGCTGTTTCAAGATATTGAACAATATATTTCCTTTCTTCTTTTTTAATTTTGACAGTGAGAATTCTCGTCTTGCAGCAGAGGTATACAAAGATATGCCAGAGACCAGCTTCACTCGCACAATATCCAATCCTGAAGTAGTCATGAAACGAAGGCGACAGCAGAAGCTAGAGAAAAGAATGCAGGAATTCCGCAGCTCTGATGGCCGGCCGGACTCAGGTAGTGATTCAGATTTGCTTCCTGTAGGTTTTACTTTGATATGCTATTTAAAGGACATGTAGCCCTTTTTTTACATTGTCAGTAATCCTTGAAATTTTATTAAACTTGTCCAATGAAATCTAACTTTCCTCTTTCTAATGTACTTATACAAAAGTCAGTTTCTTATACCTGGTTACTGATTGTTCACTTGTATATCATAGCCAGTAACATCTCCAAAAAACTGGTTAGAGTTTGCAAAAAAACTGTTTCCAAACTACTACGTAAAAATACCCCTGTAAAATTTCTCAACTTCAGTGTACTAATGTGCGGTAGTGTTAAGGAATTCAGGTGAATTAAGATAATTAATGCTCTTTTGCTGTGTGTACTTGTCAGATAGTAAGATCTATTGCTAGAACGTGTGGTTTCCCATTCATGTAATTTACATTTCAGAAAATGTAAACCAGTTTTAGTTTCGGTAAAGCAACTTCATGCTTTATCTTATCCCAAGATATTTTAATTAAAATGAGGGAGAAATGGATCTTTTGGGGAAATACAGAAGAAAGCTGTAAACTGGGGTTTTATAAGTACAGTTGTTCTCAGATGAATGAAATCAAATATTTATAGTAACAAATTAGAATCCCTTTATATAATGCACTAAAAGGTAGCTTTTGCTCTATGGATATGCAAAATTGCTAGAATCTATGGAAGAGGGATTTGTAGATTATATGGCAAATAAATCTGGCAAATAAGGCTGTTAAAATGTTTAGGACTTAAGTCTGTGGTTGCATAATCTTTTGCTTGGATAAAATGGTAACTAATGTATTTTGCAGGTGGGACCTTGAGGATTTATGCAGACAGTTTAAAACCAAATATACCATACAAGACCATCCTGCTGTCCACTACGGATACTGCAGACTTTGCAGTTATTGAAGCACTGGAGAAGTATGGTCTGGAAAAGGAGAATCCCAAGGATTACTGTATTGCTCGGGTAGGTAATGCTATTAACATCAAAACACTTCTGGTGCTTATATTTGATTATTTTTTCCTTGAAGCAAGTTTTTTAAAGTTTTTATAAAAGTTTTTGATACATTAATTTTAGAACTTGTATCTCGTCACTTAGATATGTTACTAGTTCTTAATCAATTCATTCATTTTTAGTTTCATGTAAATAAATCTTTACAGCCAACTGAAAGCCCAACCTTTTATTGCTGCTTTGTTGCATAGCAATGTGTAACTGAAAAAATACATGTTTCATACTTAGAATCATAGAATACTGGCTTTGTATTATCTCCATAGGCACTCCAGAGTCAATGTAGTTGCATAGTATCTTGTACTCTTGATTAATGGATCTGAATTTGCCACACTTCTGACCCTACAATAGTACAGTAAACTTCCAGTAATCCGGCACCCTTGGGACCCAGGGAGTGCCGGATTATTGGATATGCCGGAGTATCGGGAGGTACTCCAGCAGGGTGCTGTGACTGGTCTCCCGGGACCCGCACTGCATGGGGGAGGGTGTCGGCAGGGAACGGCGCGGCAAGGGGCGAACCTTCCACCATGTTGTGGGGAGGCGGTGGAAACCCTGTGCAGCTGGCTTGCAAGCGGCGGAGAGGGGACGAGAGGCAGGCAGCTGTTTAAGGCGGGCGGGGGTCGGCAGGGAACACTGCCTGCCTCTCGCCCCCTTTCTGCCGCCGCCGCTTACAAGCCAGTGGCTGAGTTTCCCAGCTTGCAAGCCGGCTGTGCAGGGCTTCCACCGCCTCCCTGCAACACAGTGGAGGGCTCGCCCCTCGCCATCTCCTCCCCCTCCCCGCCTACCTTAAACAGCTGCCTGCCTCTCGCCCCCTCTCTGCCGCTGCCTCTGGGCAGCTCCAATTGTCCGGCTGGCCGGAGCACTTCCGGATTCCAGTTGGTCCTGAACGATCAGGAGTGCCGGACCACTGGATGCCGGACAATTGGCGTTTTACAGTATACAAATGTGATTTATTGTGAGACTGAATAACTTGAAAACCGAATTCTAGCTAAATATTTTATTAAACTAAACTTTCCTGTAAAGAATTGCTTGAGCTCTTTAAATGTCCTTGATTCAGCTTAGCCTACATACATCGTTATTTTCCCAACTGGGAAACATTTGAATACTGTGATTAAATAGATTAAATGGTTTTTGCTTTCATTGTAAATTCTTTAGTACTGTTCACAGGACGTTTAGTGAATGACAGCTATCTGTCAGCATCCAGTTTTCTGTTCTTCCTCCAGTGTTTTAAAAGATTGTGCTATATTGAGATTTACCTTGTGTATGTTATGGTCTTAATTTAAAACAGTCTTTGAAAAGCTGCATTAAATGGACCAAAAGCAACATCACTTTTTGAAAAGTTTTTCTCTTTGGGTACTATCTTGACACTTTTTTTTGTCAATGATAGTTGCAATCTTTGGGGAGGATTGCAGTGATTGACATTTACTTAGCTATCTAATTGGATTTTAAATTGTTTTACTGAGGAAAGACTCTTTATTATGGATATTTTATGAAGTATTACTAAGTTCAGTTCACTTGTTCTGAAGTTCCACTTGAAAGGCCAACATCCATATTTTGCTAGTACTGATTTTTGTTAGACCTGTTTGATTGGGTCTGTATTTATCACTTTTCTTGTCCTATTTTATCATATAGCACATCTTTATAGTGCATCTTTACCAAGTACAAGAAAGGTGTCATTCTAACTTAACATTAAGTGAATATAAATTTTTGTTCTTAATACACATTTTTTGTCTCAGCATGTTAATTTTGAGGTTCATTGCACACCTCTTCAGATGTCAAATTAGACAGTTTTGTCCAACTTACCTGAGCACATTTATCTGAGTGTGAACTAAAACTTAGAAAATATTTTGTGGCGTACAATATTTTAATTTAGGAGGTATCAGATTAGATTAGTTTAGGATTTTTTTTATCCCTTATCCTCAGATGAATTAACTTTTTTGCCTGTGACGTATACAGTTAAACCACACATATGCTGATGGATCATTCTCAAAGAAAAATTATGCTTTTTGTAGATGGCACGAAACATTTTTTTCTCCAGCATATATACATAAATGTTAGAGCATGGACTCCCAAACTGGGGGGTGTGAGGAGATTCCGGGGGGAGGGGGAGGGCGTGAGGCGACCCAGCCTCCCCCACCCCCGGACAATCCTCTGCCCGCAAGAAAGAACCCAGTCCGTCCATTTGCTCAGGCTGGCTGGGGCAGACTTCAAAATGGCTGCCTTAAAAGGGCAATGCCTGCTCTGCTCTTAAAAGGCCACTTTTTATTTATTTATTTATTTTATTTTTTTACTCAGTTTTGCTGCTATTTTTGGGGTGTGTGAGTGTTTCTCAAAAATCAAAAAGGGACATGATGCCGAAAAGTTTGGGAACCACTGTGTTAGAGGCTTTTTTTTGGGTAGTAGATTCAATGATCTTTAATTCTATTGAGTGAGATTAAAAACATCTTGTAAGCCTTGAGCTGATGTTAATGATATAAAATTATTAAGTTTTATCAAAATTTTAGTTTATTTTCAATAGACCATTAATAACATGACAAGCAGTGGTTTGTTGACAAAAGAAAGTGGCAGAGGGAAGAACAGTGTGTGGAAATTCCAATATAGCTTGGTTTGTCTTTTTTTTGCAACATGTATTAGAGCCGTGATCCCCAGATTGTGTAATGCGCCTGCTCAGGGGTACGGAGAACTTTTTGGTGGACATGTGGCAGGGTCGTTGGGGATGGAGCACTGCCTCTAGCCCCAGGTCCTCCAGCACTACATTTCTACCCCCATCTCTACCTTTAGCCCAAGCTCCTCTGCTGAGCCAACTGTACATTAATGGATGTAGTGCATGCAGATTTCGTTATGAGGGTGGGGGTTGACAGCAAATGTTTGGGCACCACTTTATTAGAGAGCTAGTAGCTTTTTCTGAAATTTGTTGCCTAACACATCCTTTTATAAGACTGTTTTCAGTAGCTTATAACTTTGTCAAATTGTGACTGTTAAGGTTGAGATTTCCCATGCTGCTTATCAGGTTATGTCCATGTTGCTGATCAGGTTTATGCTGAATTTTTGGGTTGAAGTTCCAGCTAAACTGTTTCAGACACTTCAGAGAACAAGGTTAGGCAAAAATGTATTTTGTCCATTTTAAACCCCTCATCTATTTAATTGACATGCTGTGATTCCACTTTGCTGTGGAATGCTACAGGGAATACCTGAGTATAAGCGACCACTTCTTGCCTCCGTGAAAATCCACTAAAATTTGTCCAGATTATACAACTCTGGGGAAAAAAATCAGTTAACACATAATCAGCAGTGGTTTGTTAGAGGTTTGCAGTGTTTTTTGGCAAAAATAATAAATCCTCCACTAGTCCATCAAGCCAATGTTAAAATTGCTTTGCATTACCATAGTGGCCCAATTATCATGGGTGAGAGAGGGAGGGGAGGGACAGATCGAGTTCAGTACATTAATTGTGTGGGACAAAAGAATTATATTGTGTGTATATGTAGGGGGAATTCAAGTGAAAAATAAGTGTGTGGGGTGGGGGGGAGGAAGGGGAGAATAAGCATGTTCCCATAACAAGAACTAAGGGGTCACCAAATGAAATTAATAGGTAGCAGGTTTAAAACAAACAAAAGGAAGTTTTTATTCACTCAGCACACAGTCAGCCTGTGGAACTCCTTGCCAAAGGATATCGTGAAGACAAGGACTTTAACAGGGTTAAAAAAATAACTAGATAAATTCATGGAGGTTAGGTCCATCAATACTTATTAGCCAGAATGGGTAGAAATGGTGTCCCTAGCC
Organism: Apalone spinifera; assembly: GCA_030068395.1. Taxonomy (NCBI): domain Eukaryota; kingdom Metazoa; phylum Chordata; order Testudines; family Trionychidae; genus Apalone; species Apalone spinifera. The sequence goes on along the minus strand of CM057847.1, from coordinate 73,337,157 downwards.
TCTGTCTGTGAAGGGCTGGAAATGGATGATAGGAGAGGGATTGCTTGATGATTACTTGTTTCTGTTCACTCCCTCTGGGGCTTCTGGCATTGGTCACTGTCAGAAGACAGGATATTGGGTTAGATGGATGTTTGGTCTGACCCAGTATGGCCATTCTTTTATTCTTACATTGATTCTGATTTGCAGATTGTAAAGAGAAAATTAATTGCTTTATCAGAGGATGGCCGTATATCTTCAGTTAAACTTATTTTTCTTGGCCATGAGAAGTGTAATTGTCCCTAGTTCAACTAAAGGCATAGTAAGACCATCAGAAAATAGGTTATGTTGCTTGTCAAGGTGTTTTATATTTCAAGTTGCATAATTTGTTATCTTAAAATAAGTGTAGTGAGGAAAATCACTAGATTGGCTGTACAAATCCTTTTTTCAGCAGAAACTCATAGTTAACTTTCCTTTTATAGGTTATGCTTCCTCCTGGTGCTCAACACTCTGATGATAAAGGCGCTAAAGAAATTATACTGGATGATGATGAGTGTCCACTTCAAATTTTCAGGGAATGGTCTAGTGATAAAGGTACATTTAAAATATCCAAAATGTAAGATGTTACATGTTGTCAGTATAAAACTTTGTGAAGTTAGTTTCCTTGAAATTATATTTTGCAATGTTCGGTTGTATTTTACTTACTTTTTAAAAAATAGTTCACGTCCAAAATTTCCAGGGTGAAGTTCAAGGCTGATGGTATTTATTTTCTCATTCTTTATGGTTACATTCATTCTCAAAATGTACAATAAAGTGAAAAATGTATGAAAGTCCTTAAATTTGACCAATGGGGGTATTAAAAAAAAAACCCTTAGTTGCATGAATCTTAAGTAATTTGATTTAATAAAAACATAAAGAACATATTACTTATGCTAAGTTTATAAACAATATGAAGAAAATGTATTGCTTTGTGAGTATTACATTAATTAGAAGGACTCATGGACAGAAATAATGTTGTGTTTTAGGAATATTAGTCTTTCAATTGAAAAGACGACCTCCTGACTATATCCCAAAGAAATCCAAAAAACAAACTGATGGAAAGCCATTAAAGGGGAAGGAAAGAGTTGACGGGTCTGGCTATGGCTCTTGCCTTCCTCCTGAGAAACTACCTTACCTGGTGGAATTAAGCCCAGGTAAGAGTTCTGATATTTAACTGATGGAGTTTTTTTTATAACTAATCATGCTTCATATTTGAATGATAAATGTTATATTTCAGATTTGATACTTTAAACGACTGTCCTCTTAAAATGCTTAATGGATTGTCCCTGGGCTTTTACTGGCTGGTTACAAAAATGTGTTTTAAAAGACCCATTGCTCACTTTCTGTGTTTTAGAAGATTAATCTCTAAAAATAAGTTAGTTGAAGGCTGGTCATGTTTTAATAAACTGACAGTTTATTAGACTGCCTGGTTGTTTATAGGAGTTTGAATTTGTCAAGATAATTTGAGATAATGATGAAAAAAGTTGTTGGATTTAGTGTGTATCCAAAATGAGACTTCTTGAAGGGAATGAAACAGTAAAATTAAACTATGCTTGAGCAGTCAGAAGAAAATGTTAGTTTCCTAAAGATTAAAAATGTACCAGTAAAGTTTTCATTTTTAAAAGGAGAGCGTACACCTTGAGTTTTGTTTGGATTTTTGAATGCCAAACTTGATAGATACATCACTGTATTTAGATTTCTTATATACTTATATTACCATTTAACACCTTATAAGTATCTTTTTGTATACACCTTAATACTGAAAGAAGTTGTACATAGAGTTACCACTTTAAGTTGAATAATCTGAGGGTTTCATAGAAATTCGTTTCATTTATTCTTTACAAGTGTATAGATTGTGTACATATTTTATGCTTCAGCAGATTGGTAGAAGTAGGATCGTGTAACTTCAATTTCTGTTGTTGAAATGTGAATTACTTAATTGCTTTGACATATATTGCAGTATAGTTTTTAAATCCTATGTGCTGTGAATATATTTATTAAAATATCTACATGTGTATGCTTGGATATATTTCTTGGATTTTTTTCTTAAATCATTTATTTTATTTTCTAATATGCAAAAATTCTGTCTGCAAGTGGGTCTTCAAATGGTTAGCAAAAATTTAGATTTTATTGTGCAAATTTATTTATTTTGTTCAGGCTCCTCAACCATCAACAAATAATTTTATGTAAAACATTCTGAAGTGCTAGTACCTGTTGTTTGTTCTTTGTGTAGTGTCCCTGTGAGTGTTCCACATCAGGTGCTTGTGCACTTCATGCACATTTGAGTGGAGATTTTCATTAGCAGTGTCTATTCAGCCTGCACATGTGCCATTTATATTAAGGCTATATCATCAGTCTGTCCAGGTGAACCTCCTTCTGTTCCTTATCAACTGCCTTTGCTTGTCCGTGTTTCCCTTGGCTTTTGCTGTACTTTTTAATCTCAATTTAGTACTAGTTGTTTGTCATTTTTTTTTCTTTTTCTCCTGGGAAATCCTCCCTGTTGGGGGCATGCCTGGTTGACAGGGGATTAAATGTTGTCTGTTATTTACAGAGGCTGTTCTGATCAGCAACAGATGGTTAAAGTGCATTTGTTGCTTAGGAGAGTTGGATGTTCCTCAGAAGTGTAACTTTGGTTTAACCTTCAATTCTAGGAAACGACTGATGTGTGTTCCTTTTGCTGCAGAGCTGAATCAGGACCGTCCCACCATTCACATGACTCCAAAGGGGACTCTAGTCCCTCTTTGACCTCAGCACATTGCTCTCCCAAAGGGGGAGATCCTCCGAGTCCTTCTCTAAACATCCAAGAGAAGGAGCTTCAATTCCTTTCCTAAGGAATCAACCTCAGAAAGATCTCTTTCCCCAACCAGGTCAACAGCTTCAGAAATGGTGTCCTCGAGGCTTGTTACTGGAAAATCAAAAAAGATTTGCAACTCTTAATTGCAGGCATGATACTGGAAAGACCCTAGAACTATGTAATGCAGATAGACCGAGCAAACACAGGGTATTGGTACTGTTGGACAAGTAGCCCTCTTGAGTTTTTTGGTACTATATTAAGCTGTCAGCCAAATTGGTGCAGTCGGTGCCTAAGCAATTAGCATAGGTCAGGAAGGACAAGCATACTGATTTGTTAATGCCACAGCACTTGTTGGTTCTGCAGTACTACTGTGTTGCAACAAGATTCAGTATCCTAATAACATTTGGTGCCACAAGATTTTAGATATGCAAAGAAATTACAGTGACTATAGAACCAGACAGACATTGCTGCAGGTACCAAGCACCTTTTGGTATTGAGAGTACTTGGTCTTCGGAGATCTATATATCCTTTTGTGCTGTCATTCCACTTTTTGGTAGTAACTTTACCAATAGAAGAAGAAAATGACTATGAAGATTTCCTATATATGCACACCACACCCACACACCCCTTTTCTTGGAAAAGTAGGAATGATACTCAAGGACCTCATCCTTGGTGGAGCAACCTGGGATCTGCCATCTACCCCATATGGGCCTCAGTGTCCATATTGGCATAACTGGAAAGTTTATCATAGACACTTGTCCAGGGCCCTAACTCTCTAAAATGGAGCTGATTCAAACTTCTCATCGGTCACAGTAGGGAATATTTGGAGCCCAAGAAACTAGGGTGGATGAAGAAGTCACTTCTCATACCAGCTCAAACAGCTTTTTTCTAAAGGTGGCTCATATGAGCTAGCTTGCCCGACAAGCAGGAGTCAGTTTGCTAGTAGGTGAAACGTTCTCTAGACTGATGGAAGCTGCTTTGCAGTGTAGGAGTTCCTTTTCTTCAACTAACCCCAATGGTAACTAAAACTACAAATGCATTTTTTATGTATTTTTTTTTCCAAGATAAGAGAGATACCATTATCTCTGGCAGTATAGGACAAATGTTCATTCTAAGAAACCTCCCTCCATCTTACCCTGCTGGAGCTCAGAGCAGTCAGAATGTGTGCCTTCATTTTTTATCTTTTTTCAGGATTACAAGAGACATGTGATCTGCATGTTCTATATCAGTTGGTGAAGCAATAAGATTATGGAATTGTTGCATAAAACATTCCATGGGAATCACAGATATGTATATTCTAGGCAGAAAACATCACAGCTGACTCTTCTCAGCAGGTATTTTCCCCAAGACTAAGAACAGTGGCTGAATCCCCAATTCTCAGTCAGCATTTTTAGTTTTGGGAACTTCTAAAATTTGACCTCTTTGCAACAACTATGGAAATAGTCCATGCCTCCTGTTTTGTTCAAAGTGGCATTTAGTTCACAGTTCCATGGAGGATGTCTTCCTGCTCCCTTGAGTAGAAAAGGTAATTTTGCTTTTCTCCTCCAATGCTTCTGATCCACAGAATGATGGATAGTGTCAGAATAGGGCAACTAGAGTCGTTCTGCTTGCCCCAGTGTGGTTGAGGCAAGCATGGTTTTCTTACTACTTCCACATAACTCTGATCACTAGTAAATCTTTAGAGTAGTGGTCTTGAGATCCCCTGATCTAAATCCACGAGCAGATGCAAAATTTGTATCCATATCTGATCGGTGGGCATGGTCCATAGATATCCACAGATTTGCAGGGCTCTCTTAATCTCCCAATCGTTCCTCAAGAGTTTGTCCTTCTACCTGCATTAGACTAAACCATTTCACAAATACCCTAGGCTGTTTGCTTTGTTTCCAGACAGATCAGAGCTCTGTTCCTACCCAGAGGCTAACAAAATATATTCTAGGATATATTATAGCTTGATCTTTCCTCTGTCATGGACCTAACTATGAAGTTCCTTCCTCCTAACAGGGATACTGTTGAGGAGTCCTCTGAACTGGAGCAGATATGGATAAATTATTCAGAAGAAGTTATTCACCCTGTGCAATAACTGGAGTTCTTCAAGGTGTATCATCCTCTGAGTGCTCCACTATCTGCCCTCCTTCCCCTGCGTTAGCATTTCCTACTAAGACTCAGAGCAGCTCCACACTACCTCTTAAGTCAATCTAACTTACATTGCTCAGGTATGAAAGACACGCACCTGAGTGAGGCAAGTTGCAGCAACCTATGCCCTGTCCACACTTGTGCATTGTTGGCAGGAGACACTTTCCTGTTGACATAGCTTCTGTCTCTTGTGGAAGTGGAATAATTGTGCTGATTTGTCAGGTGCTCTCTTGTCAGGATCAAGTGTCTTCACAAGACCAGTTACAGTGGCAGTGCAGTTATGCCAATATAGAGCTTCTAGTGTAGACCTGCTCTCAGTGATGGAGAAGGAACTAAGGGTGCTTTTTATAGCCTCTGTGGGGCATGAGGATATCAACACAGCGTATGGGCAAGCTGAATGGACATTACTGATGAAAATCTTTGATCAAAAGTGCATGCAGTGTACATGCACCTGAAGGAAACGCATCTTGAAGTACACTTATTCACCCAATGTAATAACTTTTACATAGCATATCAGGGATTTGTTTGTTAATTAAATGTATAAGTTTGTTTTCCAGTGTATCTTTAGCCTTTTAGGGATTAAACATAGATTGAAAAAATATTTACTTTTAGTCTTAGTTATTTGTAGTTCTGATTATGTAATTTGGCTGTAGTGTTTGTGTTTTTCAATTGATTCTTTTAGAAGGTGTAATTTGTTGCATTTGTTCTGGAATTTGAAAGTTGTAGTGGTCTGTTAACTTTTGAGACAAGGAGAGACACTCTGTATTTTTGAATCAGTTAACCTTTTGGCTGCAATGTCCCTGTGATGCTATTTTAAATCATTGTATTTAAATCAGTAAAAATTCAGATAATGGCCAGTAAGTCAGCAGAACAACAAGCCAGAAATGTTTGCACATTTGAGGACAAAAGTTAATGTGATTTGACTTGGAATTTTAAAGGAAGAAAAGGTTTTGGTTCCAGTCTAAATTACCTGCATATGGAGCCTAGTTGTTTTAGTATTTTAATACTATGTATTTGGCTGTGGAATGAGACAACCAATAATCAAAAGAAAAATAATCTTAAATGAGACAGGTGGCTACTGTGTATAGTTAACTAACTACAGTCTGTGCACATTGCTTGGACACTGATCTATTGTTTGTGCTTTCTGCTAACAGCTTGTTGTTGGCTTCTGACAATAATAGAAATTAATCCATTCACTTACTTTGCAGGATTAATGTCTGTATAGGTTTTTAAAGTTGAGCGTGTTAAATGCACTGCATCCTTTTAAATTGAATAAGCATTGTCTGGCTACAGTTTCACCCTTTCCTGTCTTTTCTTTTCCTGCCTTCTTCCGCATGTTCTGCATGGTATCTGTCCTGCTGGTGCTGCCTTCACCTGGGTCCTGTGCATGTGTTTCTAACCCCAGGGAGAAGGAATCACTTTGCCTACTACAACTATCACACTTTTGAAGGTAATGCTATATTTAATACTGTTCTTTCTCCCTAGACACTAAATACAGTTCTGGCCAAAAAAGAACCCACCCAACATTTTCTCCCAATGAATGAAAGACTATCCTTGTTTTTGAAATTGGCAGTTTGGTATGAAATCCTTATTATTCTGGATATATCAGATATAATTATTCAAGACTTATTTGTCACTTCATCATTAGTAAGTTGATTTAAGTTTAACAAGATGCTGTTAACTCAAAAGCTAAGCTAAACAACTGTGTTTCCTAAGACCCTTCCCTGTGGTTAAAGGACAGCACTCTACTGTGAAGGAAAGTGCTCTCTTATCCACCTTCTTTCAGAACACAAGGGGAGTGATTTTTTTTTTTTAACCTCCCTCTCCCTGACTATAGAGGGAATGGAGATTTTCTTCTTGATGCGCACTCTCGGCTGCCCAAATGGGGGATGAAGTATTCAGTAATCTTTGCTGCTTAGGCAGATGCTTGGACTATTGAAGAACACACTCTTCCCTGGAATCTTAGTGGCGTTCTTCAATATTTCTCACACAAGCTAGATACTTTTACTCCCTGCTCTGCATGGTATATCTGTTAGGCAGAGTTTTGATCAAAGGGACTCAGCCTCAATAGATTTCCAGGACAGAAAGAATCTGATGATCTAATCTGATTTCCTGTTATTACATAAGCCATAAAACTTCTCCAAAATGATTCCTAGAGCATATCTTTAGAAAAGAATCCTGTCTTGTTTGGAAAAGAATCCCATCTTGTTTGGAAAAACTTGATTTGATTTTAAAATCGCCAGTAATGAAAAATCTGCCATAACAGTGGTAAATATGTTCCAGGAGTTAATGTCATTCACCATTTAAAAATTTGGGCCTTATTTCCAATCTGAATTTGTCTACCTTCAATTTCCAGCCAGTGGTTCTTATTATACCACCTTCTGCTAGATTGAGCTCATTATCAAATATCTGTTGCCCATGTAAGTACTTGTAAACTGTAGTCCCCCTTCCTCTTCATAACATTCTTTTTAAAGTAAATAGACTGAGTCCTTGAGCGTATCAATATAAGGCATTTTGTCTATTTTTTAAATCATTCTGATTGCTCTTCTTTGGGCCCTCTCTAACTTTTCAACATCCTTCTTGAATTGTGGACATGAGAACTGAATGCAGTATTCCAGTACTGTTTGCACCAGTGCTAAGTACGTGATTAAAATAATCTCTCTACTCCTACTCAAGATTCATGTAGGTGTGCACCCAAGGATCATATTAGCCCTTTTGATCATGCTGTCACACTGCGAGCTTATGTTCAGCTGATTTACCTCTCAAATCTTTTCCAGAGTCACTGCTTGCAGAGCCTCCCATTCTGAGCCAAGGGAAACAATAAAGTCTCACGTTTGAAAGCTCTGCTCAGAACATAATCTATTTTACAAATCATTGTGGTGTTCTTTGATTCTCCTAATATAACATAGTATGCAGTTGTACCCTGTTTTGTCAAACAGAAGAAGAGTACAAAGCAGCTTGCTTACTACTTGAAAAATTACTTTGGTAAAACCTTTACCATTTCCAAATTTATTCAGTAGTTATCTCCTTCTAGTGTTGTTCCATAGCATAGACAGTGTTTTATTATCAGCAGTGCTATTAGAGTATTAGTGTGGAGGTTGGACCTCCCTTTTCCGGCACCCTTCTCCTCCCGCTACCAGCCCGGCTGCCCTGCTGGTCTGCATCCCCCTTTGCTTGCCATGCTGGGCAGCCCAGCTGGGGCTTGCTGAGCAGCTTTGCTGTGGTGTGCTGGGCTCCTGACCCCTCACAGGCAATCCAGATGAAGTGCACTGGCCAGCCCAGCTGGGGTGCACACTAGTCATCCCCTCTGAGCAGTCCGACTGGGGTGCACCCGGCAGCCCACCTTTGGGGAGCTGGGCTCCTGCCTCCACGGCAGCTTGCTGCCAGCCTCCCGCTGGACTCCTAAGCACAAGCACTCAACTGAGACTTCCTTAGGGTTGCCAGGTGTCCAGTTTTGAATCAGACAGTCCAGTATTTGAGCTTTCTGTTCGTGGAAACAAATTGAGAGAATATAAATGTCTGGTATTTTCTAAAAAAGATGTAATGTAGATAGTGGTGTAATGTCAAGTGTGTCCGGTATGTTTGTTGAAACCATCTGGCAACCCTAGAATTCCTGGTCCTGGAACAGTTGACGAACAAGAGAGTACTGGTTTACAGAGGTTCAGCATGTAGTATCTCTGCTTGGTGAAATAATAAGCCCCTCTCCAAAAATTTGGCATCTGGCTACATTATTTTATGGAACTTACTTCAGTTTTACAGAGGTTCATCCTATAGAGTTGAGGAGCCTTGTGAAATCTTGGTTGATTGCAGAGAATAGATTTCATCCTAAAGGAATAACTCTTACTACAATTGCACATTTTCCACTCAAAGTTTTGTCCCTTTAAAATATTTTAATGTAATTTTCACAAATTCCTACTTTAGGACACTATATTTAAGATTGCAGAAGACTCCTTTCCTTTGTTGGATCTTTTTATATATTCGAGTTTGCTAGGCCCATCTTCATTAAGGTGTTCTCCAGTTTTTCAAGTATTCTGTTTAGAGTAGAAGTTTCCTCCTCACTAGGGGGTGTACTGTTGTCACCGACTTAGCCATTTACTCTGCCTTGCCACAAGGGTCTGGCAGACTATTCTGACTAGATTCATGTCACAATTGCACTTACTGCCTGATCGTTGTGCATTTTGCTGCCAGATGCATCCCTCACACTTTATCTAATGTATAATCTTGTTATCCACATAGAGCAATTGCATTCACAAGAGCAGTTGACTAATCAATTGGGATGTGAAAATGTACATTAATTTCTCTTTTGTACCATCCCTTGTGCTTCCCCCACTGTATGTTTTGCAAGCATAGTTCTGAGATAAACAATGGGAAGTTAAAGATAATGGCCCAGCGTCCAAATTAGGAGAGGAAGGTTGGGAACTGGAGCCATACTGGCACAGGGAGTAGAGCTGATGCAGCTGGAGATTCAGATTGACTGGTGCAATAGGAAGAGTAAATAGGAGGCTACAATATATTCTGCAACCTGAATTGTGATTGTGCCAAATTCCTTTGCCCACCCAAAGAGAATTTGCAGAGGATCCTACAGTTCATGGGACTCCCTCACAAACCTAGGGTTGTATTGATGGGCATAGATGGTCCAGGCAAAACTAATAGCTTTCCAGAATTCAGCCATAACTTGTTTCAAAATACCAGAATAATGTACATTGTAATTAAACACCTTGTAATGGTGAATTGAGGAGAGCTATGATAGTTTTATTTGTATTGTTTCCCAGTCCCATCAGATACCTCTTCCTCATCTTAGCTTACTGTATCTGACTACTGCCTGTGTTCAGGACTCCTGACCAGGCTGATCTCAAAGAACAAATTCTCCAGGTTGGTAGTGTAGAGAGAAATACCATCAATCCCAGCTGTTCAAAGAAATAAGTACTTTGAAGAAAAACTTTTCACTTCTGAGCCTTTATATCTCATATTTTCAAGATTTAATCTTCATCCAGAGGTCTAGATGCTTTTTAAAAATAAAAGCAGAGATTCTTTTATACAATAACTAAACTTCAGGAATTCAGGCTTTAAGAAAAACGTGATTTTTGAGGATTGGCAACATTGGGAGACAGATAAGAAATATAACTAAAGGGGAAAGGACTTAAATGCTCAGAAGCTGCAAATTGAGCCAGGCACTCCACTATGAACATCTCGGCTCAGTAGTGATTCTCTGTTTAGTTATAATTTGAGACCTATCAGTTAGTATTTAATCCATTAATATGTGACACGTAAATTTTATATCATTCTAGTTTTTACACAAAATATTTTGACATCAAATCAAATTATAGAAGTCTAAATATATTACACTATTCTTTGACAGCCAAACTTGTGATTTCATTTAAAAAAAAAAATCAAGTAGGTCCTGATACAACGTAAAATTTGCATCAACCTATGTTGCTGAAGGTTGTGAAAGTTTGCTCCCTAAGCACCATAGTCAGGTTAACAAAGCACCTGGTATAGAAGTAGCTAGATTCACAGAACATTTATTCCATCAACTTGGTGACTGTGTCTGAGAAGTGGATTGCTTATATTGATGGAAAAACCTCTTCTGCCAGTGTAGGAAATGGATATGCTATGGTGCTACACCAGCAAAACTGCAACACCATAGCTGTTCCACTGTAATGGATGTAGTATAGACATACCCTTATCAGGATTAGCTGTAGTTGATGAACAGATTTAAGCTAAACATAAGTAAGATACACTTCAATTGACATAAAAGTATCCACACAGGGATTTCGACTAAACCTTTATGTAGAGTTTAATCAGAAAAATATCAATGATTGGGAATTGTTTAAGACTACTTTACTAGATGCCCAAAAGTCGTCATGCCACAATCAAGGAAGAAAGCCATATTGATATATATATATTTTTTAAAGCTGGGTTTAGAGGGGAAGTGAAGGCAGCTATAAAATAATGTATAACAAATGGAAGAAAGGGGAAGCTGATAGTACTGAATATAAATCAAAAACAAGGAATTGTAGAAAATTGAGAAGAGGAGTAAAGCAACACAAGGAGAAATTGATGGCTAGCACTATTTATAATCAATAAAAAGGAGTTTAAAAATGTTATTGGAAATAACGAGAATCCTAGCAATTATTGGTTCCTTGCTAGATGGAAATACTACTATTCTCAATAATGGGACAAAGGCTCAATAAATAAATATTCAATAAATATTTGTGTTATATCAGTGTTTTTTCCCCTCAAATACAGTTACATACAATACTCTATCAAGTCCACTAGTATCTCAAGTAGATGTTAAAAAGAAGCTTCTAAAGTTGGACAATTTTAAACGAGCAGGTGCATATAACTTGCATCAGAGTGTTTTAAAAGAGCTGGCTGGATCATTAATGTTGATTTCAGTGAATATTGGAACATCAAGGAGGAGAGGGGATTCCATAAGGGATTTGTTCTTGGCACTACACTGTTTAACTGTTTGAATAGTAACCTGGAAGAAAATGTAAAATCATAATGGATAAAATTTGCAGATGACATACAAAATTAGTTGGGGCAAATAATGAATAGGACAAGTCGCTGCTTGGGAATGATCTGGAGTGTGAGGTAAATTGGGTGCAAGTAAACAATAAGCATTTTAATATGGCAAAATATAAATGTATATCTATAAACAAAAATGTTGGCCATACTTACAACATAAGGGGCTCTATCCTCGAAAGCAGAGACTTCTAAAAAAGATTTGGGGGTCATAGTGACCATCAGTTAAACGTGAACTCCTAGTGCAGTGCTATGATCCGAAAGGCTAATGCAGTTCTAGAATGAATAAACAGGAATCTTGAATAAGTGTAAAGAGTTTATTTTGCCTCTATTTGGTACTGGTGCAGCTGGTATTGGATACTTTGTCCATTTTTGGTGTCCACAATTCAAGGAGGATCTTGATAATTAGGGGAGAGTTCAGAGGAGAGCCATGAGAATGATTAAAGAACTAGAAACTCTGCGTTGTATTGAGAGACTTAAGGAGCTCAATTGAGTTAGCTTAATGTGAAGATTAAGGGTGACTGGACTGCAGTCTACAAATACCTATATGAAGAGATAATATTAATGATTGGCTCTTCTGTCATGCTGAAAGATATAATATGATCCAATGGCTGGAAATGGATGCTAGATAAACTCAGACTGGAAGTAAGGTATACATTTTTAACAGTGAAAATAATTCCCTGTTGGAACAACTTAGCAAGGGTCATGGTGGATTCTCTGTCTCAGTGCCCAAAATCACGTTTAGATGTTAGATCTGCTCTAGAAATTATTGCAGGAATGTTCTCTGGCTTTTGTTTTTATATGGGAGGTAGAGGTTAGACTAGATAATGACAGTGGCCCCTTTTGGAGTATATAAACCAGTGAAGTAAGCCTGCCTGGTTTAAATGGATGTGTATGTTCAACATTGCCTTGTACAGGGTTTAACTAAATTTAGTTTAAAATTACACCTTTAATTAAACTGGTGATATTCTTATATCTATATCTCCAGAGTATGGAATACTGAATGATAGTATGCTTTATTTCAAAAGTCTGTCTTCCTCAAATTTATAAATTCAGCATGTGATATCTTTGAATTGGTGCACTTATGAAAGTGGCTGCGTATCAGTGGGACATTCCACAGCATTTTTTTTTTTTTGGTATAATGCTTAAATATGTGAAAGTTTAGTTCAGAACTAGTTTTGCAAAACAAGTATTGGATGAAGTTATGTCTTTCATTTAGCATTTTAAAGCTAAAAGATTGATGAAACAGAAGGAAAGTTAATAGTGCCTCACGTTAGCAACTTGTTCTATTTTAATAAAGTATTTGTGTTGGGCATTGTTGTGGGGTTTTGGTTTAATAGTACGTGCTTACTACAACTAGAGCTGGTTGATTTGGAATTTGGAGGGCATTTTATCATGTCAAAACAAACTAATTTTTTAAAAATCATTCAGGGATTTCAAAAATAAAATAAAATACAAATTAAGAACCATTGAAACATGGTGTCTCTGAAATTAAATATGCTCCATGGATCCTTGACAAAATTAGCTGAATCTGATGTTTTGTGAAACTTTTCAGGTTCTGAGAGTCAGTATTTCCATCAAAACTGTTTCATCACCAAATTTCCAACTACTCTAATTACAACTTTATCTTGATTCTGGTAAATCAGAAATATTAAATGTCTATTTCCTGAAAAGTTTGAGGTAGCAAGATCACCTTTGCAGATTTTTGTTACTTCACATATTAGCTTTCCAGATGATTTTGGGCACTGTGTAGGAATGTATGCATATGGATACAAACCTATGGTTTCCTTAGTATTAATTTCTTCAAAAAGAAATATCTTAAGTCATTTCAAAAGATACAGTTCTATCCATACACAGTGGTCTAGAAAGGCCTGAGACACATAAGTAACTAAGGCTAACTTGATCTGCCTTGGTTATTTAAGGTTTTATACTTTCATATTGGCTTATGATGTACATACCAAGTTAGAGCTAGCCAATTGTGTTTACAGTGAGAATCTGTAAGCATTTGTCTTCACATGTGCTTCTCTGCTAGTGCTTACAGTTGTCAGATGACTGAAACAAAAATACCAACCCCCCCAAAAAAGGGAAACAAATTTGTTGAAGGGGGGGAAAAAGGGGGAGAGACCAAAGTTGTTGTCCCCCCCCCCCCAAAAAAAAGAATCCAAGGACTTAAGCCAAAAAAAATAAATAAAATTATACAGCATGTCTCCTTTAAGAGTGAGTGCAGGGATAGGAACAGGGGAGCGGTTGAGCTCTAAGACCCAGGGAAAAGCATTTCTTCCCCTAGGTCTTTTGGCTGGCAGTCATTTTGTGCCGGCAATCTTTGGGAACCAGGTAAGCATGGGGGCTGGGGGTGTTGGGGGTCAGGGTGAGCTCTGGTGAGGGAGAGAGGGGGGGTGACACTGAGTATTTGTAGGGTTGCCAGGTGCCTCCTGGCCAGGGAAAAATTCAGAAAATACCGGACATTTTAGGTGTCTAGTATTCTCTGAACTTTTTTACCGGACAGGAGCCGAAAATACCAGACTGTCCGGGTGCATACCAGACATCTGGCAACTCTACTAGTGCTACCAGTAGTGGCAAATGTAATGGAGATATGGGGCAGCCATCTTTACTATGTTGTTTATACTTCTACAGTAGTAAACATTATTATGACTATATTTTCATGTATTTGTATAGGTATAAAACAGACAACAAACAGATCAGTGTAGAAAACTTTCTTGTTCACCCTCTATTACTTCATATGTACTGTGCCCAATAATGCACATCTCTAGGAATCATACAACATTTCTAAGTTCAGCGCTTTAAAATAATTGATAGTTTTAAAAATAGTATCTTGCCAGATATTTTCTTTAAATCTCAAATGTTTCTCACAGCCACCACCACCCCTTCTTGTCCTTTCACCAAATACCTTTTCCTGGATCAGGAAAAAGTGACAGTTTTAAAGTTTGAAACCTTTGATCTATTAGGGAAGGGAATAGCTTTCTTAAACTAAGTTTTTTGGGGGTGGAGCAGGGCAGAGGGGAGCAGAGATTGTATTTTTATATGTAAACAAGTCCTAGCCAATTCTAATAAGTAACACCATTGTAATGGGAATGTTACAAGCTTTCCAGTGACAAATGCTGTTTTCGTTGCAGGCCTTAACATTGTGGAATTATGTTGAATGGAAAAGTTCTCTTCAGAGATTTCTAAAGTTTTATTTATACTATCTTTCTCTCCCTATTCAGGCTGTAAAGTTGTCCTTATAATAACTAACACACCTGACTACATTGGTAGATGGATAAAAAACATACCAATTATTTTTTAAGAAACTATATACTATGTGACACAAAAGGTTTATTGGCTTGGTCACTGAGCAGTGAACAATGAGCACCTCTGTAATTTAGATAACTTTCTGCAACTCCGTACTTCATGTTTTTGCATGCAGTTATGCCTATGTCTATATAAAGAAGACCTTATGGTATGATGTAAGGTTTTTACTTGTACAAGTGTAATGTTTTCACTGGTCACAAGAGATTCTCATGAATGAGAGAGGCATATCATCCCAAGCATGTGCCTATGTTTATGCCATTCTGCCATGTATCTTCTAGGTTGCATACATAACAGAAAAACAATTTTAGGAATATTTTAGGAGTTTATTACTTGGGATCCTTTTTCATATCTCTGCAGGAAAATGTTGGTGTGGGTGTCATTGTTAGCATGACTGAAATTCTGGTCATAGAAAGAAGTGGAATTGTTAGGTGTAAAATAATAATAGTCACTAGTACAGACCTGAATCTTGCATTTTCAGAGCCTCAGTCAAGTGCAATTTGTATTTATGGTGGTGGGGACTTTGTATTTGTGAGGAGGAAACATTTGTATGTTTAAAAACAAAACTTCACTTAATGTAAAAATAACTCCTTGGGAGAAGTATTTAATGGTAGAGTATAGGTGAGATGATTAAAGGTGTAAATGATAAATCATGATGTTTGATATTTATCACATTGATTTTTGCCTCCACATTTTTGTGCATGTGCAAAGAATTGTTTAATAGCTTTCTAAAATAGTGTAAACAGATGCCTGGAATTTAAAGGAATACACCATATGGGGAAATTTTAGATATGAGTACATTTGCTATTGTGTAGTATTTATCCATTTACATTAACAAAATGTGCACCTGTCAGAACTACTGTTTGCCAAAGTTAACAGTAAATTTCAGTAGGCTGCAGTGACTTGAGTTGTGCATTCCTGGTATCAAACATAGGGGTAGCTTTTTGCTGTTGAGCATGCCACATTTAAAGGAACATAGGTAAATTACTGTTCTCTCATTTTTAGCACCTTGTCTTGTTTGTTTCTGTTCTGCTGTTTCTTTCATCCACCTTAACATTATTTTTCTCTTCTCTTCTACATGATCACTTATCCTTTTCCTATGTCTTCCTTTTTTTCTGGTCTGTATGTGGCTCTAATCAACCACTTTGATGTCTTCTATATGCTGGTAATTAGGTGTAATTCATTAATATCCTGTACAATAATGCACTGGTTGGTATATAGTCTTTCAAAGATATGATTGTTTGAACTCTGGACTATGACTACATTTTAAATTTCTGACTGACAGAATGTTGATAGACACTATGCCTACCTCTTGTTTTAGACATTGAACTAAGCATACTTTTTTGATTACTATAAAAGCTGTATAAAAAGTCTGTTTAAACATTCTAGACACACAATTGTTCCCCACACTGATTTGCAATACAACTGTTTTGAGAGATTTCCAGGATCTTTTTCCTTCATGAAGATCCTATGTACTGGCTTCCATTTTAATTTACAAGATTACCACTGCACCCATTAAGTGAGCATTTCTACATGTGCTGTAATTTGAATAGCATCCTCTAGTGCTTTTGTGTGCAGACTGAAACTAAAACAATTGGTATATTATTTGTAAGCAACAATAATTTTCATCTTGTGACTAGCTGTATCCCATTTTGTATCAGACATACAGATTTTGAATTTCTGCACTTGTTCTTGAGGAGGGAAAGTAAGATGCTTAAATTTCCACTAATATTAAAAGCTTTTAAAATGTTAATACCTACTTGTAAAACAGAGGTTTGTATGTGTGCATGAAAATCAGTGCTAGATATCTAGAAGAGATGACAGCTAAGTTCTCTCCTCTTTACCGTGTCTTATTAAAGCGTGCGTGCGTGCGTGCGTGCGTGCGCGCACAATAATCTTAAGGTCTCCGGTTGCTCTTTTATCCCTAGTTTTATTTATTTCCTGGGAGATCAAAATGTAGGTTGCTGGAACTGAAGATAAACTCTGGTGGAACATTACTACAGTCATAGTCCTCTTAAAATATGTCTTAATTGTCACTTCTCATCTGGGGGAAGAAGCTGGCATATAGGTATGATGCATATCTAGTAAGGCAACAGAGTTTTTACAAGAAACTTTTTTTTGCCTTGTTTCAGCATCTGGTAAAAAGGAAAAAAGTTGGTGTCACAGGCTGACTCAGTGATAGGAGGTATTGAGGGCACCATCCATTTCATTAGAAGTGCTATGATAGAGACAAGACTTAGAACTGTGTTGGTGCTGACATCTACGTATTTCATACAACTATTTTTGAAACCCATATTTTTTTTCGGTTACTATATATCAGAAGCTTGAAGAAAATGACTTCTTGTAAATTGTAAGCTACCCTTTAAAACACAAATAGAAATATAAAAGGTCTAAGGAAAAGATTATTTTTCTTTCTGAAGTCGCTAAAACAATTTTCGGTTGCATGAACTTTGCTCTTTAATATTTACCACTCATTATCTTTTCACACACAAACTTTAGTAACTCTTCCGTATTTCTTATGGAGATTAAGGATATATCGGATTAATTTTCAGAATTAGATATTTTGAGCTCTGTAATGAATTAGAAATAATCAAGCTATAATATTTGCATAATATTTGCAAATGAAGTGTTTTTATGCTCACTCTACAGATGGTTCTGACTCCAGAGATAAGCCAAAACTGTATCGACTACAATTGAGTGTCACTGAAGTTGGAACAGAAAAATTTGATGACAGTTCCATCCAGGTGAGGAAAAGTAGCCTCAAGAGAAAGAGCTGATCTGAACATCAACCAATCACATGTGTAATCATGGGAACTCTCAGTTCACTGAGGATCTTAATTATTTAGTCCCCTGAGCATGGGCCTAAGGCTTTCCTGTTAGTAAGCATTAATGCAAGATTCGCTTAAAAAGACACTCTGTCTCTACCAATGTACTTCATCCTGATGTCATCTGGCTGAACTGACTTACTCTCACAAGTCAGAAGGGCAGATAAGTCTTAAGTGCAAAAACAAATTATTTTCTTTGGATCAGAATGTATTGATTTTGTTTTGCTCTGCTTAAAGAAGGAACTGGAGGCTTGAACATTTAAACACAAAAAATGAATAGTCCATTGACAAAAATTCTTGATCTTACCATAGGTACCTGTTCTACTGTAACTCCTTTGGCATCAAAGTGCCTCAGTTTTAATGTATTTATCCTCACAACAATCCTATCATCTAGGGAAATACTGTTATCCCCATGGAGAATTGAGGCACAAAGTCTGTAACTTGCACTAGGTCTCACACATTTGTAGTATAGAAGTGTCTCATGTCCCAACTGCTATCCTAATCACTGAATCATCCATCCTCATCCACTTTACTAGTATGTAAGTATTTGCAGGTTCAAATCTTACCTATAAATGGACTGTTGTTACTGTGTCTGCCTTTTTTGACCCCTTGAAAATTACTCTCAAACACTGAGTTTTAGATATCTTAGATCCCTAAAAAAAATAATGGAACGGTATAAGCACCCAGGGAATGAGATCCACAAAAGCCAACCTGCTGCTGGGGTATTACCAAAGCTCTATCCATCTCTTGGAGTTTCATGGCAAAATCCAGGCTACAGGGAAGTGCTCATAGAAATGGCTGTAAGAGCTGATAGAGGAGGTACCTGAGCTTTTAGCTATTATCTTTGAAAAATCATGGAAGTCTGGAGAGATTCCAGAGGGCTGGAAAAGGGCAAATATAGTGCCCATCTATAAAAAGAGAAATAAGAAAAACCCAGGAAACTACACACCAGTCAGTTTAACTTCTGTGCCAGGGAAGATAATGGAGCAAGGAATTAAGGAATCCATCTACAAACATCTGGAAGATAATAAGGTGATAGGTGATAACCAGCATGGATTTGTAAAGAACAAATCATGTCAAACCAATCTGATAGCTTTCTTTGATAGGATGACAAGTCGTGTGGATAAGGAAGACGTGGTAGATGTATTATACCTAGACTTTAGTAAAGCATTTGATACGGTCTCTCATGACCTTCTTATCAATAAACTAGGCAAATAAAACTTAGATGGAGCTACTATAAGGTGGGTGCATAACTGGCTGGATAACCGTTCTCAGCAAGTATTATTAATGGTTCACAGTCACGCTGGAATGGCATGATAAATGAGGTTCCACAGGGGTCTGTTTTGGGACTGGTTCTGTTTAATATCTTCAATTTAGATATTGGTATCAAGAGTACACTTAAGTTTGCAGATTATACCAATTTGGGAGGGGTTGCAAGTGCGTCGGAGGATAGGATCATAATTCAAAATGATCTGGACAAATTGGGAAATGGTCTGAGGTAAATAGGAATGAAGTTTAATGAAGACAGATGCAAAGTGCTCCTTCATATGTGGAATAATCAATCACTTTTACACATATAGAATAGGAAGTGACTATCTAGAAATGAGTACTGCAGAAAGGAACTTGGGGCCATAGTGGACAACAAGCTAAATGAGTCAACAGTGTGACACTTGCCAAAAAAAAAAAAAGCAAACATGACAATGGGATGCATTAACAGGAGTATTGTGAGCAAGACACAAGAAGTCATTCTTTTGCTCTACTCTGCATTGATTAGGCCTCAGTTGGAGTATTGTGTCCAGTTCTGGGCACCACATTTCAAGGAGGACGTGGAAAAATTGGAGACAGTCCAGAAAAGAACAACAAAAATTATTAAAACTCTAGAAAATGTGACCTGAGGGAAGACAATAATTGGGCATGTTTAGTTTATAAAACAGAAGACTTAGAGAGGGGACATGATAGCAGTTTTCAACTATCTAAAAGGGTGTTACAAGGAGGAGGGAGAAAAAATGTTCTCCTTGGCCTCTAATGATAGGGCAAAAAGCAATGGGCTTAAACTGCAGCAAGGGAGGTTTAGGTTGGACATTAGGAAAAATTTCCTAACTGTCAGGGTAGTTAAACACAGGACTAAATTGCCTAGGGAGGTTGTGGAATCTCCATCACTGGGGATATTTAAGAGCAGGTTGAGTAGACATCTCTAAGATGATCTAGATGGTGTTTGGACTTGCCTTGAAGGCAGCGGACTGGACTTGATGATCTCTTGAGGTCCTTTCCAGTTCTAGTATTCGATGATTCAATCTTTTCTAATGATTTATCTGTCTTCATGAGTCAGGCAGCCCAGAAATCCAAGCAGTTTCTTGCAAGTATGGCATAGGTGTTTACTTAATTCCACAGTGATGGCTGCAGCGGAGAAGCCTTTTGTAGCTCAGTGGTTAGGGGTTCTCCAAGTTGTGTTGTGGGTTTGGGCTGCTGATTCCCATAGCTCCCCTTTGCTGGAAATGGTGAACTGCTGGAAATGAGATCTGCAAGGCTCCATGTCTTTGAACGCTTTGATAAACAAAGCGTCTTATGGTCTGTCGACAACTTACCTGAGTGGGCTCGTGACCCGACTCTGAAAATCCCTGAGTTAGGGTACTGTTCAGGATGTGAGAGGCCCCTTTTCAGTGGTCCCTGATAGAAGGAATTTGACCAGGACTCTTCCATGTCTCCGGTGAACGTCCTAAACACTGGTTGATGGCATAATCTGAAATAAACCTTTTTCTCTTGTTGAAGCCATTTCACTGTTTCAATGTCACTCTATAGTCCAGTGACTAGGGCATTCACCAGAGAGCTGTTCTGATTTCTTCTAATCAGACAGAAAAAGGAATTGAACCAGAGTAGTCCCATCCCAGAAGATTACCCTAACCCCTGGGTTAAGGGTTATATGGGAGACAGGCTTCCTTCACACTTCCCTCTCCCTCCCTTATGTGGACTTTAAGCATGCTCAAAGCTTTCCTACCTGATCAGATCCCACAGGCAAGATAGGTGGGTCAGTGCTTATCTTTCCCTGGTTTCAGAATTGTGATGGGTTTGAAGTAGGGATGTGAAGGACTAGTCGACTGTCCAATAAGCAAATGACAGTCTAGTCGACTAGTCGCCCTCCCCCCGCACTTGCTGCCTCTATCAGAAAGAGGAGGGAAGGCTGGAGGAGGGAGAGGGTACTTTAAAGTCGCAGTGCCGCGTGTAGCCTGGAATCAGCTGGGGTCTCCCCTCGCTGACCCCTGGCTCCATGCAGCGCTGCTGTTTGGAAACACCGTGTGGAGCCAGAGGCCAGGCTCTCCACGGAGTTTCAAAGCAGCAGCGCCACATGGAGCCTAGGGTCAGCGGGGGAGTCCCCAGCTGACCATGGGTTCCACAAGGCACTTTTGCCTTTGAAGTGCATGCACAGCCCTACGGCTGTGGCTACACTTGAAAGGCGGAGACGCCCTATCGACTAATCAATAGTCCATGCAAAATGCATGGACTATTTGATTAGTCAATTACTCTCAATTTAACATCCCTAGTTTGAAGTGTCTGGTAACTGTGTGCATGTCCAGAAGCAGAAACTTAAGCACCTAAGGAACTTCTAAAGTAAAAATGTAGATACCAAAGGAGTTTTAGGCAGATTAATTTGGATCACAGCAATACATAAAATTCTGACTTAAAATCTGAATCTCATTGTAGATCCTGAAGCATAGTTACGGGCAGCATATTTGTAACCAAACAACCTATTCATAATGTCAAATTATACTTTGAGTGGAAATGCTTAAAATATGCTGCAAAAACATGTTATGATTGTTTTCACTTTGACAAAGCTTATCTAAGGTTTAAATTATTGATGCTATAATTGATAAATTTCAAATGAAAATACAGAGGCAGGAGTTAAACTATAGCAATATACTGCAATTAGGATAAATTGTAGTTCACAGTTGTGCTTTGTTTTTGCAGTGATGCTGAGTTAGGTAATTTTAGAACTATTGAGTATTTGTGTTTCCAGTTGTTTGGTCCAGGAATTCAGCCTCATCATTGTGACCTCACCAATATGGATGGAGTTGTTACCGTTACTCCAAGAAGCATTGACGCTGAGACTTATGTAGAAGGTCAGCGTATTTCAGAGACCACAATGCTGCAAAGTGGTATGAAGGTTCAATTTGGATCATCTCATGTATTTAAATTTGTGGATCCCAGTCAGGACCACATTATTCCTAAAAGAACTCTAGATGGAGGTCTGATGATCAAAGGGCCAAGGCACAAAACTGGGTGAGTACAAAATCAATTTTGGGGATGGAAGTAATATAAGCTGATTATGTAAGAAATTATCCACTGAGAAACACATTGAATGAGAAAAGTACTAGAATGGGTCACCTAGGGAGGTGGTGGAATCTCCATCCTTAGAGGTTTTTAAGTATGAGCTTGACAAAGCCCTGGTTGGGTTGATTTAGTTGGGATTGGTCCTGCCTTGGGCAAGAGGCTGGACTTAATGACCTCCTGAGGTCTCTTCCAGCTCTATGATTCTGTGAATATAGAGCCATGAAAATAACTTACTTTGTGTAAGACCATCAGGCTATGAGTGTCTACTCTTAATTGTTTTAAGTTAAACTTACAGCAGAAATAAGTAGTATTTTAGCTCCACCTTGTGAAGTTTTTGGGACTTGGTTAATGCTAGAGGTATTTTTTTTTTCTGATGACACTGATTCACCAGTCTAAAATTGGGGTAGGGTGGGGGAGAGAAGAGGATTATAATATAGCTCAGTCAAACACCAGGAACATAAAGAATTTACTTACCATACATAAGAAGTCTGGCTTGCTTATTTCCCATGTCTTTCTTTTTCTTTAAACAATATCAGAAGATTCATTCGGCTGGATGTGAATAAACAAAATAGAAAGATGTAATGTGGGTTCATCTCTGCTGTTTGCCAGTTAAAATCCAGATACAGTCTGTGTAATAAGTTACTAAAATATATGAATTTCCCCCTCAGACATAGAAATGGATTGTGCTCATATTATTTTGATGGATGCAATATAAACATCTAGATTAGATAGGAGGGCTAATATTGCCCGGCCTTAGGCTTCGTGCTCATTGGGAATTGAAATATGCAGAGAGCCCCAAGATTAGGTGAAACTACTTGGAAGTTGTAGAATATTAATTCTGTTCTCCTGTCTGTTGGGTCCAAAGGAAACTACTCAAGTAAGATGTTCTGAGGGGAAGGGGAAAAACTAAGGCACAAAAGCTGATTATGAAAAAAATTATCCATTGTGAAACATTGAATGAGAAAAGGCATATGATGTTGTCATTGAATTGCCAGTTGATTTTTAAAATCTATACTTTTACCATAGTCATTTTCCTATTCTATATTTTTATTTAAAACTCAAAATACATCTTTAGGGAGATTAAAAATGTGTGCATTTATTATAGGAAGTTACAGAGAATTTTGTGAAAACTGCTTTTCTGTTATCTTCAGTATGGATGAAAGGCTATGTCTTCAGAGTCATTGGTCCAGAATCAGTTAATGGATTTCTGTCTCTTTTGATGTTTTTTTTTCTTGTATAAGAGGAAGTCTCGGTACGTCTAGACTACATCCCTCTTTTGAAAGAGGGATGTAAATTAGACATATCAAAATTGCAAATGAAGCCGGGATTTGAATTTCCCGCACTTCATTTGCATAATTGCGGTGCGATGTTCTTTCAAAAAATGCTATTTTGAAAGTAAACCGTAGTCTAGATCTTTTCTTTTCAAAAGAACCGTGTCTAGACTGTGGTTTCACTTTCAAAATAGCATTTTTCAAAAGACTGCCATGGTGCGATTATGCAAATGAAGCATGGGAAATTCAAATTCTGGCTGCATTTGCAATTTCAATATGTCTAATTTACATCCCTCTTTTGAAAGAGGGATGTAGTCTAGACATAGCCTCAATGAACTCTGGAAGTAAAGTTATAGATTTTTACCTTCCTTTCAAGATCACAAAATCCATGTTTCAACTCTTGGACCATAATATATTTATAAATTTGTGTTAGGTAAAAATATTTACAGTCCAAAGATGGAGCAATTAATTGAATGTGAAGAGGGAGTTCCTCTCCTTGGTGAGCATTCAAAAATATAATCATCATTGAAAGTGAAGAAAAAGTGTGTCCTTTGTAAAACTTATACACATTGTTTAACTTATGCAATTAAAACTGTTGTATGTTCGTCAGCTAGATAAATCACTGTTAAAAACTAGGGCTGTTATAACATAACCATTGAAACAGTTAACAAATAAGCCTAGGTTTATCGGTTACCGTTAGCGGTTATACACAGGCTTCCGCCCCGTTCCTGGGTAGCTGGCTGCCACGCCATGCTACTGGCACTATGAGAGTCAGCAACGTGAAGGCGGCATATAGCTTCTTGGGAGCGGGGCTGCAGGCAGGAGCTGATGCACTCTGGGAGCTGGCTTTAAAGCTGACTCCTAGGACACGCTGGCTCAAAGGGAGCTGGCTGCTGCCCTGAGCTGCTACCTCTGTATCATGGTTATGCTTCTGATACAGAGGTAGCAGCATGGGGCAGTAGCCAGCTCCTCAGGAGCAGGGCAGCAGTGGGAGCTGGTGCATGCCAGGAGCCGGCTTAACTTCCTGCACTTTGGAGAATTAGAACCAGTACCTTAACATCTATGAAGCCAACGGGTTCTATTCTTCTTTCTTCCTAATTCCCAAATGAGGGAGATTAGAAACTCATTCTGGACCTTAGAGCTCTCCTCCTGCTATGTCTGTGTCACCCTACATACACAAAATAAGGGGAAAATATTTCAGTAATTGAAATGTATAGTTATGCAAAGTAAGAAAAATGCTGTTTAAGACCTTATTAGAAATCTATTTAAGGATTCTGTCAACACATGTCAAAATGTGCAATTTGTGCTTTCATGGCTAAAAAGTTTTCCATTCTTGAATCTCAACATCTACGGTTATTAAATTATCCTTGTCTTACCCACATAGTTTCTTGCAGCTGTGGAAAATTTATATTATTAAATTATTTAAAATAAGAATTGTTGGGAAAAAACTCAAAATCCATTATTTTACAGAACCGAAAATTTAAATCAATAAAAACACCAGATGATTAAAAATAAACATTGATATTAAAACATCAAAATGCTAAAAAAATAGGTTTGCCGGAATTCAATTTTTATGTATAAAGATTTTCTACAAATGTAGTATTTTAGATGCAAATGATAAAAGGTGAGATGACACAGCTTGTTGTTTCATAATGGATTTGCTTAACTATCCTGTATCATTGTTTGTTTATATTGCAAATTTGTTTCTTCTGAGAGTTACTTGAGGTCTTTTTGGTCTTAATCTTCTCAGGGTTGTTCAAGAAACAACATTTGATCTGGAGGGAGATGTTCACAGTGGAACAGCATTGCCAGCAAGCAAGGTATCAAACAGACTAGATTGGTCAAAAATGATAAATTTCATTGTTTATATTCCCATTTTATTCATGATTCTCATCAATTATTTGATTCTTGGGTGGCAGCAGGTAAGCTTTCTAAAAAATATTTTGGAACATAAGAGTTTTGGAGTACAGGTTGAACCCCTGTAATATCCAGTACTCTCTGGTTTGGCAACATCCATGGTCCAGCATGATTTTAGTTACCAGATGTTTACTTATCATGGGTATAGCCAAGTTTCTTGTGGTCCCATAAAGTTAGTTTACATCCACCAGTCCTGGCCCAGTGTTCTGTGCTGTTGTTTAGCTCTAATTTAACCTTCTAAGAGCCCAGTAAGCAGTGGAAGTGTTGGCAATGCTGCCAGACTATATTGACCTACTTGGTCTGATAAATTATCTGGTTTGGCGCTGGTCAGGTTACAAGGGTGTCAAACTACATAAAGGTTCAACTTGTATTAACATAAATTCTGGAAAAAATGGCTTTACAGGGCAGAGGACAAATTACATGGTTAAAGGTGGATGATCCAATGAAGTTGGGAAAAATGAATTGTAAGACCAATTTTTAATATAAATGCATTAAATCAGCCCATAGTGCTGACTATTGCTGACCTATGAAGAGGGAAAAGTGGTTGTATGCCTTTTTATACTTATTACGTGTCAAGAATAGCAAGATTTTTTTTCTCAAAAATAGGAGTGTTCCCTGCTTTTTCCATATTAGTAATTCAGGTCCCATCTAGCTCTGAGGTGGGACTGAATATTGGAAAGCTAATGAAATTGGAGTGTACATCAGAAGAATAAACTCTGTGCAATTAAGGAGAGACGATTTTTAATTTGACTGTTTAAAAGCTTGTTCTTTTATTTTAGTTACAGAGGTTCAATAAAACCTCAGCAAAAACATTTTGGAGAAAGGCAGCCTGTTGTTCCTAATTTTGGAATTATGTATTAAAGTGGTTTTAAGTAAGGATCTGTAGAACCTTTGTACCATTATAACATTGTTACTGGCTTTCTGTTAGTGTTGTGGTGTCTTTTAAATTCTTGCCAGTATGTTGCCAAAAATTTGTTTCTAGATGGTCGTTGTGATGTTTTGAAAATTTCACTGTGGTGAGAATATATGCTGCATTGCTGCCTTTTGTCCTGTAGTCTTCTGTTCCCTTCTGGTAGCCTTGAATTAATAAGCTTTTTCCATTGTGATGAATATGAGTTTTGGCTGATTTAATGCATGCCCGTTAAAGATTTGTCTTTCTGTTTGAGTTAGAGCATCAACAGACTGGATGGTGACAGAACTTCATCAGCATCCAGTACAGCTGAACGAGGAATGGTGAAGCCAATGATTAGAGTGGAACAGCAGCAAGATTATCGCAGGCAGGATGGCAGGTAGGAGTACACATTGTATCATTTCTAATGTCAGTAAATATACCTTTTCCTTCTGGAAACATGAAGCAAGGTCTCATCAAAATGTATAAAATGGTAGGTGTCTGCCTTGTTCTTCCCTGGGAAAAAGAAGTGTTTAATGAAGAGATAGATCCACTCTAACCCATTCCACTGTAATTAAGAAATTAAGAACATTAAAATACCTTATTTTTATGTTTGTTTTTTTATTCTACAATTTGCGTGTCTCTCCCAGACAAATTGCTGTTTTCTCAATTTGTAAGATCATTGTTAATTTATTTGGTCATTTAAACACATCTAATAGAATATTTTTAAGAAGTATAGAATTTCTTGACATCTGTTGGTTGGGCTTCCACATTTGTCAACTGTGGGTTGATGTGCTCCATATTCAGACAGAAAAACACAGCCATAGGCACTTTTAGTCCTTGTAGCAAAGCAGTTGGCAGGATTTGTGGACAGACCATTTCAGTCCTCCCTAATTTGTGAAACGTTTAGCACAACTGAGAAAACAAAGTATGATGTTTGTCTCTGAGAGTCTTCATAAAACCGATTCTTAAATTTAAGTTCTTTGATTAATGATCCCTATATGTATTGTATTTGAAATTTGCATGCACCTAAGACTGGAAGACATTTGCCAGCAATATCCACTGGTCCATGTCCTTTCAGGTAGAATGGGTGGCAGGGAGTGACAACCTCTCAATTTCTTTTCTACCACCTGTGGTCTGAGACTACTTCTCCAATGTTAGTTAGCCTTCTTCACAACTAGTTGTAAATAGCCAATGAAATCAGTTTTAGCTAGTTTACACTTAGAGTAGTTTAATAGTCTTGGGGAATGGGGGAGGGTGAAATCTCCTAATCTCACTATCCCTCTCCCTGTATGAAATGCCTAGTATGCTCAGGATTCAAAATCTGTGTGACTTGCAGCTGGGCTTCCTGGTTAGCAGTGAATATAGTCATAGAATACTAGAACTGGAAAGGCCTTGAGAGGTCATTGAGTCCCATCCCTTACCCCAGCAGAAAGACTGAGCACCTTGTAGATCATCCGTGACATATGTCTATCTAACCTGCGCTTAAATATCTCCAGTGATGGAGATTCCACAACCTCCCTAGAGTGTTTATTCCAGTGTTTAGCCACCCTGACAGTTAGGAACTCTTTCCTAATGTCCAACCTAAACCTCCTTTGCTGCAGTTTAAGCCCATTGCTGCTTGTCCTAACCTCAATTTTTCTCCCTCCACCTTGTGACACCCTTTTAGATACTTGAAAACTGCTATCATGTCCTCTGTTTTTTCTTTTCTAAACTAAATAACCCTAGTTCTTTCAGCCTTTCCCCATGACACATGTTTTCTAGACCTTTAATCATTTTTGTTGCTCTTCTTTGGATCTTCTCCAATTTCTCCGTATCCCTCCCAAAATGTGGTGCCCAGAACTGGACACTATTTCAACTGAGGCCTAATCAGCACAGAGTAGAGCAGAAGAATTATTTCTCGTGTCTTGACGCACTCCTGTTAATGCATCCCAGAATCACATTTGCTTTTTTTGCAACAGTGTCAAACTGTTGACTCGTATTTAATTTGTGGTCCGCTATGACAGTGGCCAATGCCAGATGCCCCAAAAGGAATGAACAGAACAGATAATCAGGTGATCCCTCCCATGTCTCCCATTCTCCAGTCTCTGACAAACAGAGAGTAAGGACACCATTCCTTCTCATCCTGACTGATCAGCTTTGATAGACCTATCCTTCATGAATTTATCTAGTTCTTATTTGAACCCTGTTAGTCTTGGTCTTCACAGCTATCTCTAGCAAGAAGTTCTACAGGTTGACTGTGTGTTGTGTGAAGGAATGTTTCATTTTGTTTGTTTTTTGTTCCTGGTGTCTGGCCAGGAGGGGGAAGGTGCAGGAGCAAGCTGAGAGTACAGGGTCTTGGCAGGCGGGAAGTTGAGTGAGGGGGATTTGGGTGTGGGGGACCTGGTTTCACGTCTCCTTGCAATGCCATATCTCCACTGTCCCACGGCGCCCTGGAAGCCCCGCTGCTGCTGCTGGGGCCATGCGGTTTGGGGTTGGCCCCAGAGAGCCCGCTGCCACAGCCCATGCGGTTGGAGCCAGCCTTGGAGGCCCTTCTTCCATGGCCCACGTGGTCGGGGCTGGCCTGAAGGCCAGAGGTGCCGCTGCCATGCAGTCCCAGGCTGGCCCCAGACCATGTGGCTGCGGTAGTGACGCCTCCAGGGCTGGAATACACTGCGTGTCCACAGCATCACCAAGGCACTGCTGAGGAGCCTCAGCACCAGTGCTGCCTCTTCCTACCACAGCCTAACCTGCTGCAGAGAGGACGGAGCATTCTCTAGTGGCTTCCTGCCGCTGAAAATAGGCTTGCATGCCATAAGTGGCATTTTTGCTGTAGGTTGCCGACCACTGCTGTACAGGATGGTACTATAATTAAATGAAGATTAAAGGGAATTTGATTAATCACTATTAGAAATAAAAATGGAGTCTCAAGCTGCTTCTAAAATATCTGGTGTAGTTGCTTCATAAAAGCTTGTTCAGTAAATATTTACAACTAAACTAGCTCTTTAGGCTTAGTTTGATTAGCTTTTCCCCTGTTTATCCCTGAGGGTTTTTTTAGTAATGATATGAGTCCTGTCAATGTCAAGTGGCAAAATGACTTGATTATTATAACATACAGTGCAAAGGAGGATATTCATTAATACTATACTCCACAATTAAGTATTATTGACATCTGTTTTCTTTCAAAAAGCACAATGTGTGAATTTAAGAGGGGGAAACAGTTGAATAGAAAGAGTTTATATTTGCAATGTACACTTTTTTTGGAAAATAGAAACTCAAAAACAGAGCCCTTGGAGAAAAACACATCATTTAACAGTTGAATTAACTTTACCTATGTGAATTATTATTATTTTTTTTCTAATATTTACTCTTTCTTTAGACCTCAGGAAGTTGGGCCAGAACTTGTATTACCTGCAAGCATCGAATTCAAGGAAAGCTGTGAGTATTTAAAGAGCGTTAGCAACTATTTAAAATAAAATATTAAATAAAACAATAAGGTAAAAAAGTTCATTTCTTAATCACTTTGAAAGCACAAAAGGAAACATATTAGTAAAGTTCAGAAATAACTTTAAAAAATATATTTATTTTACCAAAAAGGCTGGCTTGAAAAGAAAAAAAAAATTCAGGTTATTAATGGGTATATAATATATAACTACATTGAAATTCCCTGTCTACAAAATAAATTAAATTGCAATCAGAGTTTTTAATAGAAAAGAGAGATCAGATCAAAACCATTCCCCTTAATAAAAGTTCTCCATATACTGGCTTATTAATTTATAAACTGGGTCTTAGTCAAAAGTCCAATTTCAAGTTGTTAATCCATAAAGGTATTAATTTAAAACATTAGTTTGGATAATCTCCCTTTTTTTACTGATGGAAATATTGTGGACTCTTGGCTTTACTGTGAAATTTTTATGTATTTAAAACAACCACCAGATGTGTAAGAAAATTTCAGACCAGAGATTGAAACTTCACAATATTGGAATACTGAACATATGTTGTTTGGTGGGCAAACAGACACTGTTTTGACTGTAAGAAAGCTTTGGATGGGTGCAGTGAAAAGGGAAAATTGTATTGACCTTGTTATTGTAGAACTTCAGAGTTACAAACACTTCAGGAAAGAAGGTTGTTCATGACTCTGAAATGTTTGTAATCCTGAGCAAAATGTTATGGTTGGTCTCTCAAAATTTTGCAGTTGACTATTGATTTAATACAACTTTGCAATGAAGAAGAAAAATGCTGCTTTTAACCATCTTAATTTTAAATGCAACATGCAGTTTCCTTATGTTGTCAAATCTTTTTTAAACTTTCCCTTTACCTTTTTAGTGGTGTATGTTTAACAGAGTACTTGACTTTAAATTTTTTGTCTCTTTTTTTAAATATCACTGCATGGTTTCGGTTGCAAATGAGGGGTATGGTTCAGTGGTCAGTTCATAATTCTGGTGTTTGTAACTCTGAGGTTCTACTGTACATAAATGGGAAATAATGTCGAGATATTTCCTCTTACATAATTTTCTACTTATAACCAGTTGTTTTGTTGTAACTTAGTAATTGTTGTACTGTACATAGTTTAGAAAAATAGGAACATATGTGCTAACAAAAACCACAAGAAACCCATCATATAACTTTGCTTTATGAAATTTTATTTTATTCTTCCTGTCCTTTGGTGATATATTTTTTTGTTTCCACAGCTGAAGATGCCTTCTTATCTGCCATTATTAATTATACCAACAGCTCAACTGTTCACTTTAAATTATCACCTACTTATGTTTTGTACATGACGTGTCGGTATGTATTGTCAAACCAGTACAGACCTGACATCAGTCCTACTGAGCGTACTCACAAAGTCATTGCAATAGTCAACAAGATGGTGAGCATGATGGAAGGAGTTATACAGGTGAGTTTGATATGCAGAGGCAAGTCAAAAGGATGTAAAATGCAAACATTGTAGACTATAATTTAAATATATTTGGAAACGGTTTTTTTCTCCCTGCTCTAGGGTTTCACTGAAAGTTTCCTGTAGAGCATCAGCCTGTATTATATTTCTCTTGTAAAGATTTTTTTTTTCTTGTGAGGTGCTAAACTGCATTCCCTTGGGAGAAATTTGTGGCTGATGAATACCTAGATGGTTAGAGTAAGATTTTTTTTTCGCCCCCACATTGTTGTCCCATTCCTCATAGCAAACCAAAAAAAACCCCCACCACATCCCAAACAGTTCTAAAATAGTTTTTCCCATTAAGTATTTTTGATCCTTAAGCAATTATGATGTTAATTGTAATTGTTTTTACTAATGATTGATATTGATCAATTAAATGTGGTATAGAAAATGCTTAATTAAAAAAATGTAATTATTGAACTTTGATCCTGTTTCTCTTACTACATACACACAGAGATAACACAGCACGATAATACAGCATTCAGTATTGTTGTTTGTTTTCTCAAGTATGCTGATACTGATATGTCTTGCACTAAGAAATATTAGGATAAAAATTGTAGTGTATAGTATGAAATATGTTCCTTAATTTATTACAAAAATCCCACTGAAGCCTTTAGCATTTTTGCTTTTACAAAGAATGTAGGACCAGATCCATAGTAGGAATATCTGGTATTGTCTCCAATATGCTTCTACAGTATTTAATTTTACCATAATACTCTTGAGAGAGTAGTTATATTTCATGTGTTGTTAATAGCACTAACTGATCAGTTGCAGATTTTTCTCAGTGGGAGCATCAAAATCCATGTTCTTTATAATACATAAAACACAAGCTTATATGAGTTCTCTTTAAAATTATCAATAAATCAATTATATATCATGTACGTATTTCTGGGGTGCCTAGAGACTCAGGGCCCCATTGTGGTAGGCATTGTACAAACATATAACAAAGACATATCCCTGTAAAAGTATCAACAGGTAGATAAAACAGAGGGGACACAAAAAAAACCCCTGTGCTGGTCAGCGTGAAAACCTTGGTTACAGCAAACCTACTGTTAAACATCTTATAGGCATTGCAGTAGAGAAGAGTTTTAAGGAGAGAGGAGAAAACTGAAGTCGCTTTGCAGATGTTTACAAAATGTTCCTCCCATGCATAAGGTGGCATTGGAGAAAGTGCAGTAGCATTTGTAAGAATTTGTATAAAAGGAAATCAAGACTTAACATGTGAAGAATGTGGAAGAGGTTCATATCTCAAAATAATAAGGGATAATAAATGGGGCAGTCATAGATACTGAGAAGCCATAAAAGTGAAGACAGTTGATGTGGCGAGGGGGTAGCAAGTTGAGAGAGTTAGTGATAATTCAGGTGGTGAGCCAGGAAAATTCTTTTCAGCAGAATTTTGAATGAATATAGGTAGACAAAGAGGGGATTCCTCTTGGCCATAAAGGAGGAGGATGTAACAGATAAGAAAGAAATAAGGAGATTCTAGATAAGAGACTTGGCTGTATA
This sequence comes from Apalone spinifera, assembly GCA_030068395.1. Taxonomy (NCBI): domain Eukaryota; kingdom Metazoa; phylum Chordata; order Testudines; family Trionychidae; genus Apalone; species Apalone spinifera. Next base: position 73,304,732 of record CM057847.1, on the reverse strand, counting down.
ACTGGAGAGGAAAGGCTTGATCTTACACGTTGTGCAGGATGAAGTGGCAGGCTTCAGATATAGTCTGGATGTGAACATCTACAGAGAGGCTTGAGTCAAAGCTGATGCCCAGAGAAGATGATACTGTTTTCCACAGTGACTGAGAAAGGAGAGGCAGGGTGAGGGTTTGAGAGGCAAAGATGAAGAGCTCTCTTTTGTCCATGTTGAGTGTAAGTTGATGGCTAGACATCCACGAGGAGTCAGGGAGACAGCAGCACTTTAGTTTTGGTGGAATGAGGCAAGTCAGGAATGGAGAGGTAAATTTAAGACACATTAGCATAGAGATGATAGTTGAAATTCTGAATGAAATCACTTGGTGACAGTCTGCAGGGAGAAGAGTGAATCCAGGACTGAGCCCTGTGGAACACCTTCCTCCCTTCCCCCAGCGCACGCACAAAGGAGAGGATGAGGCTAAACCTCTGAACGAGTGATTACAGAGATAGAACCACCAGGAAAGGACAGTCATGGTAATCAAGTGGGAGACAAGATTTCAGGTTGAGCATGATAAATTGTAATGAAGGTGGCTGGCACACTAAGGTGGATAAAGACAAAATATGCTAAGTCAGAGTTTTGGCCAGGAAATGTTTATTGGAGCCATTGGTGGAAGCTGGGTTGGAGGACTATACAGAGAGCAGTTGGAGGAGAGTCACTTTGGAGAGTGTGTGTACAGTGAGCTAACAAGTAAAGGGAATAAGGGAGATGGGATAGTAGTTAGGCAAGTGGAGTAAAAAGTGGAGGGCGTTTAGAAGGGGAAAGACTAAAGCCAGGCTTGTATTGTGAAGGGAAGAGCTTGAGGAGAAGTTAAGGAGAAAGTGAAATGGAATTGATGAATGGGACATGCAAGGTAGATGGGATGGGATCACTGGAGAGGAGATAGAGGAGGAAAGCCCATAAACATCTGTACCAGAGACTGAAAAGAGGAGATAAGTGTCTCTACAATTCTGATAAAAAAAATCAGAATTGTGACACGTAAGTCATCTAGTATAATTTTCAAATGCTGCTACTCTTAAAATTATTTTGTGAAGTATTTTCACAATCTTTGGTGGTAGGAATGATGAACAGCACAAAAGATAAAGATTTCATGTGATAAGGAGTAATTTTATGGAAGGGTCTAAAAAAGTTGAGTAATGAAGTGAAGTCTATATTGGAATAGCGCTCTAGCAACCTTCTTTAATTATTTTATAAACAAACCTGTTTTTATGTCTGTTGCTGATCTGAAGTCATTATATTGTGTCATTCACCCTCCAAGATTTCTAAATGTCTGCTTTCAGTGAGAGTATCTCCTTTTGTAGCTAACTACTACTGGTCATAAGCCAGTTCAGAGTTCTGTTGGGGACAATTTGCCAATTCTAACTGAAATTCTATTGGAATGTCAATCAACACTTTTAGAAATAAAATATGAGATAAAAGCTTTGTTGTCAATTGACAATTTATTCATCTTTATAAATTAAAGTAGAAGTCAAAATGTAGTGTAGGTTGCCGAACTTTTACGTGACTCAATATTTTTATTTAAAAAAAACCCAAAGCATTGTTTTAAATTGAAAATCATGTATTGGTCTGTCCAGCCTTTGTATTTTATTTTTTAATTTTCCTTTTGTCCCTGTTTGTGTTTGTACATTGTCTTCATTTCAGTAGTGTGGGCAAGTAGCTCTCTGGAATTAGTATTCATGCTGCTACAGAGTGACTTGGGGAATGCTCTACAGAAAGTCTGTGGTGCATTGACTCTGAAACAGCCAGCAGGTTCAAGGGCATTCCTTGAACTAATTACCCCAGATTGCTACTCTGGTTCTTTGCTGTTGTATTACTGGGTCCACATAAAATATAAGTGGTCTCGGTTGTATCACAGCCACTAATGAAATTTTTTAGGTGTATCTGTTAACCTAAGTGTTATACCTTCATATTTAGTGTTTGATTTCTAAAACTACCATGATTGTTCACAAGTTTCTTTCTTCTATTCTGTTTGATTTCCTTCGTCCGTTTTTCTCCAGGAGGTAGACCAGGTTGATCAGGTAGGATATACTGCTGGGAACTGATCCTAGCTATATTGGCTTAGCTCAGTTTCTCATGCTGCTTCCATGTCAAATACAATACTCAAACAGCTGGACTGAACAGTTCATAACACTCATTCAGCAACTGGAACATGCAGTACTAAAATTCTTTTTGACTGTGCAACCTTTATCGGCATTCCATAATTTCTGCTTAATGCACTTCAGTGTGAATATGAAATGACCAAAGTTCTTTTTCTTCCCTTTGTTTATTTTTTTTTGTCTGTGGTTCCTATTCTTTGGATCTCATCTGAGGTTGCCTAGCCTGGCATTTGTGGTCGGGAGATGGTGAGATAGATCAGTACTCGATACGGAGTTGCTTGGTGTCAAAGCCAGTGACTAGCAGTATCAGGGTGGCAGTGGGTAACAGCAAATAGGTGCTTCTGCACACGCAGATTACCAGATAATGCATACAGCTAAGCTTTCAGCATTGCATAACTAGATGCTAATGCCATTATTCCATTGATTTCACTAATGGCTACTGGACAGAATTTTGAATATACTGTATATATTTACAATGTAACGTATTTGTTGGAATAATTGCAGTATTATCATTTGTTATATATAGAAAAATATTTTGCAGATATCTGGTATCTGAGGTATGTTTGAAATGGGAAATGTGCTGGTCTATCTGTGGAGCTCTTAATCTAATAATTTCTGCTCAGAAAGGACCTGCCCTGTATTGTTTGCTACTTGTTTTTTTTTATTTACAGAAGCAGAAGAATATTGCTGGGGCACTTGCCTTTTGGATGGCAAATGCATCTGAATTGCTCAACTTCATTAAACAAGACCGCGACCTTAGCCGAATTACTTTAGATGCGCAGGATGTTTTGGCACATTTGGTTCAAATGGCTTTCAAGTAAGGGCACTAGAATATTGGTTTTTTTGTATTTGCTATGTGGAAGTATTAAGCTTTATAGCTATACTTTTGGAAAGTACTCTGCATTTTTTTTCAAGTTGTGTCATGATTCTTTAGTTGCATTTTTTTTAACAGTAGTTTCAATACACGAATAGTAGACAGGCACTCCGTTCTGTTATTTATTTCATGGTGATAGTAGTGAGAATGTAAACTGCGTTACTTCGTTGTGTTCCTTGCTAAGCAAATTCTTAGAGATCTTGTCCTGAGTGGTCAGGCACTAACTAAGTTTGTTTAAACCAGTATGCATATTCTTCATAACTGGGTATGGTAGCTAGCCAATTTTTATACATCTGATCATGGAAATTTTGAAATACCAAAGTTGCTATTTACCAAAATGTCAGAAACAAGCATAATGTTAACACCTGCAGTCACATCGCTTAATCCCTAATTAGGTTGTTTGTGGATTAATCAGTACAGATCGAATCTCTCTAGTCTGGCACCATTGGGACCTGACCAGTGCTGAACCAGAGAATTTTGCCAAACTATAGGAGGTCGATATTGTCTAGTAGCATTACCTACGCTTCCAGTGTTTACTGGGCTCTTAGAAGACATTTAGGGATAAATTAGGGCTAAATAACAGTACTGAACATTGAGAGCCAGGACTGGTGGCTGTAAACATACTTTATGGGGACTGTAGGAAACTTGGTCACACCCATGATAAGAGGACATCTGGCTAACAAAAATCATGCCCAACTACAGATATTGCCAGACCAGAGAGGTTCAATCTGTAGCAGCTATGCATTGTACTAGCTATAATAATAGCTGGAGCTATATATAGGTCATCCAAGGATTGCCCCCCAAGATACCATTTTATATACAGATACAAACAAGTTACGCATCACTGCTGACATGTCAGGTTACCACCCTCTGATGCTACTTAGATACCACCCATCATCCTGTACCTTGTGGTTTGATTAGATCTCCATCCATCATACTGTCATTTTAGATGCTTTCCTGAACATGGGTCTGTATCTGTGGGGAGTGTATACCAAGGTCTTTTTTAATGAACTGGTGGTACCATTAGCTTTCTACTTATGACCAGTACCAATTACTATTCTACACCTGGGCCTATTACCAGTTAGTGTTTTGCACACTCAGCCCTGTTCATGCCAAGTTCTGCTAGCAGGGAGCTGCCTCTTGCTCACAGCTTAGTTTTGCTTTGTTAGCCATATTTTGTCCATTGTTAGCTAGGCCTAGCCTAAGCTACATAGACTAATGTTTTAGGCCTTAGTCTTACTACAGTTGTACTATGTATTTTTGTTTCATCTGACTACGAAGTAATTTGTGATTTTTTTTTCTCTCTCTCTCCATTTCTGGATATCTGATCTTGAGGATTTGTCTAAGATAATTGCTCAGATAATCTTGGAGTGTAGATACGGTCTTAATGAGTTTTCAAGGTTCAGCACCAAATAATAAGACACCATTTACGAGAGTGTTAAATATTCAAACTTTAGTTTGGAATGCAGGGCTTCTGTTTCTTGGATTGTCTTTAGGGTTATGAAGGGATATGTAGCAGATCAGGTGGTGATGCACCGCATGATTTAATTTAAAAGGGTAGGGAATGGGCTGATGGCCTGGGGCTAGAAAGTGAGAATAAATGTATATTTTGTTGTGGAATAAGACCTTAATTGTGGGATTCCAAACTCTGTCATTACCTGGTATAGTCTCTTAATTTGTGGGCAAGAATGTCAAACCCATGAAAATGAATCCACGCAGAATATTCTTTTCATATAGCAATTACTACAAGAAAGTAATTAGGATCTGAATAGCAATTTACAACAATCAACTGTGCAGATTGATGTTAAACATAAGTTACTTAGCGATTGAAAGTTCAGTCAGGGTAGAACTTCTCCTAGATCAGTGTTTTGTGTTACTGGTTTGAAATGCTTAATCTTCCAAATCACTTGCTGTCTTCATCACACAGTAGCTTGTACATTATACAGTTTTTTTATGACTGTGGATGGCAATGTATTTGTTTTGTAGCTAAACTGATTCTAACAGTTATTCATACACAGTCACAATCTTTTGAATATATCTTCTATCATCACATTGTAACTTCTAAGGTGCCAGGAGGGTAGTAGCAACT
>CM057847.1:73288554-73299543 GCA_030068395.1 Apalone spinifera | reverse complement strand
ACAGAAAGTTACAAAAGTTTTTGGGTGGCATTTCTTAAAACATTCTCTCTCTTACTGTTACTGTTAACAATGCCTTTAATCAATTACAGGGCTTGGCTCCCAGAGCAGAGTTAGTGGCTTGACAAGTAGCCACTTGCAAAAGTTTGAGCATGCCTTGGGACACAGAGAGGGGAGCTGTTTCTGGCTACATAGTAACAGTTTTAAGTTACATGACCTAATATTATATTCTTAACAAATTATATTCTAGGGGGCAATAATTATAAATCTAAACATTTAACAATCTTAACTAATAATAATAATAATAATAAATCTAAACACTTATCAAGCTTGATAACACTAAATCTAAACACAAACTTAAGTTATGGGGAACAAATTATGTGGAGTCACTTCCACTTGGGGAATCATTTTTAATACTTTAATATGTTATCCCTACAAGTATAGTTGAGAGTATGTGCAGGTGAACAGAATTTACCCACTTTTCATGTCGGAAATATGGAGTATAGCGTATATGCTTTCTTAGCGTTATCCAACTATATAACATACTACAAGGTTAAAAAGTCTGCTCTGAAAGTATTATTTAGTGGCATCATCAAAAAGTCTATCAGAACTTGTTGAAATTACTTGCAGTGAGATTTTTAAAATCAGGTACTTTACATAATTAGAAATGTGTTAAGATGGAACAGCAAGGTAGGGAAGTAAAACTTTCCTCAAAGCTTTATTGAAGGAAGCCATAAGAGTCATTATGTAAAGAGTTGAGGAAAATATTACAGCTTGATTCCAATCAACTAGTTGGGTTTGAATTTTAGCATTCTGCAACACACACAAATGTTATGAATGAAAAACTCTGCAAAACAATATCCAGAAAAAAGTCATTAATATTAAACTAAAAGTTTTAAAATTAAATTACTTTTCTCTGTCTTTGTCCAAGTTGAGTGAAATGCAAAAAATAAGCAAGATAAAAAAACCTACGAAATGTAGGTTCTCTTATGCTAGCTCAGTGCTAGAATGTTTGGATTACAAATACTGACTGAGCTATTGTTGTTTTACAATATTTCCCCTGGAATTAAACAAAAAATTAAAAAAATTGTGTGAGGGTCACTTTCACAAAACACTAAATTATGGGTCAGTTTCGGCCTGACAAAAGCTCTCTTTTTGATAAAAATTAATTCATGACATTCACGAAATGAATATTTCAAAGATTCAGTTTCAAATGTCCAAAGATTCTTCTCTAAGGTTCTTAATGGTGAATTACTGGTCGCATGTTTCTAGAAAAGATGTGTTAGAGCTTGGTCACCATGTATCATTTCAAGAAGCATAATTTTGGTTCAGATACTGTCATTTGCATAAGACTGAATTAGGCATTTTATGACTTTTTCAGCAAATTGTGATACTTTGGATGCTTGCAAAATAACATGCATAATTGACTTCCAAAATGTGCATGAATTCCAAAATTGCATTAGGGCAAATCTACAGAATAGGAACCATATTTGCACCTGTTTCCTAATAATTTAAGCTGTTATTGCTACTAATAGCTCCAGATTTAAATAATGTTCCAATATATGAAATCTGTAATTCAGAACATATAAGTCAAGCAAAATTTGTAATAATGGAAAATCTAAACTCTGTTCTTTTTCAGATATTTAGTTCACTGTCTTCAGTCAGAGCTTAACAATTACATGCCAGCATTCCTTGATGATCCAGATGAAAATAATCTTCAAAGACCTAAAATAGGTTAGAGTTACTTCATCTTTTTGTCTTACTATTTAGTGAACAGATTATAGCTGCTGTTAATGGATTGAGCTGGTTTGTTTTTACCAGTGATGAGAAAGTTAAATGGTCTCACTAAAGCTTTAGTTGTGTGTAAATTCATTATACATTGATAGTAGACTAGACTCTATGGCTATGTCTACACTACATGCTTCTTGCACAAGAAGCCTTTTGCGCAAGATTTTTTGCGCAAAAACTTCTTGTGCAAAAGCACGTCCACACCTCAGAGCACAAGAGAGCGTCTGCGTTGCATGGACGCTCTTACGCAAGAAAGCTCTGATGCCATTCACAGAATGGCCATCAGAGCACCTGTGCTTTTTCCATAGGGTGCAAGAAACCCCTCTAGAGCGTCCACACTTGCCTTTTTGCGCAATAGCTGTAGCGCAAAAAGGAGTTATGCCTCGTAAAAGGAAGTTTATCTTCGCTGGGAAAACCCCTCTCTTCTGCTGTTTTACTGACGATTTACTTGTGCCAAAGTACATTTGAAGCGTGGATGCTCCACGGGTTTAAAAACCTTGCAGTGTAGACGTAGCCTATGGGATTAAATTTACATGAAACCCCGCTGTGGCTCTGCCTTTTAAAAAGCAGAAATGCAGCAGGGGGGACATAGTGCAAGCTGGGAATCAGCTGTCCTGGTGCAAGCCGAGTCTCCTGCGCCGCACACCAGGCTTTTAAATGTATTAAGAGCAGACAGGCTCTTAATACATTTAAAAAGCAGAGGCACAGCATCTGAGACTGGGATTCTGATAAAGACAGCAAGGTGGGGGGGGGGGGGGGGGGAGAGAAGCGACTAGTCGACAATCCCATAAGTGGTGGCTTATGCTTATGGGATAGTCGACTAGTTACTTACATCCCTAGGGGGGTCCACCCTGTATTACTTGGAATGTCTTCCACGGACAAAATTATTAAATAATATACTCTTAGATTTGAATAAAAACACTTAACATTCTTCTAAAATATAAAGTTTAGATATTTTGGATAAGAAGATGGAAGGCCTTTATATACCACTGCTATCCTGACCCCCTTCAGTTCCTTCTTACTGTCTGTGGTGGCATTGGAACTTGGTATCTCTGTCTTGCATCAGTAAGCCTCTGTTGCCTAGCTAGTTTAGTACTTTTTGTTTCATTATCTATTCAAACACTTAGTAGTTTTCCATTGTAAAACTACTAATTAGTGGGCAGGCTTACCCAAGGCCAGGCCCAGCATGACTAGCTGTTGACTCCGGCATCGATGCAGGCACACTTCTCCAGGGAACCAGAGTCCGGTGGAGTTATAAACTCCCCATCCACTCTGGATACCTATGAGGTGATGAGAGACCCTCATAGAGATCTGAGTTTGGAGCCCGCTCTGCAGGAGGAGCCACCAATGCTGCCCAGAGTACCTCAATCCAAGGGCAAGCCTGCTATGCTGAGGCAACCCATGTCAGTGGACTGGCACAGGAATGGATCTGTCTCCTCTCAGACACTCGGACTTACTAGCACTGAGTGGTTGGAAAGCCATCTTCCTGGCACTGGAAGGGGCACAGCAACCTAAAACCTGGTGCCAAGCAAATGGCACTTTTCTCAGTCCCGCATATGATAATCATCTTAGTCATCTAGGCACCATTCTCCAGCACCATTGTCAACTCTGTGCAGGCTCTGGGCTCATCAGCACCCCTATGGTCATCTCCATCTGGTTCTGAATCAGATGCGCCTTGCTATATTTTAGCAGAAGTCATACCAGCAGGCACAGATGGGAAAAATTGGTGCCCTGATACCCACAGTGGCCTTTCTGCACACCATAGGCATATCAGTCAGTGCATCCAGGGGATCTAGGTCAGTGGCCTTGACTCACCACTGTTCCAGATTGTCAAGGGATGCCTGAGCTTCACAAGCCCTAGAAGCTATGGTCCCTAGACCTCTGGAGGAGTCCATGGACACTGGGGTGACTTCAGAGCCCGATCCTGCATATTGCTAGATGAAGTGGTGGCATGCACCTGCACTATTGGGCCTCCATCAATAGACCATAAAGCCTATGAAGATCTCCTCCAACGAGTGGTCTGCAACTTAAATTAGCAGGTGGACGAGGTCCAAGAACTGAGGATCCCAGAGTGGATATCTTAGTGCCAGAGGGACCTTCTAGGATAGCTTTATCAATTATAAAGACTATACAGGTGAACAATATGTTGTGGCAAACACAGCCTCACTGCCCTCTACGGCTAAGGAGATAGAAAGATACTTGGTTTCTCTAGGGGGTACAAATTCCTGTTTTTTCCTACCCTTATCCTACTTTGTTGATCATATCTGAAGTGAACAAAAGAGGCAAAACAAGCAAGTGCCAGACTCTAAAGCCAAAGAGGCCAAAAGAATAGCCAACCAAAAGGCTATCCTCAGTAGATAGCATCCCAAAAGTGATAAGCATATGTTTCAGTGTTCATTTAAAAGGGTAAGACTGTTATCAGAACTTCACTGCAAGCCTCACTTGATTTGGCTGACTCAGCAGCCAGGACCTTGTCCTCAGGGATAGTCATGTGATGGGCCTCCTGGCTCCAGGGCTATTACCAGAGGTCCAGAGAACCCTCTAAAACCTCCTATTTGAAGGGAAGGATCTATTTTTGGAGGAAACAAGTCTTAAGCTCCCCTCACTGAAGGACTCAAAAGCTACTATGAAATCACTTGGTATATGTACTCCATCCCCTCAAAGGAAACCAATTAGGCTACAGTCGTCACATCAGATATACACTGAGGCCCAGACAGGAATGTCATTGGAACAGAAAGAGGTGCAAGTCTTCTAATCAGCCTGTAGTTCGGGGCCATAACTCTGTCAACTCTACTACAGGCCCCAAACTGGTTTTGAAAGTGCACTCGAGGACAACGTACCAGGTCTAACACAGGATCCACATCCATGCTTTCTGAACTGACTCTTCCACTTATAATATGCATGGTCTCATATCACATCAGACTTACGGGTTTTAAGCACAGTTGGTGTTGTGGGATATTCCTTTCAGTTCTCCTAACTCCCTTCCCTGTCCCTCTTCAGTCACACTCCCCCTTCCCCCCCATATGAGCAATTCCTTATAAAGGAGATGCAATAGCTCCTCAAACTAGGCACGGTTTAAGAGGCCCCTCATAATGTAAGAGGTAAAGGGTTTTACTCCTGATATGTCCGACTCCACAAGGCCGAGGGAGGTCTGAGGCCCATATTGTATTTAAGAGGCCTCAACCAATACATTAAGAGGCTGAAATTCTGCATGGTATCCCTAGGTAGCATTAGTCTTTCAGTGGATCCGGGTGACTGATATGCCCCCTTCAATATGAAAGACACACACTTTCACATCGCAGTTCTCCTAGCACACAGGCAATATCTCAGATTCGTGGTGAACCGCAACCATTTTCTGTTTACAGTTCTTGGATGTGGCCTGTCCACCGCCCTGTGCATGTTCACCAAATGCATGGAGGTTGTGGTAGCCTTTGTCTGAAAGAGTCAAGTCCAAATATATCCATGTTTGGATGACTGGCTGCTGAAAGGCTGTTCCAGGGAATAAATACTGGCTCTCGTTCCACTGCCTCTGGTCACATTCCAGTTGCTATGCTTGCTCCTAAATGCAGACAAGTCCATACTGACTCCTGTTCAAAGAATAGTTCATTGTGGTGATTCTAGATTCAGTTCAGGTGAGAGCCATTCTCCCCATCTCCAGGTTTCAAGCCATGGGCAATATTGTCAGATCACTCATATTTACCCAAGCATGACAGCAAGGGTATGTGTGTGCCTGTTGGGACACATCGCGTTTTGCTCTTGTGATCAGACACGCAAGACTGCATCTCAGGCCACACCAAGCTTGTCTAGCTTTCAACATAATGGCCAATGTTGGACAGTCTGGACCTTGCAGTGACAACTCCCAACAATGAGTTCATCACTTGCAACTGGTAGGTGGGCCCTCACAAAGTGTGCGTGGGAGTCTTTCAAACACCCATCTCCCACATTGACCCTGTTAACGGATGTGCTTCAGACATTGGGATGGGAGCCCTTTTGGGGAACCTCAGGACACAGGGCATGTGGGACCAAACAGATTCCAGACTACACGTGAATGTCAAGGAACTCAGGCATTCAGGCTAATCTTCCGGGTTTTCCAGCCCTAAATTCAGGGTCAGTGTATGGTAGTATTGACACACAACACCACTGCCATGTTTTACATAAACAGACAAGGGGGAGCGAGGTTGTACATTTCCTGCCAAGAAGCCCTACATCTTTAGCACTTCTGCATAGCACATTCCATTCACCTCAAGGTCCAATACCTACCAGATTTGCAGAACAATCTGGCCTAACAGTCTAAGCCTAACGTTTCTTGCACACGAGTAGTCCATCAGAACAGATGTCTTCCGTTCAGTTTTCCTGAGATGGGATTTTTCCTGACTAGACTTATTCACCATCAGGGTAAACAAGAAGAGCAATGCGTTCTGTTCATTCCTGAACAGATGTGTTCATGATTCATGGGGAGGGAAGAGTAGCTAATGTCTGTGTTTCTCCTCATACTGTTGGTTCACAAGGTCCTGCTGAAGATACACAGGGATGGAGTAGATGTAATACTTCTGGCTCTGAAATGACTATGATTCATCCCCTGTTGGAGTTGTCAGTGGAGCCCCTGTTCTACCATTGTACCTGGACCTCATTTTGTCAATTGCACTATGTTTAAATGTTTGAGACAAGATGAAAAATATAGCTAGTTTATTTAATAAGAACTTGACATTCTAGTTAGTCCATATATATATGTTTAAAAAAACCCACACACCTCTCGAAACAACCACCACCACCATCTTTGGGCATTAGTGATAGTTTCTTCATTTGAAAACCTAAACATGCACTACAGAGTATTAATAGACTTCCTTATCAGGAAATCTCTAGCAAGGTACCTGCTTGAATTAAAGCTAGTAGGAGTGCAATGTGTCTATTATATAATGTAGTGGTAGAAAGGTTGAACTAGAATTTATTTTAAAAATAGGCATTTGTGAACAAGAGTACGTTTTAGGCAATTTAACTACCTCGTGCCATCTATTAACTTGAGCTTACACTATAATCCTTGGCTATATTCTGTTAAGTGGAAAAACCAATAATTATTTGTCTTCTGAAAAAGTGCACGTTAATTATTACTAGTATGATATAGCTAAAATGTATTCTATGCATAAGAACTCTAACTTTATAAGAATTTTAATGTATTTATTTTGCGTTGGAATCTAAAATGTATAATTAGTTGGTTTCTGTACTTGAACACCTTATAAAAAGCTATAAAAATTCAACTTAAATCTTAATTTTTAAAACAGATTTTTATCAGTTAAATTATTGAAATATATTCTGGAATAAATATCAAGTGTGTATGTGTCATTCTGGAACAGTGTTCTAATTTGTCTTTCATAATTCGTGTAATAGTACCTAATACCAATATTAAATTCAAACTGGATGCCTCAACTTACTTTTTTGTTGAACCATAAATACTAATTTGTACTAATACATTCTTCTTTGTCTCTGTAGATGATGTCTTGCATACACTAACTGGAGCTATGTCCCTGTTGCGACGATGTAGAGTGAATGCTGCACTGACTATACAGCTCTTCTCCCAGCTCTTTCACTTTATCAACATGTGGCTTTTTAATAGATTGGTTACTGACCCAGATTCAGGATTGTGTTCACATTATTGGGGAGCCATCATCCGTCAGCAGTTAGGCCATATCGAGGCATGGGCAGAAAAACAGGGTCTAGAATTGGCTGCTGATTGCCACTTAAGCAGGATAGTGCAGGTGAATACTGTTTTTGGGTCTCAGTAAAACATGTACCCCTTGTAAGTGTGTGTGTTTGTGTCCCCCCCCCCCCAACAATCCAGTATGATATAACTTGTTTAAATATATTCTAAAACCCTGGTTCAGTGTGTGTAGTTTTGTAAAAATGTCTCTGTATATTAGTAATTTCATTTTCACTAAATGATGTACCTATCTAGATGTGTTTTTTCCCCAAACAATTTAAATCAGTTTCTCCCCCAATACAAGAAGTTTGATTAATTTCCAGCTACTATATCCATGCAAACTAAGCTTGTTACCTAATTTAAGGTTCCCTTGGTTCCTGAACCAAGAGGCAGAGTACTTATGTTGCAGAAGAGCAGAGAAATTTAAAAAATGAAGTTTACATCACTGCAGCAATTCTGGCTTCTTGCTGCATGGTATCTTCTGCTCTGCCTTCCTTGTAGAGGAATAGAAACTGAAATATATAAGGGCTATGGTTATATTAAATTATAATTAAGTTTCCGGTGTGGGGTTTTTTTTAGGCAACTACACTACTTACCATGGATAAGTATTCACATGATGACATTCCAAATATTAACAGTACCTGCTTTAAGTTGAACTCTCTACAACTACAGGCATTATTGCAGAATTATCACTGTGCTCCAGATGAACCATTTATCCCAACAGTAAGTCATTTTATATGTTTGTTTACCATTTCTGGGAGGAATACTTTGGCTATGGGTATCTTCCACAAGGCAGATTTGAACCTGGGACCTCTGGAGCTTACTGCTTGGTAGACATTGCTGCTACTGCTTGAGCTAAAAGCCAACTGCTTCTCAGCTTAGGCTGTAGAGCTCTTTTGTTCTCTCTCTCTCTGTAAATGGTCTAAGTGCCACATTAAGTGTGTGGGTTACATATGGAGTTTAATCACCACTTGCCTTGTAAAATAGTGCATTGATTGAATATCACTTTTATAGATGTAGTAGTAAGAAATAGTGTTAAATCTTTAATCTAGAAATTAAATGAATGGAAGAAATATTTTGTTTTCTTTAAAGAGTAGGTAGAAATTCTTAATCTCAGTCATTTCTGTAGAACAGGCTATTGGAAACATCTTCAGATGGGAGATACATACAGTCTTTTTGCTTACTGAACCAGATCTAAGGTTGTCAGACAATTGCTTGAAAAATCTCTAATATTATAAATCTTGCCCAATAGCAACTCTGATTTTGTGTGCGCAAGCACAACACTAAGGGTATGTTAATACTGCAGCTGTCAGGTTTGATTTCCAGCACTGGGTATAGACCGTGTTGAGCTAGAACTGCTTGTGCTAGCTGCAGCACACTAAAAGTAGCCGAGAAATAGCTAAGAATAGCAATTGCCCAACCTGCTGCTGCCCATGTGTGGCACAACATTCACATTGCTATTTTTAGCGTGCTAACTCAAGCTGAGCTAGCCCCAAATTTATCTGCCTGTGCTGGGAATCACATATCCAAACCATAGTGTAGACATGCTCTGAGCTCTTAAAATAAACCATAAATCACAAGATAGCCATTGTAAAGTCTTAGTAAATACGGCAGAACTGACTCTACAGTATCATTTTAACTGTCTGCCAATTCAAATCCTGTGAATATGGCCTAAATTTGACAATAAACACTATTTTCCATATTTTACTGCAAAACATAGCTTAATTTAATCTGCCAATTTACAGGCCAGATTCATTCATTTTATTCATTCATTTGCTGTTAGAGACTTGGAATAAAATTGATTAAATTGTTGTCTTTGCATTAATAATAGTTTGCTATTAAAAAAACCCAACCTTTGCTGTTAGCTACTCATAGTGGTGTCTTACATATGTGAATTCACAATAGGGAAGACTGGGTACATCTATTCATACCCTTAAAGTCTGAGAAGAGGCCCTAGATTCTAACAGAAGAAGATCCAAGTTGTTCTGAACTCACCTACACTAGATATTTGGGAGACCTGAAGGAGTTAGGATTTTTTTCAGATATAAAATTGTATGTTTCGTGCATTTTAGAGCCAGCATCTGTTTAGGGCCCTGCTTTTGAGATCTTCCAGGCTGTGGGTTATTGAGTAATGCAAATCAGTCCTTGATCCTGAACCCTCCTCGCTCTCTAAAGCTATTGCAGCCTGTGAGACATTTGCAAAAGCTGTAGCCTCTATTTCAGTTCATGCTTTCATAAAGCTCTGTTCTCTTAATTGTATATCCAGATCAGATGCTTGTCAATAGCACCACTGCCGTAGCTTTTCAGTGTACATACTGCCTACATTGATGGGAGTTTTCTCCTTTTAGCATAGGTAATCTTCCTAAGAGTGGTAGCTAGGTTGAAGGAAGAATTATTCTGTGAACCAAGTGCTATCTGCATCTGGAGTTGGGTCAGTTTAAATATCTCGCTCAAGAGAGTGTGCATTTTTCACACTCCTGAGCAATATATTGGATAAACTTAACTTTTTAAAATAGACCAGACATTACTTTGAAAGAGCAATATTTTAATCTCTAATGGTGTCATCTATCTTGAATATAGTCTTATACTACTGCCCATCACTACAGTATCTGTGTGCCTTCCATGTAAAATCGATAGCAATAGCAAAGTTTCTAATGGATTTCATGAAATGTCTGTCACTTTCCCCTTTTTGGATGAAAATATGCTTAGGGTAGGGGTTTGATTTTTATCTTTTGTTTTTAAGGTTGAGTGGGATCAGAGTCTTTTTATTGGCTGATGAGAGACTTTTTATGTGGGGAGTGTTTCATTGTTTTTAATGTCATTCTTTAAAAAAAAAAAATTTGTAATATTACCTAAAGACAATCAAATTCTGGATTTGCTTCTTCTCCAGAAGTTTATTCCCTATCAGGATCTTCTCAACAGAGAATCCTTTGCCCTTATTCTAATGAGTTTTGTCTTGGGCTTTGTGATCTGTCAAAATAGATCATAAAGCAAAATTTGCTCTATAATTTAGAACTGGAGTTAGATCCGTTAATTTCTTTTAAGGATAGCCCCAAATCTTTAAACTGGCATTGAAAGTTGACTAGAAACTAGTATAGGGACTGAAGTATCATCCTCATGTGCTCATGATGACTTAAATCATGGAGAAGGCTGGCAAGCACAGGTACCAGCTGAAGCCTGTACACCATCTTGACATTTGTCTTTAGATACAGTGAATTAAGTAAGTATTTCAGCCTGGAGGTGACAAATGCATGAATCCTTGTGGAAAGGACTTGAATTGCTAGGTAGCTGGAAGAGAAAAGACATTTTTATCTATTGATGCTACCTGGTCATCCAGGCTTAGTAAGGAGTTACACTTTCAGCTGTTCTCAGGATTATCATTACTATTAAGCTAGTCCATTTGGTTATTGGCCAGTAACTTTTTTTCTGTTATCCCTAACACAAGTTTTGCTTCTGTGTATTATTTAACCTCTTCCCCCATTCTGATTTGCGGTGTTAAGGTTTTTTTT
>CM057847.1:73226065-73288454 GCA_030068395.1 Apalone spinifera | reverse complement strand
CTCATTTGCATCCCTTTTCCGGAAAAGGGGGCCTGTGTAGACGTAGCCTGTGTCTTAGGAGCATCTTATCCATTTGCATTTCAGATTAAAATTTTCCAGTTTCTCTGACCAGCAGTGACACAAATGTACCCAAAGAGACAATGTCTTATTTTTAAAAATGTAGTGGTGTTTGAACAGCTGTAGAGTGGAGACAGCCAGAGAGAGAATCGTGGCATGGAGATGGTCTTCCCTTTGAATATTTCAGTGAAAAGGGAACATGATGTGACCATTGTTAGCTTTTGAATATCTTTTGCTAAGATCATAAAAAGCTCAGTTAAGACCTCACTCTGTGTTGCTAGTTTTGCTGCACAGTAAAATGTGTTCTGAAGCTGTACACGAAATTTTGCAAGATATGAAGGGCTGCTTTGCACTACATATGTGCAAGTGAGAGAATCACTCTTACGTACATTTGATAATTGCAAAAGTTTTTATGATATGGGGCCCTTTGGATTTATTTACTATGGTACAATATAAGGGCTCTCCCTCCAGTGAACCATCTAAGATGTGTGGGACAGGGCATTCTGGCTAAATACAGTAAAACTCCAGTGGTCCAGCACTCGTGATGATCCAGCACCATCTGGAACCCGGAAGTGCTCCTGGCAGCCGGACAATTAGAGCTGATCTGCCCCCGGCTTCCCGGAGTCAGCCACTGGTCAGTTTCAGCAGCGGCTGACTTGGGGACGCCTGGGGAAGAGCAGCTGGGGTGCTGCCCGGTTGGTCCCCTAGTGCCGAGGGGCGCATCCCCCCCACTCCATCTCATACCCCTCCTAGCCCCCCCCTTCCGATAGTCTGGCATATCTGATAATCCGGGTCCTAGAGGTGCCGGATTATCAGAAGGTTACTATAGTCCCAGATTATGGAATTATACATTCACAATTATTTGTGAGCCACTGATCGTTAATATTTTAAGCAGCCACTTTATGCATTCTCTCCCATCGTTTTGTACAAAAACGGACAAATTATTGTTTAAAAATTATATTAGACTTTGTTTACGGCACAAGAAATGTCAAAATTAAGGTTGCACATGCAATTTTACTTGACTGTGCATATGCATTGCATTGTATTTTTAAATTTCATGTTCACGTGCTAATTCTCAGATATGGACATTATGTATAATTGACTTATGTTAAAAGAAGAACAGATGTCAGAAGATACTACACAGGGTTGGCAAATGATGTTGCATGATAGTGGACTTGATAAAGCTTGTATCGTAATATAGAGGCACACCTATGAGTGTAGAGTTTAGGTATGTAATTTAGTTTTGCAGTTTCCTAAATTTGGCTAACTCTAAGTGTACTTTTGTTTTATGTCTAGGAGTTGATAGAGAATGTAGTGGCTGTTGCAGAAAACACAGCTGATGAACTAGCTCGTAGTGATGGCAGAGAAGTCCAGCTAGAAGAGGATCCTGATCTACAACTGCCTTTTCTTTTGCCAGAAGATGGCTATTCATGTGATGTTGTCAGAAATATTCCAAATGGTTTACAAGAATTTTTAGATCCACTATGCCAGAGAGGTCAGTCAGTCCTGCTACTATTAAACTGTATGTTACTGTTGTTTTTTCTAGTATAGTAAACATAGAACTTAGTTTATTTAGCGGTATTTATTTATTCTTCCTCAATAGTGTTCAATCCTTATTTCATTATCCTTTGCTTTACACTTTCATTAAACTGTTGAATTTTACCCTCCCTTCCCCCCGCCCCACATGATAATGTAAGACTTGTATATATTTTTCTGAAGCTTTCTTTCATATGACATTGTGAATCCCTTTAGCATAATACAGATTTATTTCAGGTTAAGTAATTGAAGTGAGATTCTGTGTATTAACAGTGTTTGCTTAGTAACCACCTACATCAAGGTCCTCATACATGGGCCTGCAGAAAGAGAGATTTTTCTGTGTCGTCCTTCTTTTTGTGAAGTGCTACCAGTTCTGATTCTGATTAAATGAAAAATGGAAAAATAATAGAACAGGAAGGAGAAATGTGGCATGAAAGAAAATTGGGAGAGTGCATGAACTGGAAGAGGAGGCGAAAAAGGCAAAAGGCAGCTTGTGTGCCATTTTGCTCCGAGGGAATACTTCTGAGTTTGAGCGCAAAAGTGGAGATGCACATCTTTTGTTAGCAGTGGAAGCATGAGGCTGTATGTAAACGCTGCAGCTAGGAAGAGACATTGTAAGCATCATGTAAGAGGTGAAAAGCTTTATTTTATCATCCAGTGGCTTTATAGAAATACTTGAGCTACCTGGCCCAACACTACCACTTCTTTATCCTTACTTTTTGCTAGTTCCTGGCAAATTAAACTAAACTTTTGGGGAAAATCCATTTTGTTCTTAGAACGACATTTAAGGCTGACTTTTGAGAGCTGCATGTTAATAGGCATATGAAAATTGATGTTTGCTGATCTAATGCTGATATAAGAAATGCTCGTTCTTATATGATGTAAAATGGTTCCCTGAGCAATATTACATATTTTTCAGCAAGTGTGTATTAAAATAGTAACAACTAGCAGTGCAAGTAGGCTGGTGTGGTCTGGTATACTATACCAGCAAGACATTTCTAGCCAGTACGGTGTACTGGAAAGAGACTGTACCACACCTCAACACCTTTCCTGTGGCTCTGTCTGTACTGGGGGTGGTGGGAAGAGAGCTGGGAGTGATCAGGCAGTCAAAGGAGCTACTGTGGGGGTGTTCTGCTCCTTTCTTCACTGCTCCTCACAGTGGGGAAAGGAGAACTCACCTCCCCCAGTCCTGTCCTCTGCCGGGGCTGCTTCTGTATGGAGCTGGAGGAGACACAGCTCTGTGGAGTAGCAGGGTGCAGGGCTGGAACTTCTACTCCTTTCCCACTGGCAGGCACAGAGCTGGAAATGCAGGAGAACTGCCAGCAGTCCCTCTGGCTGTTGCAATGCCCTCAGACCCCACTTTCCCCTGGAACATGGGATGGGGGAGGGGAAGAATGGGGTTGGGGCAGGGTGGAGTCACATGAATCCCTGTGCCCTCCCCTTACCTGGCATTCATCCCCTTCTAGGCCCACGGATTCTAAAGAGCCCAGGGCTTCCAGCCACCACTATATCAGTGATGGCACCCATATCCCATTGCCCTTTAAATTGCTGCCAGAGTGCTGCGTGGCATGCTCTGGGCAACTCTAATGAAGGGGTTACAATGCACTTTGGGCAGTGCTGAGAGTTGTGGGGGGCTGGCATGGTGCGCTTGCTGTTGCCGGTACCTTCCCTTTCCATATGAAACCCCGCTCTTTGTGAGAGCGCAGAGTCCCACCTAGGACAGGGGCCCAGTGTAGTTGTTGGCTTCCCCCTTCCCCCCCCCCCCCAACTCTCACCACCGGTAATAGCAGAAAGTATCAAAATGAAACATGTACAAGCAGCCTGATAGTGAATGACAAGGCTTAAAATGGGGTGGTTTAAATCTAGAAATTCTTAAGATGTTGGGCAGGAGTGAGGAAAGAAATAAGCGAATGCAGTGGGATTGAAGTGAAATTCAGAATGATGGCAAAGGTTGTCATCATCACATTTTTTCTTTCATCCATCTAGCTCAGTGGTTCCCAACCTGTGGTCTGTGGACCCCTGGTGGTCCGTGATGGTACTATAGGGGGATCCGCAGAAAGCTTAAAAGTAAGAATCTGGCCCCCTGTGCAACTGAGACTTTTTGCCAGGCTATTCTCACCTGGGGCTCACAGTTTGTGACCATCCATCCTCTTGCAACCAGCACCATTGCAGTTTACGCTCCAGCTCTCTTCCCTCCCCTCCTAGTCCCGCTGTGGGCCTGATACTTACTTACTTTTTCCCCTCTCCCCCCCCCCCCCCCCCCCCCCCCCCCCCCCCGGGGTGCCGAGGCAGGAGCTGCCTTTGGCCACGAGAGCCCTCTTGCCATATCCTCCGTGGATGGGCAGGGGTGGAGGGGATGGTAGCTGAGGAAGCCATGCAGGCCAAGGGATATGATGGCTGCCATTTCCCTCTACTCCCCTTGACCCAGAACAGCAAAAGGCAGGGACTGGGAGCTGACAGGCTCCAAGCCTGCAGATGCTCAACATGGGTAAAAAGTCCTAGCATGCCAGTGATTTGCCCTGCTGAGCTGGGAAGTGACCCTGGGAAGTGCTGTGGACTATGCTGTACTCAGCTGGGACACTTGTTTGCTTGCAGAGTCTGAGACTGCTTGCTTGCAGGCACTGAGCCTCTTAGCTCCTATTGGCTGTGAACAGGGAACAGCATCCAATGGGAGCTGAGAAGCTCCATGCCCTGCAGTCCCTCAGCCTGCAGTGAAGCTGACAAACTGAGACTGTTCTCTGGAGTTGGCTTATAAATGGGTCACTTTTTACCATTTTCTCTCTCTCTCTTTTTTTTACACTATCATGTTACTTGAATATGTCACTTCACTCTAACTGTTCAAAAACTATTAGAGTGGCGGAAGGGTTTAGTTATGCTGCTAGCAAAAATGGATCAGTGGATCCAATAATATTTTATTCAATAAAAATATATGGCACCTCAATGAGGACACTGTGTATTCTCTCTCAAAATGACTATATTTGTTTAGATAACATGAACTGTTTTACATTTCAAATGATTATAAAGTAATGGAATGTTTGAAAACAGCTATATTGTTAGTGGGAGTTCATAAAATTTTAATAGATTGAAAAAGTGTCTGTATGCTCAAAAAGCTTGGGAACCACTTATGTAGCTCAAAGGTTCCTGAATTGTGTCCATAGAGCAGAGGCTGGTCACGTGGTGTTAGTTTTGAGCCTTGTCTCCAGATGCTAAACTGCCTTAAATGACACTTAAAATGCATTACATAACTTTCCTGTGTAGACAGTTGGGGTGCGTCTACATAGCACCCAAAACTCTAAATAAGATACGCAATTTGCGCTATGCAAATTGCGTAGCTTATTTCGAGTCTATAGTGTATAGAAATAGTGTATTTCTTCGACAGCGCCAAATTTCAAAATACAGTGCTATTTGAAACCATCCCTTACTCCTCGTACAATGAGGTTTACGGGGATGGCGAAATAGCACATCCGCTATATTTCGAAATAGCAGACATGTTCAAAAGACCCGGGGTAGCTATTTCAGAATATCTTTGGTATCCCAAAATAACTTTGCTGTGTAGACATACACTTACAGTTTTCATAGGGGTGATATATGATGGTAAAGGGATAGGAAAGGGGAGATGGTTTGCAAGATAGTCTTTCTATTAAGATGTGGTCTGTTTTTATGGAAGAGGTTTGAAATTCCTTGCTCTAGCTGATTAGTTTCTGGGAATGAAATAATACCCTTTAGGGAAATTAAGATAAGATTAAGTGAATTATAAACTATCAGTAAACAATGTGCAGTCTTGAGAGTAAAAGTGTCTTAACTGATTGAACAAATGCATCCTTAAAGTGGTACCCATAAGCTTTTAAGTAAGTTATTTTTTCTTTGTTTATATGTTTTGAAAAATTCTTTCTAACAAACCCCACTGGGTTAATTTGGAATGGTTTAAAAATATACTAAAATGAAATAAATTGCTGATGGTTTTGTGGCAGTGGTGAAAACTGAACTTTTGTACAGTGATGATTTATGGTGTGCTTTTTAGTGATTTGCAGCTTGATTTATAACTTAGGTTCTCACTGTCCCTGATTAGAATGAGAATACTTTAAGGGTAAAAGCAGAGGACTGAAGACCTTAGCTCTGTTCCAATCTCTGCCATACCTTTTTGCAGCATGATCTTTAGCAAACCACTTAATCACTCTGCTTCAGTTTCTTTAAGTTTTTGGACTTTGCATCCTCACAGGGAAATTAAAATATATTCTTTAGTGTTCCAGTTAGCCTTTCAGTTCCATGAGTGTGCTAAAAGGAAGAAAGATCAAGAAGCTTGGCGCCCTAATCACTTCTACTCAGAAGCCAGACTTTATCTAGATCCCAGTCATGGGTATGCAAAGAGAGTTTTGTCAGAAGTGCTAGCCTGATAGCTATGCTTAAGGATAGTACTGAGTGTCTCCTTTGTGTTTCACCAAGACTTTCAAAGGCACAATACAGGTTGCACCTCTATACTCCAGGATTCTCTGGTCTGGCAACATCCATTGTCTGGCATGACCACAGATGTTCCAAGCTCAGAGTCCCGGTGCACTGGGCTGTGAGAGGGAGGCGGGGGCAGAAGCTGGCAGAAAGCTCGGGGGGGGGGGGGGGGGAGAAGCAGGCACGAGGCTCAGCTGGTCAACGGGGTGCAGGGGAGGAGCCAGGAAGAGGGGAAGGGGCAACAGGGGGGCCTAAAACTATCTCCTCTGGTCCAGAAAAATCCCTTATCTGGGATAGGTCAGATACCGAGGGTGCTGGACCAGGGAGGTCCAACCTGTAGAACTGCTGCTTTGATGGTACAGCCAGTCCTCCCTCTGTAGAAAAGCTTAGGCACTCAAAAAGGAGTCATTACCACCTTTTCATGTTCTTTTAATGTTTGGCAAGTGCATTGCATTCCTCAGGTGGAAGATGCCATTGTAATAAAATGAGGGCCTAAAACATAAGCCCATGCAGCACAGGCCTGGTTTGAGGCCTGAGGCCTACTTAACAATGGGCAAAACATGGCTAACATAGAGCAGAGCTAAGCTGTGAGCAAGAGGCAGGCCCCAGCTCACAGAACTCGAAATGAACAGGGCTGAGAGTGCAAAACACTAATTGGTAATAGGCCCAGGTGCAGAACAATAATCAGTAGTGGTTATAAGTGGAAAGCACAGAATATCACTAGCTCATTAAAAAAGACCTTGGTACCCACTCCTCACAGATACAGACTCAGGTTCACGAAAGGGTCTAAAATGACAATGATAGAGATAATCTAATCAAACCAAGGTACAGGGTGATATCTAAGTAGTGTGAGAGAGTGGCAACCTGACAACATCAGAGGGTGACAACCTGATACATCAGCAATGAGGTGTGACTTGTTGTACCTGTATATAAGGTGGTGTCTTGGGGGAGACAGCCTTTGAATGACCTAGGGGGCAGTGGGACCTCCCACTGATTGAGTCATTCCATTGTGGCAAGTACATATGCGTAGTGGTTCAGTATAGTGTACTGACATCTATTGCTGTACTTTGCTCTACAATAAACCTGGCCTGGCACAGTCGATCCTTATCTGGTTTGGGGTCTTTGGGGGCTCTCTTGGGCTCTGCTCTGGAGACTATGTGCACAAGTCGACACAGCACACGTTATTGAGCACACATGCAAGCAGCCTTCTGGTTATAATCGTCAACGGAGCCAGAGACCTGTGAGGACACCTCGGCAGTAAATCCTGACCAGCCCTCCCTGAAGAAATACAGCCATAAAGAACTGTAAGATTGTGGTTTTAATCATGTGTTTGCGAGAGTGTATAATTCTTACTTGCCTGTAATCTCTCATTCAGCATACAAAATTCAAATCATTTAAACAGATTAGTATAAACATTGCTGTATGGTATTAATGCACCAGCAAATCTTTTATTACTATCTGTTTCACTAGCTAAATTCTTCAAGTAAGTGGTTCATGTTTACTTGTGCTTCCCCACCCCCAGGCTTTTGCAGACTGACACCTCATCCACGTTCACCAGGCACTTGGACAATATATTTTGAAGGTGCCGACTATGAAAGTCACCTGTTACGTGAGAATGCTGAACTAGTAGGTATTCATTTTGGGAGAATTCAGATCATGAATCTATAAATATTAACCTGTAGTGAACAATATTTTGTGTTCTCAGTCTTTATTCTTATTCTAAAGAACAGATTTCATTGCTGTTTGTTAATACACACTCTCAGTAAAGAAAAATAAGTTTCTGGAAATGTTTCAAGAGCAGCTTATATCAATGTTTCTTGATCTTTGTCTATTAAGCATGTTAAAATGCATTTATTTTTGTTAAACGTATAACCACTGACATTTTCAGTGGTTACATATTTACACATGGGGGAGGGGAGGCAGGCAGGAACCAGTGCTCATGGGGAGTTGGCTTTTAAGTCATCTCCCCATGTACACCCGCTCCTGATCTCTCTCCCTCCACCCTCTGGGCTGCTGCCTCTGATAGAGGCAGCAGCATGGGGGCAGGTAGACTACCTGTGACTTTTTCTTTTTACCACCTTTTCAGTTTAACCGATGAGTCCAGGCTCATCTGTTAACTCTGTATACAAACCATTTTTCTATGGGGAGCAGAAGGAAAAGGGATTTCCTTCAAAAATGCTATTTAAAAGTACACACCATTTGTTTACTTGTTTTCTTTTCTGCTTTGGGCTATGTAAACCAGCAGTCAGCAACTAAATATTGAATATTCAGTAATCTAGTATATCTTTTTTCTTTTTACCACCTTTTCAGGGACATGTATTCTTGGTTGATTTTCATTTGCTTGTTGGTGCACTGTAGGGATACAAGATTCAGTCTGAAAAACACTTATTTAACCTTTGTGTAAAAGATCAGTAACTCTTTCAGTGGGAGGTTGTGCCATAGCCTAAATATTTTGACATTGCTATTTGTTTATAATTGCATTAGTTTACCAAAAATATGAAATCAAAAGAACCAGAATTAAAGCAGAACCCCAAAAGTTTTTTCCTCAGCATTTCTAAGTCTGATGGAGCAATGGCATCCCTTCAAAAAAAATGGCAGTTCCTTGCTAAGAGGGTGATTGGTTTCCTTAGACCCTGCGGACAGGATGGTAGAAATCTTCATTAGACAGGATTTCCAAAATGCCTTTAGGAGCGTCACTTGCAAGTATTTTGTTGAAACTACAATATTCAGGTTGCAATATTGTAAAGAACCTTTAGCCCTTCAAAACCATACCAAATATTTGGTTAGTAAAGAAGAAAAATCTTCTTTCAATTCTGATATTGAGATCCATCCTGCCTTGGGCCTAAAATGGTTTTGTGGGGATACCTCATTAATACAACTGATGCCAGGCCAGGGGTGGGCAAAAGGCCCTACCCAGGTGGGATCCAGCCTGCCAAGCAGGTGGTTCTGGCTCGCAGAGGCCCTGCTGCTCCCCTACCCCCAGGAGTGCATGAAGCCTCCTCCTGTCCTAATTGGCCTAGGGGCAGGGGAGTGCGCAAAGCCTCCTCCCACGCCAGGGACATGGGTGCCTAGGGAGAACGTGGGGGGGGAGGAGGGAGAGAGGCACTCCCTCACCCCCAGACCAATCATTGTTTGGGGGCAGGGAGCCTGGAAGTATCTTGGCCACGCCCCCATTACATTTGATGCCCTGCCTCTTCCTGTGCGGCCCAGAAATTTCCGAAGTGGCCCTCGGGGAAAAAAATTGCCCACCCCTGTGCCAGGCCTTCCTACAGGTTCAGGCAAAGGGAACAGCTGGTCTGAGGCCTACCAATTTAAAAGTGCCTAGGGTTCCCACAATGGCAGCAGGAGCCCTGGGTCCTTTCAATTACTGCCAGAACTCTGGGTGGCACTGAAGGGCTGGTTTGGAGAGGCTAGCTGCAGCCGCGCCCTTTCTGCCTGATGTCTTCTCCCTCTGGGGAGGTGTAACACAGGGGCCCAGCAATTCTGTTGTCTGCCCTGTCTGATGCTAATAAGGCATCAGAAAAGTGAGTAAAAGAGGTAGTGCAACTGAGATGATTTTTGTCACTGTTTGTGGTGAGGCAGTGAAAAATGGTGTGTGACAACATGACACCCAAAAAAGTGTCAGCTCATTCTGCAGGAAATATTGTGTGTCCTAGAGCAAGGAGCAGTAGAACTTGTCCCTAAAGAAAGGAAATAATGGTTGTGACGGCAAGTTGGGGTTTCCCTGATCCTGCACCCCCGTAGCAGCCAGAACAGTCTCCACCAGCCAGTAGAATAGAGAGGGGTTTATTGATTTTTTTTCCCTCTTCCCCCCCCTGCCCCTTCCCCCCCCCCCCAGAATATAGCACAGCACATACGTGATGTGGCTACCGGGGGCAGGGCCAGGATGGCTCAGGCCCCTAGGGTTAGGGTCCATCATCCCTAGCTCCCAGCTTAGCCTGTTCTCTCCATGCTTCCCAGACAGCCACTGCCTCCCCCCAAGGCCCTGCCCCCCAGCCAGGTGTTGGTCTCCACCTTCCTCCCTTTGTCTCTCTCCCTGGGAGGCTGAGCCTAGGTGTCTGGGTTAATACATATTTGGGTGAGTCAGTGGGAATCGCATCAGAGCGCAGGAGGACACTGGGTTACAGAGCAGACAGCACCCCCACTACGCCACAATGGTCTACTCCATATTCCTCACTGTGGGAGGAAAAAAACCTCTGGTGGAATCTGGGCTATGTGCACTCAAAAGGTTGAAGGGGGTGGACGAAGAAAACAAAAGTCAGGGTGAAGATTGTCTTCCTCTGTGTCTCTGACTTTTCCAGGAAACCAACTCATGTCAGTGAACTTATCAGAGACTTACAGTATGACACTTTCATCAGCTTAATCTTCACTTTATCCATAGCAATTGCTTTATTAATACAAAATGTTACTGTTTGATCTTGCTACCCCTCCAAGAGTGGTCACAAAGATCTTAAAAATGATGATAACTAGATGACTTGTCTTGGGACTGGATCTGTACCAATTATTAGATGGTGTATCTCTGTGACATAGTTAACACTAATGGAGCTATTCCCAGGGTCTGTTCTCCGTCTTTTTAATGGACTTGAAACGTGATTGTATTCCAATTTAGATCAGTGGAAAAACTATCAAATAAAATAAGAGCAGACTTCTGTTTCTCTGCAGTCTTTGACACAACAGTGCTAGAGTAGACCTTAGCTTAGAATTTCCTTGCTTTTAAAATTTTTTTAACTTAACCACAATGGTGTTTCCTTTTTTTGTTTTTGAAAGCTGTGTAACTTTTTTTTCTTATGCAACACAGTGACCGGGTTTTGCTTCATTTGGACACTATGTAGGGCTTCATATACTTAGGTAACGTAGGTGACACTACAACGGTAACAGGAAATTGGCACCATTAGAAAAAACTGACAGTTACCTACTGCAAATATCCATAGGCAATTTTTTCAAACTTCAGTATCTCAGACTTTTTTTTGCAAAGTATTTAGAAGTTTTAATCTGCTCTTTAATTGCCTCAGTATTTTTGCACATGAATTTTAATATCTAAAGATTGGGTGAAAAAAAGCTAAAACAAAGTTCAATGTGCACAGTTATCACAATGTGATTTAACTAGTTTTCAGTGTTTATTTTTGTTAAATCATTTTATAATTGTAAATCTCTTAAACCTCATTTTGGGAATTGTTTATAAACTCATTCTTTCTTGTATCTTGATAATCAAATCATATGACGCACACAGTTTTTAGGTAGACTTAGACCTCTCCTTGGGCAGTGATTTGAGTACAGATGTAATACTAATAGCCTCTGTCTAAATAAATACTGACTGTCTGAATAAATAAATAAATATTAACCCTTGCTAAAGTGAAAATGATTTGTAAAAGGAGCTGTGTGTGTCAACAGGTAGTCCAGTCAGTCATTCGTTATTGATTGTTTTATTGATTTAGACTATTTTATGCAGAAATCTTCAAACTTACTTTTGCTGTTAATGCAGACTGACTTGTTTGTCTGATTATTTCTCTCCCCCTTCTCCCCCCCTCCTCCCCTCCCCCCAATTGTTAGGCTCAGCCTTTGAGGAAAGAACCTGAAATCATCACAGTAACATTAAAGAAACAAAATGGAATGGGCCTAAGCATTGTTGCTGCTAAGGTATGAAAACACATTGCAGTAAAATTGCCAAGCAACACTTTCTACTTATTTTGGAAAAAAATTACCTTAAGCATCTAGGGAAGGTGTATATTCATACCATATTTAGTCCTGGCTATGAAATGCTGATCTACAAAATGCACAGAATACGAACAAAGTAAGAGGAATAATAATATTGACCAAATCACAGTAATTGGTAGTATATTTGTTTTAAGTTAAAAATTGATGGTATCATCCCTTTGTATTTGAATATTTTGATTTAAGTATGAAAAAAAAAAGAGATTTACTGCTAAAAAGTTGCAAACTCTTTAGGACAAGGAGTAATAAATGAGCATTTTTATGCAAGTGTTATATTTTTGGTATGCATTAAAGTTCAAAAATGAGTTCTTAGGGGAAAAAAAATTAAAGTATATAAATGGAATTTTTGTTCTCTGTAGTGAAGAACAAGACCTTATTGTTTTGTGCACTGCATTGAAATTAGGTGCTTGGATTATTTTAATTTTGTTTTTTCACCTTATTGATCTTCGTGATACTAGCTATTGATTTGTCTTAACTGTGGTAACATAAAGAATGCACATGTAATTCTAGCCACCAGATGGAGGGCTCTACCTATTGGTTAGGTCTGTTTATTATATGAGTTTTACATATCAGACACAACATTCTCTTGATTTTCAGTCTCTTATAGTGTAATTTATTTATTAATAATTGTGGGGTCCAGTAGCCTCAGTCATGAGACCCCATGTATAAATAGATGAGAAAGTGTCTTTCTGAAGTGTAGTAGATGACCTGTGTCAAAACAGTGAAGTCTCCTGTCCCAGCAAGTTTACATATTAAAGATTTTTGATGGCTTGTGCGCTATCAGATATGATTGAGTACTTGTAATGATTTTTCTTTAAACGGTGTATATTTCAGAATGTGTTCGTGGTGTTGACGGTATTATTTTGTATTTTTAATGTTCTGTTCCTGCCACCTATAGATGAGGGGGAAGGGCTCAGGAGTATACAGCTAATCATTTTGTGACTACAAGAAAATTTCAAAATCTAACTGGAAACTAAAAATTTTAAGTTTGTGCTATTGGCATGTAATGCAGTAGTAGTCTGAAAGACTAATCGTACATGAGTATTCAGAGTATCCCAGTTTATCTGCACATCAGACTTCGGACTGTCAACTGAATTTCTATTGAGATGGAATTAGAAATGTGAAATGGAACTAGTTTATTAAATCAATGGTAAGTCATAATAGTTCATGAAAAAATCTTTCTTGTGTAAGGAGGAGCGGAGATATGAGATGGGGGGGGGGAACTGTGGTTTCCATTGGAACTGACTTCCCTGTCTCATTTTAACTGCCAGCATACTCCTCCTAACTTACAGCAGCAGTGCACAACTGATCGTGTCAGAATACATTTTTAAAAGTTCGTACTAATAAAAAAAATTCTCACCTATGTGGAAATTAGTAAGAAGCAGAAGTTCTATTCCCGTATCCTGTAATTTTTAAAATAAACTAGGGAGATTTAGAAAATCTTTTTTCACTCAGCTGTTTGAAGGGAATATTTGACGGGAACAGTGAAATCTGTATTGTGACTATAAGAAATCAGTTGTTTATTGGCTGCATTGTCTTTCACTGGATGCTGAATCAAACTGCCCTAGAAATATCAAGAGATATTTTTCAAGTGGTTGCTCAGAACAGAGAATTGCTTATTAGAGAGATCTGGTTTTGTAGTTTTCATGCATTATAAAAGTATTAAGTTACAAAAAGCGTACAAGCAATGTGATTTCCAAGGCTGTGTACAAAAGACCAATTCAGAGTAAGCAAATGATATCTGAGAAGCTGCAGTAGTGAATTTAACTTCTCATTTTCTGTTACTTACCTTTTCATTGATATAGAAAATGAAATTCTGGAATGCGGCCGGGGGGGAAGGGG
This sequence comes from Apalone spinifera, assembly GCA_030068395.1. Lineage (NCBI taxonomy): Eukaryota > Metazoa > Chordata > Testudines > Trionychidae > Apalone > Apalone spinifera. The sequence goes on along the minus strand of CM057847.1, from coordinate 73,274,864 downwards.
AGGGGAGAATGGGTTTTTGTTTTTATTTCCCCTGGAGAAAACAAGGCATGAGAGAGATCCTATGGATTGAAATTTGCCAGGTGTAAACAAAATAATTATGCTGTAAAATGAAATTCTTAAATGTATGAAGTATCTAAAGATTTAGATGTCATCTGAACGGAATTAATTTGGTTGCATTTGCACACCATTGTTAACATTTTTGCAAAATTGTTGCAGTATTTCTCTTCAGAATCAGAATAAAATATAAATTTCACATTATTATTTGAAAGTCAGTTACTTTTCTAACAAATTAAGACTTTTCTCTGTGCCCGAAGTGGGCTGTTGTAATACAGGGAACTTTTGGGCCTTTAGATGGTAGGAGTACTTCAATTAAGGCAATAAGAACTGAAAATTACAATGATTGGTCAGTAGATGGCACTGTTCAGTATAACACGAGTTCAGTTTACTCTGTTGGAGATACTTTATACTTCCAGTGCTTAAGTTTAAATTATGAATACAGCTCTCTTTCTGACTTGATTGACAAAAGAATTGCACTCATTTTGTGCTATAAAGGAGGGAAGGCAGTGTTGTACTATCTCAATTAAAATCCATGGAAGTCAAGGAATCAAATGAAAAACTTGCAAAACTTTCCCTCAAACTAAGGATATATAAAATCCTGCTTAATCAATTAACCAATTAAACATTACATTCAACCACAGGGCAGGTGCCAGTGAGCCTGGCCTGGGTGGAGTGGCCTCTTGTCTGCATTATGGTGGGCCTGGCTGGGATGGAGTGGCCTCCCCCCGTGCCGCGGGCAGGGGGCTGCTTAGGCCAGGTTGCACTGATGCAAGGGGCTGCTCTGACTAGGTCACACTATGCCATGGAGCAGCTCCCCCACCCACGTCAGGCAGGGAGTGCGCCAGCCTGGCCAGGGCTCTAGTTAACTGGTTACTGGTTCAGCGTCACCTGATAAGGGTGATGCTTACTGGTTACATCCCTAGTAAAAACATTAAGACTGTAGTGGTATAGTTTTATCATTTTCTCCTGAAGAAGGAATTCTGTCATCTCAAATGATAGTCTGTTCAGGTCAAACCTAAAGTTGTAAGGAAAAGTAACAAATTCCACTGAAATTTGCTGCACCTACTTGTCCTTATGATGGAGTTTGTAGTACAAGGGATCACAAACCCAAATGCTAAGTTAAGGCATGACACAGAAAATATAAGAATGACAACATATATGCACAATGAGTGAGAAACTGAATATTTGGTCTCTTTCCACTTAATCAGAGGTCTAGAATATTAGCAGCTTCTCTTTTCCAATTTTAATGTTTTAATTTTTGGCTTATTCTGACAACTATAAATATGGTTCACAATTGGCCCTGCCCTTCAACAAAAGTTTGTATAATTTTGCATTGTAAACCAACAGTATGTTTAAGTCAACACAGCTTTGGAGACCACGAAACAAACAAGCGTGCTTGTGCAATGAATGAAAACAAATGTTAGTAATTAAACATATGTTTTGAACTTGGAAGAGGTTATTCAAAATGATTTTGAGTTAAGAAAAATACCTTGCAACTTTTTAAAATTTTCAATAATTGTGTTCTGGTTAAAAAGCTTCAATTATACAGATTGTCAAGTGGTGTTTTTCAGAAAGTCTAACTGCTGCTGTACCATTATTGTAATGTTGCATATTTTTCTGTAGAAAAGCCCTTTGTAATTGTCTTGAATTGCTTTGAAAGGGCATTGATTTTTAGGACGATGGGAGTGGTTGGGCATCGGTGGCAGTACTGATTTTTGAGGTTGTGTGCAGAACTTGGCTGCTCTAACCCTGAAAGATGTGATGTTAAAAGCTGCCTAAATCTCAAACCACATTGTGGTTACATTTTATGAAATCCAGATGATTTGGAAGTAGTATGTGCTTGCAGTTTACTTTAAAAATATCACTTGGGGGAGGGAGGTGTTTAACATGTGACTTGTTACCCATCTGTGGGCCAGCACATTACTTCCTGTGTTTAATTTGGAGTATTTTTTGTCTCTTGCACAAGAGATTCCCTTTTTGTTTTTCTAGCAGTTTTCAAAGTTGAAAAGCTCCTAAAGTAAATTAAAGTCAGAGCCGCATAAGTGATTACGTAAGAGTCTGAATATTGTATTGGGTATAGCTAGTGTTGATAAATGCCATACAGTGTCATAGCATCCAGTTCAGAATTATCTTGATGGGTGTCTTGGAAAATCCAGCAGACTGTAGTGTTGGTTGCTGAGGGCTGAGAAGGAAGCAGAGAACTGTTTGTTGCAGGGTTTTTTTTAAGGATATATAATCCCAGAGATCACAATGTGGTTTTCTGTTGTTGGAAGAACAGAATCGGGGGTAAGTTTTGTTCAAGGTTCTATTTGGAAATGCTGTAAAATTTTAAACGTTATACCTGTACTTTTTCCTGTACTCTTGCTTGTTTAAACGTGTCAGTACGTATTTGTTCTTGTAGCAGCTATTTAATGTAGCATGCAGTTATGCAGTGCAGGTGGTGGCTAACTTAAAACATTAGAAAGGAAAAATAACCCCATACTTTTAAGTCCTTTCTTTTTATGCCCTCTCAAAAGAAAGATTCATGGCAGTGACAGTTTTTAGCTTTAAGTACCAGCACTGATTGCTACTATTTTACTTTAAGAGCACAACTAGCATGACTTGAGAGATGCCTGCTTGTCAGTAATTGGCTTTAATCCAGAGTCCTCTAAAAGTCCGTTTGCCATTTGTAAAGTTGTTGTACGAATAATTAAAATTGACATCCTAAACAATAATACTTATATATTTTAATAGTTTGTGCATGTTGTCTGTGAATATACTAAGTAGTAGACCTAGAAAATGAGCTCCAATAGATCAATTTAATTTAAGGTGTAATTTACAAAGTGGAGAAATTGAGATTGGGTATTGTACAAAATAAGGTAGAGTTTCAAAGTCTTCTGATCTATTATGCTTGCAGAACTTGTTTAGGAAAAGCTGCTAATTAATAAACACAACCAGGGTGTGAAGACTGACTTAAATCATATTATGATTTTGTATTTTGAAGGATAATGGGCCCTTTCTCTTCCATTTATTAAATTGGTTATTTGTTACAACCACAAGGGAAAAAGCTAGTCAACAAATCTGACTCAGGAAAAGCATTTCTTTGAAAACGCTAATACAAATTAGTGTATTTTTCTTTAAAAATATGGTAATTGGATAAAGAATTTCCATTGAACTTACTGAAATAAAGTTTTTTAAGGGATAAATTAATTAGAATATGGGATAAATTATTTTCTAGTATAAAGTCTTAAAATGTATTAATTGTATTAAGTGATACATTAATTGAATTAACAGCTACTGGTTATTTAGCTCAATAATGTACATCAGTATAAGGTGGTGGTATAAAAAGTGGCTGAAAATAGGATTTATTTTAATCTCAGGAATTTTGAATATATTGAGAGATCTGCAAATCAGAAATTTCTTTGAGATTTCAAATGTGGCATAGAAAACTTGTTGGTTAGGCAATCTAAAATTAACTGACTTACCCAAAAAACTTTAATTCGTCTTTCACAAATGGTACTTTTAGGATCTGAACTTCATCAGTATAGACTGACAAATACGTATGAGTATATTAACTGTGAATTAGCAAACTACAAAGCATTGGTATACTTTTTATGTCAACAATGAAATAATATGCTGTACAAGCATCTCTTGTGGTAGAAATCTAGTGTTTTGGTGTGGATAAACTTATACTTCATCATTCTGAACATTATTTTACGTTCTTAAAGCAAATCTTATGCGTTGTTTGACATTTTTGAGCAAAGATGGTTTTTCTGGTGCCTAATATTATTTCAGCTCAGTCATCTCATCTGTCTGTGCTTCTTTACAACCCGTTAGAACCAAAAGCATTTCATTAGTATTGTTACCACAGGGTTTTTTTTAATCCTACAAGTAAGTAATTATGAAAGCTGCCAGTTTAGCTCATGCCATGGAACAAACAAATAAGTAGTTAACATGGTGGTACCTGAGTTGGTTCCTATCAACCCACCATTTTCAGTTTTTTGTAGCTTCAGGTGCAGAGGGAAGTTCAATGATAGGCAGCTGCTTCTTCCTATTCTTTTATAAGCTTATGTCAGCATGGCTGTTCAGACACTCCCTCTCTTTGAGTCCACAAATCTGATTCAGGTGACAAGATTTCACTCAATGTATGTTTAAACTATATATTGCAAATGGGTCACCCAGATTTGTGTTTCAGTGTCATCTGTTGGGAAAGCATTTCTCCCTGGAGCTAAGCTCCTTGCAAAATAGGGTAAATATTCCAGTTGTACCTGTGCTGTAATAGCTTCCATATTCAGATACTTCCAGATTTTATTTCATTCTGATTGTTTCCCTTTTCCTCCCCTCTCCAAAGTCTGCTGCATGTTGAAAGGAGAAAAAGCACAAAAGAAGAGTCCCAGGATCACAATCTATTTTTAAATTAAGATTGTCATAAATAGATTACATCTGCTGAAAGTTCAGAATGATAGGTGTGTGAGTAATTTACTGTACAATAGACACAGCATTCAAATGTTTTTCCTGTTGATTAGACGGGGGAAGGCCATACAATAAGTATAGGTTTAACTGGCATTCATCTGCCAGGCTTGATTAACTTTGGCATTAAAGAAATTTATTTTTCAAAGGCCTTTTAGATATGCTCTGTAAACAATACAGAGACAAGGTATGTTTAATTGGATTAGCTTCTTTTGGATAACTTTATTGAACCCATCAAGATCGCTGGAATCCTACACATGTTTATTACAACTTATCGTGTACCTCATCCAGTGCATTACATGCCTTGTGAATGAAACCTGATAGTTGCTACATTCTCAAATGTACTTGCACAGAAAAATTATAAAAGACAAAATCAGCATGCTGCCTGTTGTTAAACACTTTTCACAAAATGATTACTGTATCTGACCTCTCAGTTCTTGCCCTCAAAGGAAACCTGCACATCACAGTGAAGAGATGAGCCTGAGAAATTAAATTCATTACTCTGATGGACATAAAAAATCATAAAATGAATAAAGACTTACGGCTCATTACAACAGTATTTAGCTCACTAACACTCCTTTGTCTTATGACTGTAAAGGTGTTAACTGCCCACCTTCACTTAGCAACATGTGCTTTATGAATGAAACAAATAAGCAGTTATTTAGCACTGACACTCTGAATACCTTTCCCAGATCTGAAGAAGAGCTCTGTGTAAGATCAAAAGCTTGCTTTTTTTGCCAACAGAAGTTATCCCATTAAAATGGGTGGGGAACCTAAGGCCTGGGAGCTGGATGCAGCCCCCTGGCTTGCCTGGATACAGCCTCTGAGGCTTGAGGCTCTCCCCCAGCACTGGGGAGCCTGTGTTGGTGCTTTACCGTCTCCCTCTTCCCCCCCGCACCCCTGGCCACCTTCTCTGCAGGGCTGGGGCGCACAAAATCTATTAGCCTGGCCCCACCCTAGGCTCACGTGTGTGAGACAAATGTGGGGAATGTCTTTCTACTTCTCAATCAGGGGCCATTATCAGTGAGGGGGTTTTGATGGTGGGTTTTTTCTCATTCATTTGTGTGTAGCCCCTGACTGATTATTTTCTGTGGGTCAGTGGCCCCGCAACCCACAAAAGATTCCCCACTTTTGCATTTAAAAAATAGTACTTCACCCACCTTGTATCTCAAATATCCTAGGTCCAGTGCTACTGGAATAATTCGAATAGGGATTTCTCTCATTCTTGAGGATCTTAAAGTATATGTTGCAAAAGTTTTGCAAATTATTCATAAACAAGTAGTGTCCATCACCAATGAAAAGTAGTCACAATTGGTATGGAAATTGCTAGCTGTTTAATGGACCAGGCAACATTACATGTGACTTTAGACTCTGTCCATTTGAAACTGTCCACCTGAATAGGCAGTTTCAACATCAGGTACTAAAATCCATCTCTTCCAAAAAGTGTACTGGGATATTTGGATTCTACAACAGAGATGGTGCCAAATTAATGTCTTGCCTACAAGGTGGTACCACCAACTATTCTGATTTAGGCATAAGTTCAGTTCAGTACTGACTCACAAGGGAAGAATTCCGCTGTTTCAGTAGTACAATCATTTCTGATAAATGGCTCCAAATATCTCTGTGCATTACAGATCTGAATATTAGTTGAAAGTGTATGTTAAAAAGTAAAGTCCTGAGCTAGTAAACTTTGAGTTCAAAGAATCTCAATTAATAATTGACTTTTTTGTATTTTGAAAGCTCATAGTTTGAGGTAAGTGAAGGGTTCCATGCAGAATTAAGTTTTAGATTTCTGGTGCAAAAGCTGGGGAATACAAAACAACATACCCTAATCTTTGTAGGAACCTTTCCATGAAGGTTCAGGAAACATTAAGTGCACTGAAATACTTTCTCCTCTCACTTTCTCTTTTTTTAAATTCATATTTTTTAGAGTGAATAGAATTCCAACAGGTAAAAAATCATTGCATACTCAATTTTAATTTATTTTGTCATTAGAGTAGTCGTGGCATTTTTCATCAGTAAAGAGAGATTATTTGGAAGGGATTGATTTCTAGTTGGGTGCAACTTAGTGCTGAGACATAGATGATTTGGCACCTAAATCAATGTACTTTTGTCTAGATAGTAGACATTACCTGTCAATAACACTCCCTAACATATTAGAATTAACAGCAAAGTAGTTACATCGGATGGGGACCAAATCCAGATAGAAATGAAGCTAAGAATGAAGGAAAATAGGTATGTTTGCTGCTGCTTTAATAGAAAAATATTTTTTACAGATATTATGGTTATTTTTTTCTTTATCTAACTTAAGAAGCAATTCTTATGAAAATATAGGTGGTGTCTAATTATCTTGATGTTTTGTACTTAATCCTATATGTTTTCACTGGCAACTTTTATGATAAATTAACAAAAACCTAGTGTGAAATCCATGGGTTTTTTTTAAAGTCAGTGACAGAATCATGGGCTGACTTAGCCCTATTTGTATTCTCTTCTCCTTGGGATTGTTTATAAACATTCAATATGTTTCAGTAGATTCACTGAATGCTTTTGAAATTGTGCTTGGATGAACTGTGCCATTTTCCCAGCTTTTTAGGGCTATGTCTACACTGCCCCCGTTTTGTTGCGCAAAAAATATGCAAAGGAAGCAAAGCGTGGAATATCACTGTGCCTCATTTGCATAATTAATAAGGTTTCGTTTTTGTTCAAAACCCCCCTCTTGCACAAGAGCCGTTCTTCCTGAAAAAAAATGAGGAAGAACAGCTCTTGCGCAAGAGGGTTTTTTGGCACAAAAATGGAGCCTCATTAATTATGCAAATGAGGCGTGGCAATATTCTACGCTTTGTCTCATTTGCATATTTTTTGTGCAAAACAGGCAGTGTAGACATAGCCTGGGTGTTTGAATTAGTCTGTTTCCACCCCATGCTACTTAGGTTTTTAACAAAAGTATGTTCATTGTAATTCATGTGCATTATGTGCTTCTTCTGGCTATTGACAATATTTGGTGCTAATGTTTGAATATCCCTTCGTTTTATTGGAGGAGGGTTTTTTTGCTTAGTACTCTATTTTTTTCCAATTCCTAAAAAAAATTCTGTTTTTTTCCAAAGGAGAGGGAAACAAAAGTTTGCATATGTAGAGCATGAGTCACGGTTTGTTTTTTTTTTTGGGGGGGGGGAGAGGACTTATAAAAAATAAAGTACCACATGAAATAAAGCAACTGTAGCCACAATTAAAGGAAGCAGTTTTACATACAGCAAGCCGGTTCACCTCATTTATATTTGGAGATTATATGGAGTATGGTTTAGAGTATTTTGTCTAATAATGATGGATTTCCAAAGTTGAAATTGGACTTGGGGGAACTGACCTTCCTCTGGCAAAGAGGTTTTGACCTTCCGTGCTGAGATTCTTTTGGTCCTTGTGTTAAGTGTATAATCAGTAGTTAGTGACTTATAGTTTTTCCCATTCTCTTGAATTTATGGCAAATTAAGAAAAGTCACATGATCTATATATAGATAAGCATATTTACATGGTTATTCCTGACCAAGGCTGACCTGTGAAATAATACAACTTTTGGGGAATGTGGGTGTCTGGTTTTTCAGATGCCTTTGCTTAATACTTCATAGTGAGTGCATATGTAAACCAGCTGGCATGTTTTAGTAAAGAATGCTTATAAATGTAACTTATTTAAATGCTTGTAGACTTACTGCTTGCCAGACCAGTCAAGCTGAGACTGATCCTATTGCATAAACTTGCCTTTAAAGATGTTTATAAAACTTCTGATCTTCTGTATAAGCTTACAGGGACTGGAAAATGAGAATCAGCCTTGATGACACCAGTGAATACTACTGTTTGGGGGGCAGTGGGAAGAATGGAGTAAAAATCTAGTTATCAAGTTGGGACATTCTTATCATGGAGCAGAAGTGGTATCGGTTTGCTAAAATGCTCCAGTTACAGAGATTATTTTTGCATCCCTGAAAATATGCTCAGTTAGGCAATGTCTAGACAACAATGATCTATTGGAAAAAGGTACCCAAAATGTGCTCCGCAATTTGTGTACCTCTTTCCAATAGTTTTTTTGGAAGAAGCCTTTCTGAAATTTGGCCCATCTACACTGGACCAAACTTCAGGAAATCCTCCTCTTTCAGAAGAGCCCTTCTTCCTCGTGGAAGGAGGAAGACAGGGCTTCCGAAAGAGCGTGTCTGCTCTTTCGCAAAAAAAAGCGGAAGAGCAGACACGTTCCCTAAATGGAAGGTATCCCAGAAAAACTTCATAGTCTAGACATAGCCTTAGTGTATGCAAAAAAATTAAAACCTTCTAATCCAAAGAAACACAAAGGTTTTCTTTTGTTTCCCCCTCTATTATACAGTATCTTCACTCATGAAGCATTATGAAAGGAAGTGAGATTTTTAATTATCAATTCGGTTGAGTAGATCAATCATCTAAAATATTTCAAATTAATCTTTATTAAATGTAATAAAGTTATGTTTTAGCTATTCTTCAAACCGTGTATTTTAGACCAGGCTTACTCCAAGCAAAACTTTTATACTTAATAATTTCAGAAATCCATTTTAAATAGCATGGTTTTTCAGTATAAAAAAATTGATTTAGCCAGCATGTTATTCTCTTAGATCTATGTTCCTTTCTGTATCATTCCCTTTCCTTCCCAAATAAACTGTAAAATAAATCTCCATGACAGGAACAAACATTATTTTATTCCCATGGCTGAATCATGTGCACAGTGCATACCAATTATTCTATTCACTTGTTAAAATATTTTTCTTATCTTCTTTTGGAGCTCAGCCCTTTATTATATTTTTTGAAATATGTATTTCCTATACATAATATTCATTTTTGTCATTAACAAAAAAGGCAGGTGCCCAATATGACTGCTGATTGATGAAGTTTTTTGCCTTCTTGGCTTGATAAGTAAGCCTGATGTTTAAACCATGTCAGTGGGAATAGTACTCAGGGAATGGTTGGAGAACTGGGCCCAATATAACATCAGATGTTACTTTATAATAGTAAAATCTGGATATCTTTTATTTTAAAGCTGTTTCCCCAAAATATGAAAAACATGAATTGTCAAGCAGTTGGAAGAGATCATAGAATTAAAGCTTCAAGTTCTAACTCAAGTCACTTGTAAAATGTGAATATATTTCCTGTAACCTAAAGTAGATGTTAATAGTATTAACATCCTGTACTAACATAATTGAGTGTATTAATTATGGATATTAGGTATCAGGTAATAGAGTAGTTGAGTAACCACATGAATTCTTATTGGTTACTCAAATATGCTATAGTCCCCAGAGGCAGGACTGTCAGCAAGTGCACTCCTGGACCCACTTCTGGGGAGCCCCCGCCAACCTCCACTGCTGGCTCTATCTGAGGCAGCAGCGCAGGATGTCAGACAGGAGCTGGTCCAGCTCCCCACATAGACTTGCTGCCTGTTGCCCCACACTGCTGTCTCTGATACAGGTGTTGGGGTCAAGGGAAAGAGGGGGAAGGTGGAGGCTGCCATGAAGCAGCCTCTGTCTGCAGTGCCTGGGCTGGCTGTAGATAGAGGCTGCTCCAGCGGGTGCAGGTTTGCCGCAGGCAGAGGCTACTTCATGGCAGTCTCTTCTCCCCCCTCAGCGTTACTTCCATTAATAGAGGCAGCAACACGGAGCGAGGGCAGGTGGCACTGTAGAGCTGGTGCTGGGGGAAACAGGCTTAAAAGCTCCCCCCACTTTGCTGCCTCTGAGACAGAGCCAGTGGGGGGGGGAGGGGGAATGGAGGGAAGGGAATGCAGGTAGTTGAGAAAATTAACTGATAAGCCTAGGCTTATCGGTTAATTGAGTCAATTCTCATTTACATTATTAACGCTTTGCGCTCTGTAATCAAGCATGATTCTTAGCTTTACCAGTTTTATTGGCATTTTTAACTGAATAGAAAGCAAAGTGTTTGAAGCTGAACAGGTATGGGCAAACAAAGTTGTCTGAAACTTGTAGTGACGAGGCATTGCCATAAATTATTTGCAGAAATACAGGTTTAGCTACAATATCTTTGTATGCAAATATATTAAACAGATGCCTAACACGTTTGAGATGGTCTAGTCACTCCTGCTAACTTTCTGTATATTTCTTCTAACATCTGGAAAAATTCTTCCAAGGTGTTTTTCATAATATTTAGTTCTTACTCTAGAAATACCCAATTCAAGTTGGGAAAACTCTTAAGTTATCTACACCTCCTGGTGACAACATCCAGTGAAATGCTCACCAAATGTTTAATGGCCAGACTTTGCTATTGCACAGCATTAAATTATTAGTGTCAGCGGTGTAGAGAAAGTGCTTGCAAATTACCTCAGGAATGTGCACTTATCCTTGCTACCATCTTCTTAACTGAACATAGACTGTGCAGTCCCACTTTGATGCACTGTACTGGGTCACTGTTGTGGCTGCCTGATCCAAGCACTTCTGCACACCAATGTTTAAATACAGTGACAACTTTAGCTCTCCTAGCTAAGTATTCATCACCCTCAAATGATCAGTGTTGGAAGCTATGGGAAAATGATTCCCACTATAAGTTGGAGACTGACCCTCACCCTAATCTTCTGGGTATTTATCCCAGCAACACAGAGCAGAAAAGAGGTTTAAAGATCTGTCCCAGCAATGGGCAGCCTAGGCTAGTGAGTGGCCCTCCTCCATCTCAGTGGGCTGCAAGATTGTTGTAAGCAAGACAGTCTCCTGAGAGACTAGTTTTGCTAACTGGGTGAAGTGATTTCTGAATATATGCTTTAAAGCGTTTTTATAATGTAAACAGCATTATTTTATATGTGGAACTTTTTATCCATATAAATCAGTATTTATGCAGGTTATTTAAAAATGTAGTTTAGAATTGTAATCAGTGTACACTGTAGGAGAAATCAGCATCTTAATTCTATAAATTTTTGCTTCAACTTCGGCACTTGTGATCAGAGTTGTGAGAAGGTATAAAAGCACACAATAGAACATAAAGCTTCATTTATGCTACAGTGCATAGATCAAATTCTCTTTCATTATCAGACTAAGACTGTTACCTAATTTATTTACCATACTTATTTGACGAAAGAGAGAATGGTTTAATACTCAGTTGAGTGCTGCCTTAGTGAGTTGGATTTTATCTCACTTTTTGCCACACAGTTCCTGTATGATGCCAATCAAGTCACTTAAACTCTGCATATCACACATGGCATTTAATATGTTCCTCATTTCCTGGATGCCTAATATAAGGATTCTGATTTGTAGATGTGCCGAACGCTCACAGCTGCTACTGAAATCAGTGGGAGCTGTGCTTAAACATTTAAATTGCAGTTTAATGCTAAGTAATTTGAAAAACCAGTTCGTTAACTGATTGGATACTCAAAATTAAAGTGAAAGTTGCCACTAATCAACATGCATCAGTTTCCCATCTATAAAATGGGGGTAATACTGCCAATGTTAATATAAAACATTTCATAAAATTGAGACATGGAATGGAGCTGTCCAAAACTTGTGAGCTCAGAAGAGGTTTGAACATTTATACACAGTCCCGTGAAACTGCTGCTTGCAGTCCATTTACATGTTGTAATATTTTCACTGTTTTTTATTTTCTGCTACATTTTTGTTGTTGTAGTACTTCTACCAAAGAACCTGAACGTGTAGCTTTATTAACAGGATCCACATCTTTCCTTTTTGCTATGGTTACTTTTATGGAGAAAGAAGTAGTGACAGTAATATTCTTTAAACTTGGTTCATTTAACATGAATCTAGACTTTTTGTGAAGTTTAAGTAACTAATAAAACTTATTTCTGTTTTGTTGTGGCCTCTTGCAATAGGCTTCCCTCAGTTAATAGAGCATTGCCTACAGACTTCTCTCGGTTGAAAATAAGAAAAAATGTTAATTCTAAACTGTAACTAACATTTTTGTCATTAGTATTTTTGTATGGCTTTTCTAGTTATAGACACATTTGTCTACTTTGGAAGAGAGGGACCTCTTGGCATTGAAAATTTCATTCTGTCATGGGCAAGAATGTTTAAAAATTATAATCTGAGTGGGAGGAAAGACAGAGGAAACAGTCTGAAAAAGTTAACTTCTGCAGACAGATCTTTGCTTAGGGAATTGAGTGAAATATTTTGGTCTACAAAAGAGTATTGTAGATGTTCTTGTTTTGTGCTGCTCTTCCATACATTTTGGTATACATACTGTATAGCTCTAAGTAATTTTGACTGTTAACCTGTATTATGCTATTGGGAGATCTGGCTTTTCCAGTCCTGGTGGTTTTTTATGCATATCAAACTGCTTTACTTTCTGTTAATAAATACTATTTTACTGAAATTCTACTTTTTGGGCAAATTCACCATTTTCATAGATAAAGATGCAGTGGTTTTTTGATGGGAGAGGTAAATTTAACTTTTACCCCCGGAGAGAATTTTTAGTATTATACTCTGTCCACGGAGGACCAAATTTTACTGCAGTGTATCTTTGTTAAATGATACTCTGGGAAATAATATATGGGTAATATGTTTTTATAGTCACGTTCATATTCTAAAAACTGCTCTTCAGTCATAAGCTCTCTCTCTTAGGTACTTAGATGGCCCCCATTGTTGTAGTGTCTGAGCACCTCACAATTGTTAAGGCATTCTTCCATACAATACCTCTGTGAGCTACTTATCTCCATTTTACAGCTGGGGAACTGAGTTACAGAGAGGCTAAATGCCCGTGGTCACATAGGAAGTCTGGGGCTCAGAAGTGATAGAAGCCTGACTTCCCCAATTCTGAAGTTACTTGTTTTTCACCAGAGAATCATTCTTCCTCAGTGTTGTCTGTCTGTTTGGACTGAGTCAAAAATATTCAGAATGTAAGTCCTGGATGCTGACATCCATGCATTTGGAAGGATGTTGCTTCATACTGTTGTAAGTTTGTGGATCTGTGCTAAACAAAGTATGAAACAGAGCATACTTTGCCCATAGAGCACAATAAGTATAAGAAAAGAGGAGGATAAAGGATACAGACAGCACTAGTACATAGGGAAACAATGTGGATAATATTGGTCAGTTTGGTAGGCAGCAGTCTCAGCACACCAGCTACGTGAACTGTTGTCAAGTTTTCTGAAGCACAGCATGGTGGCTTTGAGCATGCTAGCTGGGATCTTTTCCTATGTATGATGTGCAGAACGAGACACCACACAGAAATGCTTGTTGGAAAAAATTAACCACCCTTTTCTGCTGATGCTGGTGGTGGTATGACCTTGAGAACTGGGTGCTTAGCCATGAGCGGCTGGTCCCATAAAGCTTCCCATGTCTCTGAATGCCTCCTCTTCCAAATAGGTTTTGTATGTTCCCTATACCTCCACTGTGCATTTGAGAGCTCTGCTCTGTAACAAAGTAATTTAGGGTGATGATCTGAAGAGAAACAATTTGTATCTATATTATCTCAGCTGGAAAATATGTTGTCATTTCTCTAGCAGTACCCTTGGTAGACTTCAATTGATAGAGCAACTTAAGGCACAAATCACTGAAGTAAATGATGACACAATAGCATTGTTATACTTAGCATTGCACTTTTGAAACCGGTAGCCCTAACTTCAGACTAATCCATTATGTGGTGCTTGCCAGTGAGGATATCTGAAATGATTGTGCCACAACATGACTTGAATGTATGTTTACGTGTGTCTTCACAAGGTTTGTTTTAGATACATTTATAAAACAAGAAAGTGGCATTAAGAATAAAATTATATATTTTACAGTAGATTGAGATTATGGACTTAACTATGAAAGTGAATGTTTTATTACATCTTCTTCTTTTTCCTGTGTCCATTGTTTATTATTTGTGATACATTAGCATGTAGATGTATCATAAAAAAGTTATGCAAGGCAGACTCTGCCCCAAAGAACTTAAAGGAAAGGGTGAAAAGTCATTTTGTCATCTCAAAGTTAAATAAGTCACTTCCAGACTATCTTCACTTTCACCAGCCAGATGAGCATGGTAGCAGTGTAACGCTTTGGTTTACCATGCAATGTTGACGATACAGCCAGGTTCTTATAATGGATTAATAAATACACCTATAAAACTACAAATCCTTTAATTTAAAAAAAGGTTTAAAAATTAAGTGTTAAACCTCAGAATAGGTTGAATTTGTTTTCTTGTTAGATTAGTCATAGTCTTTTTCTTTTTATGGAACCAAATAATCTTTTCCTGTGCTCTAGTTGCTACAGTTTCTAGAGGTCTAATAATTAACTCCTTTTTTTCCTTTCTTTTTGGTGTAATGAAGATGTGAACTTTTTCTGTATCACTGCTTTTGTAAGTTGGGGAAATTTTAAAAAAATATGACCGAGTAAATGTAAGACTGATTCAGATTCACAGAGCACATTCTTACAAAAGAGAAGATTTAAATATTACCTCATAAATGTCTTTTTGTCGACAGGGTGCAGGTCAAGATAAACTTGGAATCTATGTCAAATCTGTTGTAAAAGGAGGTGCGGCAGATGTGGTAAGTAATGTTTAACTATTAAAGCTGTTAAAATATCAGTCACATTTAGAGATTCTTGCAATAAAAATATTTGTAATTCTCTTCATTGGGCTAATAAAATGTATTTACGTTTATTTTGATTAATCCCATGCAAGGACTGTGTATACAAAGTGTTTTTCTTTCTTGAATGTGTAATTAGGATGGTCGGCTAGCTGCAGGGGATCAGTTGCTCAGCGTGGATGGTCGAAGCTTAGTGGGTCTGTCCCAAGAAAGGTACAGTTTTGCTTTCAGATTGTGAGGTTGAGGAAGCAAATACTCTTTTAAAAATGAGCGTGAAGTGAAAATAATAGACTTAAGAATATTTCTGTCTTAGTTGATATTTGTTCCTTATAGCCTTAGGAGCAAAAGTTTATCATTCCATTCTTTTAGTATGTTCAGAACAAATATTCCTATAGTTGTAATACAGGTATACATATATAGAAACATCATGTATTAATTTCTTAATGTACACTCTGATTCATAGTATAAAGTCTTTTTAAGCAAACCGATCCTAGCTTTTGTCTTGAACATTTTCACATCTGGCATTGAACTGTAGAAATTAAGAATAGTAACTGCCTGTATATATTTCCTATTTTATAGTCATAAGTCCTTTAGATGCCATCTCATTGTCCAAAGAGGATAAGTGACTTAAATGCTGTGGTGTAATATAAAATATTGTTGAATGCTTAGTTTAGCAACACAGGAAAAAATTGCATAGTGAGTACCAATTCAATAATACTATACTTAGTTCTTTTCTGTTTGACTCCTGTCACAGGGCAGCAGAGCTCATGACAAGAACAGGTTCTGTAGTGACCCTAGAAGTAGCAAAACAAGGAGCAATTTATCATGGTCTGGCAACACTGCTTAACCAGCCATCCCCAATGATGCAAAGAGGTAAAATGAAGAACCAATTAACTTTTTAATGTGCTGCAAATGTAGAAAAGTAATGACTTGCCAGTAGCTTGTGCTATAGAACTGATGCCTATGACTGTTTTACAAACACAAGTGTGGAATGTAAAATGTAGAAATAACAGCTGTGTATCCTCTTCCTGGCACTGAAGGCTGTAGCATGCTTACTTTTAACCACGAGTTTAAGTATTGCTGTAAATATAAATGTTTACTTGAATTAAAGAGCCTAAATTTTGTCTAGGGTTTTTTCTCCCACATTGGTGAAAGGGAGAAATAATCACTCAATTTCATAATGAAATAAGAACAATTAGATAATGTAGCATTTTACTCCTGAAATGTACATGAGTTGCATAATTCATCTCACGTTCCTGATGATAGTGGTGGTTTAGTATTTTATCCCCTACATTTTAAACAGATCTAGAAACCATGCAATGGCAATGCAACTTCTCTTACTTTAACATTGTTTGAAGTTATATTACAAACACAATTCTAATCATAAGTCAGTGTTTTATCAACACTTTAATAATAGATTTTAAGTACAAGAGGAATTTACAATCTAAATAAATGGAATACACAAGTCTCAAAGGAATCAAGAATTCAATGTACTTTTTCTCCCTCTCCAAAAGACCACTGATTGCAAAGTAGCTATGAGACTTGTGATAAACAGTAAAATACTTCTAAAACAATAGAGAAGCTATTGGGCCATGTTTGGTAATGGATTTTCACTGAGCATTCTATTGAAATGGCAATTCTTAATTTTTTATAACTGATCCTTTAAAATTTAGGATTCTTAGGTATTTTTTCTATATATAAGTGCTTTCTCTGCAATATAAATACTATCTCTGACAGAAATGTATTTTAATTACTGTGTGGCAATTTTATATAGCTATAGTTTGATTGTGTTATGAGAGCTTTCTAAACATTAATAAAGAATGCTACAATATAGGAAGGAAAGAGTTAAAAGAAAAAACCCTCATTACCACAGTTTACATCACCATGCTAGACACCATAAGCCTTTCAGATTAATCAAGAGATTTCTTTCAGTAACTGTGCATCTGGTTTGCCATATATTGTGGTAACTCAGTTTCAAAAACCCTTTTTGAGGCTTGTAAATCAAAAGAATCTTGAACTGTCTGCATAACAGAATGGGATTGTGTATCCAAAGAATTCTAACTTTAAAATATAGCACGTTTTACTAGAAGATTCATTTTAGCTATAAAAGAAACAATTTTAAACAAGAACTAAAAGGAAACAGTTGTTCAAGTAGAAAGATCAAAAATTTAAAGGTCTTATACTGTTGCAGTTTCGGATCGCCGTGGATTAGGTAAACCCCGACCAAAGAGTGAAGGTTTTGAGCTGTATAATAATTCCGCTCAGAATGGGTCACCTGAGAGCCCTCAGCTGCCTTGGGCAGAGTATAATGAACCAAAGAAGCTGTCAGGGGATGACAGACTGACGAAGAATCGAGCTGATCACCGCTCCAGTCCTAATGTAGCAAGTAAGCTAAACTTCACTTCTGTTCTTCTTTTTAAGAATTTTTTCATGCAAATTATTTGTAGTCTTTAAAATCTAAAAATATGAAAATGACTTGATTGAAATGTAGCCTGTATTTGAAATACTGAAACAGTAATAATTTCAACAAAATTTGGGGAAAATCATTCACTAAAGAGCTATGGCAACTAATTTAATGTTTTATTATTGCCACATTATGAAGTTTAATTGGTTTGTTCTATTATAGGACAAAATACTGTTACTGATGTTTAACAATGCTTACTTTAACTTTGTAATAGATCAGCCTCCAAGCCCTGGAGGGAAAAATGCTTATGCTGCTGGAACTACCAACAAGATAACTTCAGTCTCTACTGGAAATCTTTGTACAGAGGTCAGAAGTAGCAAGAGAAGGACTGGCTGTTTACGTCACTTACATTTCAATAGAAGTAGTGTGCTTGGGTTAAGCTGAAGTTTTATTGGAGGTTTTTAATAGAATGCCACTGTTCAGTGATACATAATTATTCTTGTTGCCTGTTGCTTAATTTGATCGGTCAGCAACAGAAATTGTCACAAAATTGTAATTAATTGCATAGCTGTTCAAATCTGTTAGTAATTTATGCAATAAGCATTGTGCATTTAGTTCCAAAGCACTCAAACCCTGACTCTTAATTACTAGTTCATATTTGATCTCAGAAAACCTTAGAATCATATTTATTTGGATGAAGCTGGGATTAAAAACAATTCCTAAAAAAAACTTGTTAAAAAAGAAATTAGAAGTTAAAATCAAATCTGCAGAAATCTGTATGATAGGTACATTTCAACCTATTCTCTCTCCCTTTTACAGGAGCAGACCCTGCCACCAAGACCTGAAGCTTACCCTATACCAACGCAAACCTATACCAGAGAATATTTCACATTCCCAGCTTCAAAATCCCAGGATCGAATGGGTCCAGCTCAGAATCAGTGGCCAAATTATGAAGATAAACCACAGATCCAGGCAGAGAGTAATCACTCAATCAGTGCTGCAATGCAGGTTAGAAATAATCTGTCAATAATTTAAAAACCTTTCCCTATTGTTCACTGATTGCTGAAGACAAATCAATATAAAATGAAGTTTTCTCTTTCAAAACATGTAATATTTTTGAAAAAGCAAAATAAGGTCCAAACCCCACAAGAAGTTTTCAAGACTGATTCCACTGCCCCCCCCTCTCTGTCTCTCTCTCTCTCTCTCTCTCTCTGTGTTTTAAATGGAACAGATAAATATTTGCAGTTCAAGATCAACCCAAGATCTATAGTGAAATGTGTTTACTTCAGTTACCTGTAAATTGTGCTTCTGGTTATAAAACCAGTGCATCAGTTGTACTATTATGGAAACTATTTACCCCAGTGTCTGCTGTCCTCACAATATTGCTATGTGATAGAGAAATATAGTTACTTCATTGTGCTGGTGGGGAAACTGAGGCACAGATCAATTTGCCCAAATCTTCAGAAATCTGCAGCGGACCAGGTAATTGAACCAGTGTCTCCCATCTTCCATGCTAGTAATGCCCACCTACCATCTTCCTCTGTAAAACCACCATTAAATCCCTCAATGTTTGTAGTAAACACAGAAAATGTTCAGAATTGGGTGTTTAAACCTTACTTAGTTTTTGAAAAGCTGTTTTGTTTTTGTTTTTCTTAATACTTCTGGGAAAAGTAGGAAGCTGTGAGAGTAAGCCTCACTCATGTCAGTAGTGCCACTGAAATCAATGGACTAATCACTTGAGAAAGGATTGCAGGTAAAACCTCAGTATGATTGTGCTGATGTGCAGTTGGTGCTTAAGATGCACTTCCAATATACGCAGCTGTTAAGAATTTAGAACACAAACTCAGTGTTTGTTTAACTTTCATGAGGGTTTTAGATGGAAATCAAAGCATCATATTATGGCTACTCTCTCTAAAAATATTTCAGCTAAACATCAACACCGATTTGCCACCCCACATTTAGAAAGCTGATAAGTATGGACCTGGAGTTGCAGCTTGAAACCTTGATTCTGCCAGGAAAAATGCATTTTACGGAAGCAAATGGCTGGGAGTTGGGTTTTCACAAGTACTTGAAAAGCATATATTAGCTTTTCACAACCCATATACCAATCAGCTCTCTTCAATTTCAGTGTTAAAGTAAAACTAACTTTAAAAATCTCACAGTATTGATTACTTTTTTTAATGTTGTTTTATAGGGTTTTATTTTTAAAAACATCATTTTCTCTGTTTTAGAATAATTTTTATTGTAACATATTTTAATGAATGATCTCTTATTTTTTGTTGTCAAATTAACTAGTTATTCACTTCTAAGGAGCAGTTTCACTTAAGTTATATTTGGAGCCATGGTCATGAAAGTTGTAGTAACTAATGGCTGACTTAAAATCACTGTTTTTATCTTCTAAATGCATGTCATTAGCAAACCATTTGGCTAGGTCCATCTCCCCAGTGCTTCTGACACAAGTAGCTGTGTGTTCAGAACTTCAGAACTAATAGAGCATAAAAAATACACTCTTTCATCCTTAACAAGGCATTCTTTCTAGTTCTCAGTTAAGGTCATTGGTGGGGAAGAAATTTTGCATTGTTAGTCTCCTTTGTCACTCACTGAAAGTCTGTACGTTCAGTGTCTATACTGAAAATTTTCTAATACTCCAAATACATATTTTCTTCAAGAAAAAAATTAAATTTAGTTAAGATTCCATCATCCTAATTATGTCTGAATATTTTTCATATTCAAGATATCTTGTAATATTTTCTGTGCAGTGGTAATAATACCTGACCTGTTTTAAAATGCTATCAGTATATAAACTAATAAATACTTAATATTTCTGTGAAACAGGTGAGCAGGGTTGGGCTTATGAGCACCCAAATCCTCTCCCTGAATGATTCCTACAGTAACAAGAGAAGGGAGAATGCCCCAATTGGGTGGCTGGATGACTCCCTTTTTCGCTCAGCATTGTGTGTGTCTGTGCTCATGAAAGAAATATGTTTGTCAGCCCAGCAATAGGCTGGACTGGAGAGTTACTGGGCTTGAGTTACTGTTGCAGACCTCCTGTGTTTGGAAATGAGAGAGAGCTGTTAAGGATAGCTCTGAGAATTTCTGTGAGATGAGGAGTCTGTTGGCATGAGTTCTACCTTGTTTTCATCATTTCCTCAGTGTTGCTTGATAACTCTGCCTCAGAGCTTCACAAACTCTTCCTGGGCTTGTATGGTTTAAAAGACTTGGTAATTTTGTGGTGGTATTGACAGTAAATTCTTGGGAAACTTGTTTGTTATGGAAGTTTTTTGCTCTACCAAAAAGATTTAATTTTCTTGATAGGAAGGCATTTTGTCAGGGAGAAATGTTTTTTACAAGCCATTAGTTTTTATATTGGGTATAAATGTTAACACATTGGTTAACTAATATGCATACTTTGTCTTTCAGCGTGCAGCTCATTCCCAGGAAGAACTGCGAGATGATAAAGTTTTCCAACCAGAAAGGAATCGTCTGGAGGTGGTTATAAGAAAGGATGTAGAGTATGTTGATCGAAAGTCAGATAGTGATCCATGGATGAATTCATCTGTAGATTCAAGCACATCCAGCCAAGAGCATCTGAACCATTCTTCCAAACCAGTTTCCCCTGGTTCTTGTTTAACCAAAAGTGGACCTGGCCGTTGGAAAACTCCAGCTATCAGTCAGCCAACACCAGTGGCAGTTTCCCAACCCATCAGAACAGACCTTCCTCCTCCTCCACCTCCACCACCAGTACATTATGCAGCTGATTTTGATGGACTGCAAATGGATTTGTCTTTGCCTCTTCCACCTCCTCCCCCTCCAAACCAGCTAGGAACACAATTATCTTCACAGGTAGCAGCTGCAGAACGTAAAAAGAGAGAGGAGCATCAGCGGTGGTATGAAAAGGAGAGAGCACGTCTAGAGGAAGAGCGAGAGAGGAAGCGTCGTGAGCAGGAAAGGAAATTGGGCCAGATGCGTACTCAGCCACCAATTCCTGCTCAGCCTATGGTTCCTCCTGTTTCTGTGCAGCAGCTGAAACTAGAAAAGCCTTCAACATTGCAGAGGTCCCAGGACACAGTCATTCGAGAGCTACAGCCACAACAACAACCCCGAACCATTGAACGAAGAGATCTGCAGTACATCACCATTAGCAAAGAAGAACTGTCCTCTAGTGATAGCTTGTCTCCTGATCCCTGGAAACGGGATGCTAAGGAGAAGCTAGAGAAACAACAACAGATGCACATTGTGGACATGCTGAGTAAAGAGATTCAGGAACTTCAAAACAAGCCTGATCGTACAGCAGAAGAGAATGACCGCCTGCGCAAGCTTATGCTCGAGTGGCAGTTCCAAAAAAGACTCCAAGAGTCAAAGCAAAAGGATGAGGATGATGATGAGGAAGAAGATGATGATGTGGATACCATGCTCATCATGCAACGGCTGGAGGCTGAAAAAAGAGCAAGGGTAAAAGGGGGTAATCCTTTCTAGGCACAAGTATAGCAGTAAACCTGTGTTTTCTAGTAGACTGGTTAAACAAAATTTGAAATTGTCATAGGATAAAGGAGGACTGGACTGTCTTAACGTCCCTGTCTTTCATTATATAGAAAATGCTAAAGAAAAATGTTTCCAACTACCTTGGTTTGGCCAGTTAAAATGGTGTATTATAAAAATATGATGCTACTAATCGCAAAGATCAGAGCAAAATGTATTTTGGCTGTAAAACTTTTCCTTCAGAGAAATGGCATTCCCTGTGTAGATAGGGAAAAGGATAGTTATTGACTAATTCCTCAAAGTAACATAAGCAAGTTATGCCTTGTCTGTGCTCTGGAAGTTTTACTTATGGAAGATGAAAATGAAGGTCTTTGGAGAGGGGCCAAAGTATCTTTATTTTAACTCCGATAGCTCTTATTTGGCTTCTTTACTGGTGAAAGCCCTTGATATTTACAACTGTTAAATGAAAGAAGGTAATGCAACTGTATGTCATCTGCTAAAGTTATTCTGCCCTTTCTGTCTTCACTGAGAAACTTGTTTCCATATAGAAACTATTATTTTTCTTATGAAACACCACCACAGGAATACCAAATTACAAGTTAATAGTTTTGCTTTGAAAGATATATAAACTAGCTTCTTAGCTGGTTGAGCATCTTTACTACTACATGTCTTTATAAGAGTTGATTTAATTCCATAGAAAGCAAATGCCACACAAGAAACATTTATGAACATTTATTTGACAGTATAGAATAACTGTCAGATTAAGAGCAGTATTTTTTTTTCTTCTGTATTGTTTCTGGCAGCTTTTGGCTTTATATTAGTTCCATTGGCACTAAAGCCTTGCTAGCATTTGAATTCCTAAACTTAATCTTTGTGCCCTTGCCAGTCAGTTGCTTTCCTTTTACCTTGTGGCTAACTTTGATTGTTTTGAAGCAATAGATACACCACACTTAAACTGCTGGCAGTCTAAATATATCCTTGGCAATGTGATAAATCCGTGTTTAACACATAAGCAGTTAACTACAGGCATTAAAATACATATAACACTGCCATTTGCACAAAAAAGTCTTTGTGCTAACATTTTTATTATTGTTTGACGTAAAAAACCACATCATTAATGGGTTGAGTAGCCAACTGTATTATATAACATAATATCATTCTTCTCCATGAGGTCTGAATTTTAAATATTAGTTGGTGACATTTTCCAGAATTTTAGAACATTAGTGGCTTTGCACAATCCTAGCCTGAATTATAATGTGGAAAAAGCTTCATGCCTAAATTTAAAATTAGCTCTTTGCCTGCTCTGTAAGAAAAGATAATGTCTGCACTACTGCTGTGTCATTATCTGTCAATCCAGAGATGCACATAAGCATGCTATTTCTAAGGAAGATCATCATTAGCTCTGTTTTTTGAGTATATGAATAGCTAATCTGAAATGTTATCACAGTTAGGGCACTGGAGGTTTTCACTGCTCAAATAGTTTAGCTATATAGTGTCCAAAATTTTTCATTTTTTTGGTGTTTACCTTTCTAAAACAGCTAAAGTATCAAATCAAAGGGAAATGCTTTTGGCATAGTGCAAATCTAAACTTACCTTTATTTTCACTGTGCATCTTTCTTTTTTCCCTTTTCTTATTATCTGCAGCAGACTGCTGTGCCAGCAATCTCTGTTCTAGATTTGGTATGTTCTTGTTTCTTTCTCTTCAATACCTCTTCCCATCTTGGTATTTTTGGTTTGTTTTTCTGTATTAATAATGGTCCGATATGCATTGGATGTTGTCTTTACCATTTCTGGGGTGTTCTGAATCAAGGTGTGATACAGTACTGTAAGCATGCATTTTGAATATTTCTAAATCTGTTCTTATCTTCCTTCCCCCCCCCCCCCCCAACTGATTTTCTCCTTTTAAATGTTGTGTTCTGCCTGTGGCTTTAAATTGTTTGCAGCTGTGATCTAATATGAAAATCTGTGCTTGATATTTCTATGTAACTATATAGTCCTAAAATCTTACTAAGCAGTTGGAAGGAACAAATTGTGGGGTGAGATTTTCAGTTTCACTTTTCATTTTAAAATGTAATCATAGAAACATTCTCCACTCCCATTCTTCAGAGATTTAAATAAACTTGTTTTAGCAGCTTAAATGCAAAAGATTTTTCAGTTCAATGACACCATAAACATACATGGCCTATTAGATTAAAAAGGCATGTTCCCTGTCCTCCCTTGTGATATACCTTAGTTTCTCCATTAATTGGCAAACAATGTTTTCTTAATTTCTTAAATTTTTCGATAATAGAATGAAAACTCAGGGCAACAGCTCCTAAACTAGTATGTCCAACTAATTTACAAACATAGCCAGAAAACCAGCATTTTACTTTTTTTTCCTAAATTGCCATATCATTTAGATTAATACCATTCATTTACATTTAAATTAAGATGGAAAATCTCTTGTTTAAATAACTTTTTACTGGAACAGTAATTGCTTGACCAGTACATCAAAGAGAATGATCAGCTAATTGAATAGTTTCCTTTAATTCTTTAGAGAAAAAACTCTCACTTTTAAAATGAATTTTACTGTATACATGGGTATAATCTGAACACAGTTCATGTATCTGAACTGATGCTTAGGGGCCAGTTCTATATATACAGATTATCTGTACCGCTCAAAAGATAAAAAGTGATTGTTCAAAATGTACCCAATTTTGGTATTGGAATGCAATCACTGCCTTATAAGACCAATTTATAAAATGTATGCGTCACATAATTTATAATGTATATTTAGTATTTCTGTGCCAGATTACTGTTATAAGCAATCTCAAAGTCCTCTGGCAGCAACAAAACAGTTGCGCTTCCTCAGTTTTCTAAATGAAACAAGAATATTCAGAAAAGTCATGGATTTTCCAGCTTCCGATGTTGCCATCTCTTATGGCTTTTATTGCATCTCTTGCAATACTTGGTGTGGTTTTTTTTTTTTTCTTCTTAAAGCTCCATTTCTTGGAGTCATTGTGTTGAGAATCTCAGTTTTAATTTTTACAGTGTTCTGGGGAAAAGCTTGAAAATGTAAACCCTAAAGGCAAAAAAAAAAGACAAATAAAAAGAGCCACAAATGTATTATTTTTAAAAAGTTGTCATTTTAAAGATAGTCTTATGAGTGCGTTAGTTTTCATGATGTATTTCCTTTAAATTCTCTGGAGCCTTTACTAATTCTAACTGACCCGCCCCCATATTAAACATGTATATAAAGATACATTTATTTTTTAACTTTTAAAAATAAAGTTACTGTTTCTACCAATCCCATCTTTATATTTACAGTTTGAAGTCCAATGCACACACATTATTCCCATGAATTAAGATCAACAGCTCTTTTTGCACTGTTTTTGTTTTGTTGTTTTTATTTTTTTTTTAACCTCTTTGGGCTGTCATGTAAGGGAAATAGGCTATCTACTTAAAGATTGGATACGTAGTTAATTGACGCTGTTTATTAAGTTTTGAGCAGAGGCACATCATGCTGCCTTTAGAGAGCTGGGGAATATATAGGTACTTGTGCAGTCTGGACTGTTATGCCCTTAACTTTTCAAAGCAGTACCATGTGAAAAGAATTAGTGTCAGAATCAATAGAACTGGAAGGGAACTCAAGAGGTCATCGAGTCCAGTCCCCTGCCCTCACAGCAGGACCAAGCACTGTCTAGATCATCCCTGACAGGTGTCTGTCTAACCTGTTCTTAAATATCTCCAGTGAGATGATTATTTAAAAACATTTTACTAAATGACCCAAAAGCAACAAGGGAGGCAGTTACACGGTTTAAAAAAAAACAAAAAAAATCCAACTACCTAGCTTAAAGGGGAAGTGAAGGCAGTTACAAAAAATAAAAATATATTAATCTGGAAAAAAAGGGAAGCTGATGGTAATGAATATAAATAAGATGAAGTTATTTACCTTATGCAGCAACGATGGTTATAATATAGTCCCTCATTAGCGGGAACAGCTTGGAAGAAGCTGCTTGGCTGTGGTCCCAAGTTAGACTGTTGGAAATCCAGGCTGGCCACACAGCAGGAAACCAAGGATCATGGCATCAGATGAACTCTTGATGTTTTATGTGGTAAACCAACCTTCCTAGGATAAAGAAAAAGTTTGTTTCAATACCTGTTACATCCTGGATGTCTGTATCCTCTTTTTCTATCCTTTACTAATTAAACACAAAATACCTAAGGAAAGATACTGAGTATAGAGCAAATGAACTTGTTTTTCATATGCATGTAACTTATCTCTCTTCACATAAGCAGTATTGTAGCTCTTGAGCTGTGCTGTGGGTCTTAAACATTGACAGATGTCCCTTTTTACAATGTCAGACCAGACAGGTGTGCAAACTTAAAAAAAAAAAAAAGATTAGAAAAGACTTGACTCCAAATAGTCAAACTAGTGCATGGGACTCTTAATTTCAAGAGTTCTATTGCTGTAAATGGGACTTCTGGGTAAATTTTCTTCTCTGTTCTGAAAATTTAGGAATTAAATTGTGCTTCATTCACCACTGGTCAGGTTGGTGTAGAGTATTGTTGTATACAGTCACAAAAGTGAATTTCTTCAAACAGTTGGGAGTGCCTTGCCATCTCAGCAGTCCTTTCTTGGTGTGTGACTGTTGCTAAATAGAAGCTAGTTATCAGGTCATACAGATATGACATGTCATCTTAGAGTATCACTTGATCCTCTCCCACTACAGCCTTATTTAGCATTCTTGGTCTGTTTCCTAGGATTTGGATCTAGAATAGCCTCTGCTCTGGCTGGCACATTCCAACCTGATGTATTTGTCTTTCCAATATTACTGTGGTCAGCACATGGACATCAACTCCAAAATTGGCACATTGCATAGATTTTTTTTTCTTTCTGTTTTGGTGCTCTAGAAATACAAATACAGTAAAACCTGTGTTATCTGGCATACTCGGGGATTAGGATGTTCTGGTTATCTAAAAATTCCGTTATCCAAGGGTCCCATCAACCTAGGAAAAACCAATGGACAATACTAGTAAAACTCAAGTTTTTAATATTGGTGGTTCTGTAGTGTGAGGCAGTTGGTCTCACATTTCTATTTTGAGTTAAAGATGATTAGTACTACTTAAATAAAAAAATAAGCCAGTCGTGGTAAACCAAGCCAGGCCTGTGCAACTGAAGATGTGACAGTATTGTAGCTGGGGGCAATGCCTGTTAAAAAAGTTTTCTGGTTAAGAGTGCCAGATAACAAAGGTTTCACTGTATTCCCCTTTAAGTGTTTAGGACAAAGTCAAAAAGTTCTCCTTTATTCTTTCATTTATACTTTTTTGTTTTTGTTTTTTGCCAATTTTTTCTTTGGAAGATAAGTATTTTTCCTGAGGACATCTTCTCTGTATTTTTCACCTCTCCTGCCATTCCGTATCATTATTTTGTACCATAAGATTCTTATGCTAAATTGATCAATTATTGTAAAAGGCAGAAGGGAAGAAGAGATCTTTATTCCAGTAGTAGGCTTTTAATGGTTATACGTTTGTTTGTTTGTTTGTTTGTTTAATTAACAGATCCATTCTTTTATAACACACATTTTAAAACGTTAGTTGCTTTTCCTATTGTACTGAGTGTATTTGAGCCTTCCCTCTATCTTTGTGTAGTATCCAGTCAGGAACTATAAAAGCCACTTACTTTACTGTAACTGGTGTTCAAAGATGGCATCCTCTGAAAAATATTCACCAGATGCCTGACCATATGAATTCTAAATTTTTTTGTTAAACAAACAAACCTCTCAGATCACTCTTAGGACTATGAACTGGTCTTGAAAGATTGGCACTTTGATGTTTGTAACTGACAATCTAATCAGAGCAAGTCTTACTTTGAAATGTATGCTTGATAAGCAGCTTATGTAGTTGTGTGTATGGATATATGAGACAACACTGCTTTATAGAAGATGCTATTTATTGTCAGACCCCACCAGATACATGTAAGTAAATCCAGTTTCCAGAGTGTTAGCAAAGAAACTGCCAGTTAAGGAAAGATTAAACAGATAAATGAGAAACAATATTTAAAAAAAACCCTGTTTATAGAATTTTGCCTGCATATTTCAGTTTTTAGGTTAAATAATTGTATAGCTATAAATCTGATGTCAATCATTTAATGGAAAAATAGAATTGTTTAGATTCCATTTAAGAAATTCCATTGCAACATTAGGAAACCATCAATCAATACTTGACACTCGAGATATCAAAATAAAAGTTTAAAGGGTCTTTTGCCTTCAAACATTTATCCTCCCTTCTGTTGCTGTTTAATGGGAGTTGGATACTGAAACAGATGGGAAATAAGAGAATTTAGATCCCTTACATGAAGATTCTCTAAAGTTCCACTTATCTACTATTGTTGTGTTCTGTCGGGATGTATATGCTTTGGCTGCTGTGCACATTCTAAGACTCTGAAAGGTGGAAGGACCCTAGAGTTTGGGCTGGAGCTGGATCCCCAATATCTATACTGCAGTTAAACAGCTCCTTAGCCCAAGCCTCATGAGCTTGAGTCAGGCCAGCCACAGGCTTCTAATTGCAGTGTAGACATAACATGTATGCACATAAACTGCTTGACTGTGAAGAAGAGCAGACTGAATATATGTAGCATAAAACCACATGTAAACATTATGAATTTAGAAAATACAGAAAAACAGAAAAGTTTAATGTAAAAATATAAGCTCATAGCAATAAAATAGTACTAGAGATGTAGCTGTGTTAGTTTGATCTTGCTGAAACAAAAGAAAGGACTACTATGCAGCACTTTAAAGACTAACAAGATGGTTTATTAGGTGATGAGCTTTTCTGGGCCAGACCCACTTCCTCAGATCCAATTCTGAAAGAGAATTGAATTGGCATGACCATACATACCAAAGAAATACAGTGAAAATAAAATAGTTTCTGTACTTTAGATATCTGTTATCACAATGAGCAAGCACACTCTCCATCATTAGCAGCAGTTCCTGAACAGCTTAAAATATCAGAAGGGTAGTTGTGTTAGGCTGTCTCTGCAAAAACAATGAAGAATCCTGTGACACCTTAAAGACTAACATTTATTTGGGCATAAGCTTTCATGGGCAAAGATCCATTTTGTTAGAGGCATCTGACAAAGTGTATTTTTGCCCGCAAAAGCTTATGCCTAAATAAATCTGTTAGTCTTTGAGGTGCCACAGGACTCCTTGTTGCTTGAACAACTTCAATGAACCATGTAAAAATATGTTTGTAGTGGTACTAGTTTGTGTGATTGGTGCATTATATCTGATAGACAGTTGTAGCTACAATTACGCGAGGTTTCTGTATTAACCATTAGATTCAAGTTGCCAAAGACTTGCTTTGTTGCCCGTTTTCCCAGCCTGCATCTGTTGCAGGTACACTGAGAGACTTTTTATTGGGTATTTGTAGACTGCCACATTGGCCTCTTACTTTAAATGGATTGACCCCTTAAATAAAAAGTCATGATTTTCCAATGCTTAAATCCTCATCTAAAATGAACATGCTTTTAGCTGTTGGAGCTGTGGACTGTTAATTTCAAGTGTTTAATTTGAGTTCACTGTTACTGAAGCAGTCTGGGACTGTAAGTCAGACTGGCCCTCTTTAGGAGTCCTGTACACGTGTACAATTATGCTAGCAAGGTAGGTTGGTTTAAGAGTTCTGTTGGGTCATTTTAGTTAACTGTATGTAGAATTTTCCATAATAGTACAATGTAGGTAGAACTAAACCAGGGGTGGCCAACCAGTTACAGACGATGAGCCAAAATAGTGGTGGATACAGCGCAAAGAGCTGAGGGGAAAAAAGTTGTTGCAGGGGGAGGGGGAGGTAGAAAAAAGGGCCAGGCCGCAGCCCTTTTAAGAGCAGAACAGGCATTGCCCTTTTAAGGTGGCTAGTTTGAAGTCTTCACCGGCGACCCATACAGACAGAAACACGCTGCCCCTTTCAAAGCCATGAGATGCTGGTATGGGAGCCACAATTTTTTCTTTGAAGAGTTGCATGCAGCTCGCGAGCTGTGGGTTGGCCACCCCTGAACTAAACAGTCTGTCTCCCATACCTAAAGCATTAAATACTCTCCTATATATTTCTCATCAGTAATTATGTGCAACAATTATTAGAAGATGTTTGTTTTTAGAGACTTTGAGGGAAAATGTAATCATATCTGGACAGGGTTAAGGTTATTAGTCTGCTGTAGAGTAGTGTTTTGCATTAAATTGGTCAGTTTTTAAAATGAATGCTCCAGGTATGTGCTACCTCACTTCTCAGGGGGACGTGATTTCATAAATAATTAAAGACAAGTCTTTGTTAGTTACAGGATGAAGAGCGCAGACGGCAGCAACAGTTAGAAGAGATGCGTAAACGAGAAGCAGAAGACAGGGCCAGGCAAGAAGAAGAGCGCCGACGCCAGGAGGAGGAGCGGACCAAGAGAGAGGCTGAAGAAAAGGTCATGGTCCTCTGAGTGCAGCAAGAATTCTTTGTAGGCTTCACCTACTTAGCCTGACCATTAACAATTTGGTTTTGCTATGGGGTGTGTGTGAATATATTAACATGGTGGTAATATTCCTGGGCTGAGTCCCTCTACCATCCATAATAGTACAGCCCCTGGCTTAACATCCAGACTCATATCATTCTTGACTTTTTAGTAACTCTCAAGCAATAACACGACAGAAATCTCAGGCTAAGTGGTCCTCCCTGAGCTTGTTTGTCACTAGTAGAGTTTACCTTCAAAGCCTTCTTTACCTTGGCTTTCTAGTTTCTTCTGCCTGAAAGAATCATTCTCTCACTGTTTTTATCTGAGTTGGAGCTGACTGTCCTATCAGTAATCATCCTGGAACTTAATGCAGAGTTTTAGTACCTAAGACTTACAGTGACTTGATAGAAGAACCTTGTATTGTCTTTGTTGGGTATTTTAGTGAAATTCACTGAAATTAAAATCAGAAAACAAAAAATTAAGTTTGATCTTGTAGGTTTTGCATCTATTTTTTTTATACAAAAAGAAAAATATAGTCTATGGAATTCAGAGATGCAGAAGTGGAAAGAATGTTCCACCATATTTTTGTTACATTTGTTTGAATCTTTTATGCAGGAAGCTATTAGAACTGAATGTGATCTAGCAGAAATTGGACTATACACTCAGGCACATGTCCAAAACTCCAGACTTTTAGATCCCTTAAACTTCTTAGCATCATACAGGAGTTTATCCATGTTTTTTTAGAAGATTTCAATCTTTTTACTTAACTTTCAATGTAGTAGATGTAGAACTATCCTACCCACTTTAAGGATACGTCTAGACTACATGGCTCCTTCAATGGAGCCATGTAAAATAGTTTATTCGGCATAGTCAAAGAAGTGGGGATTTAAATAATTACCTTGTGAAATGAGGTTTACCGGAGCTGTCGACAAAGGCTTCCTTTGTCGACCACGCTGTATCTAGACTGCCAGGCTGTGCTGGATCAGCTGATTGTCAGCACAGCATGGCGGCCATTTTTATTTTAATGAAGCGGGGATTATTTAAATCCCTACTTCTTTGACTATCAGGTTTCTTCAAAATGAAAAATTGGATTGTAATGAAACTGTGACTTCAGAATAGAGAAGGATGTTTTAATGCTAGGAGCAGCACCTGTGGAGAAGATGAAGTAGGGGAAAATTTTAAAAGCTCTAAAACCTGTTTTTCAGTGTTCTAAGAATAATGGACTAACAATGAACAATAAATAACTAAATAAATCTGAATGAATCATTTTCCAGGGGAAGTGGTTACAACCCTGTCACCGAGATATCACACACAGTTGGACTCTGCCCATGCCGCTTCCCGCAGCTCCCCTTGGCTGCAAAGGATGAAACTGAGCCAATGGGAGCCACGAGGCTCCGTGGCCGCGGTGCCGGTAAATAAACAAACTGGAGCAGCCAGTTAATGTGTTTGAGAGTGATTCCACAGAACACTTTCAGAAACACTGCTTTAGAGTATTTAGGTGGCACTAAATTTGTAACCAACAGAAGGGTAACTAGCTCAGACTTTGTTAGTTAAGAAGATTTTTGGGCTGTTTAAGAAGGGTATATATTTATTTAGTTGAATTTATTTTTTTAGTGTATATCCAAAACTGCAGGCACCCTGCCATAAATTGCAAGTGTTTTCCAAGAAGCTGTACTATCCACCCTTAATTTAACAAGAAATAATGTTCTGCCTGTCTGATTCCAAAATACAAATATCCAGAAGTCAGTGAATCAAAAAATGATAGAATTTGACCTTCACAGGTCAAAGTCTGAAATAGAACTGTTAACTCACAATAGAGTTCTGACAGGAGTTCATGCAAATTAAGTGCTTTTTATTTCAAAGAACAATAAAAACTCTAAACTGGAAAAATATAGGAAACAATTCACATATGGTAGTAACATTGTACCTCCTCGGATGAAAAAGTTCAAATATGTACACTAGCATATTATGCACATTATTTTTGTCAAAATCACCCAAAAGTTCAGTGCAGATTATTTTTTATGGCCGTACAGAAACATCACATGTATAGCGTTTTCTTCATGAGTTTGTAGAAGACACTTCAAGAGAGTTTAAAGTATTTTTAAAAAAAGGTTATATTGCAGAACTTGCAATTTGTTCTTGCATGATGTTTATTCTAATGTCTGTAGTTTATGCTTATAGAATCAGTGAGCTTCAAATGTCTGTTGAAGACCTGTTCAGAAGAGATAAGGCAATTGTATTCTCTTGCAAAGTTCCTTTATAATAGGGCTACTCAACTTTGGAAGCCCGGGGGGCCACAATGATACTCACAGCACATGCTGAGGGCCACAACTTAAGTGGGTTGCATATATATACAAATAGCTTCTTTCACACTGACGGGCATGAATACAAAGCACTTCCCACAATGCCCCAGTGCTCCTGGCTCCTCCTTTCTGGGAGCCAGAAACATGGACACCCCATACACATCTTTTCCAGTCAGCCCATCTGCTTGTGCGTTTCAATGCTCACCCTCCCCCGGGAGACGCCTTGCTGTTGTGGAGCGTGTTCCCAGTGGAAGTCATGTTCACAGGATCCCACCTGTGGGCTGTGTGTTGAGCCTCGGGTAAACCCAAACTGCACCGCGAACATACAGACTGTGGGCCACATGCAGCCCATGGGCCATGTGTTGAGTAGCCCTGCTTTATAAGATGATGACCTATTTGTCTTTCATTTTTCTTAAATACATTCAGCTTTGTGAAATCCTTACTTTATCAATTCAAACTTTTTTTTTAAAAGGTCAGTTTAGGGAATTCATTAGTGGAACAGAGTTTTATTTTTGTTAACACAAGTATGGTGTCAGCACAGACCATGCAGCAACTCCAGAAATAACTCAGAATTAACACTGTTACTAAATAATTCTGTCAGTTTCACATTAGTAAATATACTCTTTGTATAATGATTTGGTTGGTTTCTTTACTCATTACAGGGAAAGGGAGATGTTCAGTTCTCTTGGGGAGAAAAACTTGAATCCATCCTGTTTCTCTTGTTTTGATCACTGCACTTTTCTTTTCTATGGGTCTACAGAGGCGACAGGAGGAGGAATATTACAACCGTTTGGAAGCTGAAAGGCGTAGACAGCATGATGAGGCAGAACGAAGATTATTGGAACCTGACGAGCCTGGTCTGTACAGACCTCCGCTTCCACGGGAATATGAGCTCCCACCCCCACCCCCCTCATCTAATGCTCCTCCTCCCCCACCTCAGCGAAACACCTCTTACCTCAAAACACAGGTCCTCTCCCCTGATACGGTTTATACTGCCAAGTTTGTTGCATACAATGATGATGATGAGGAGGATTCCACTCTAGCAGGTCAGGATAAGTACTCCAACACAAGAAAATCCTATGGTGACCTTCCTCCTGCCACCCTTCCGCCGCAGCAGCCCTTCCACCAGCCGCGCCCAGTGTCAGATGGCATCTTTCTTTCCAACTCATTCCAGCCACCCTCGGTCAATGCCAACAGTACTGCTTCCAAAACAAGTCATCCCCTACCCCCATCAAACAAATCAAGTTTCTTCTATCCCAGCAGCCCAAAAGGTAGAAACAAAAAATGAAATCAGAATCTTTCTCTACTAAACTGTCTGCACATTTTCCACTGTGGTGCTGTATATGTAATCACTTACTGTGTGATTTTTCCCTCCCTTCCCCCTTGGTCACTATTCTCAGCATGGTGATCTAACTTTAATCTTGATATCAGTGTGAATGCTCCTATTTGTAAACATTTTAATCTTTTAAATTTCCTTGTTCCTCTCAAAATCCCATCTTTCATGCAATGAAGGAAAAACAATCAATTTGACTGTTGCGCAACCAGTTCCAAGTACTGTTGGTTTTGGCTTTCATTCTGTACCTTCTCAGTTATTTTATTTCATTGACTGTGCCTTGGATGCTTCTATACATGTTTTCCATGCAAATATAAAACATGTTTTCTGATTGACTGATTAATTTAATTAAATGGGAGGAGGCTTTTCTTCTGCTTTTAGTAGTTGGTATAAGGGGTACTCTTACTTTTTTAAATATGGTGTGCAAATGGCTTTAAAAGGATCCTTGAATACTTCTAAATCTTGTTCAGAATTAGTGATATTCGGGGCTTTTTGACATAATGAAAACATTTTTCTAGGCAGCACATAGTAGTCTTTGTATTTCTCATGCAGGTTACCTTGTGCATGAGGGGCAAGAACCTATTTTTCCAGTGCTTTCTTTCTGCTCCTTTCCTCTTCCCAGCTTGTCTTCTGTTCCTTTGCAGTCGTCTTCTTTCCCTTTACACTGCAAGCACAGCACAGTTACACTGGTAATTAGAGCTTTATTAGCATTTTACTTCTATTAATTTTCCCACCATCCATTGCCTGCAAAGCACTACAGTTTTTCTTCTGAGTGTATACAGAACCTGACTATAACCAGACTGAAGTTCATTGCTAGATTTTTGGATTCAAATAGGAGAAAGTTCATAACACTTGAGCCTTTGAATGTGGATCTCACTGTAGGTGCATGTTGCATCATGCATAGGATTTTTTAAAATAGTGTCCATTGGAGCCCCACATGTGTCCTGTGCGCCTCTGACCTCCTGTTCCCTCAATTCTGTCTTACCACCCATTACAACAAGATGGAATCCAGTGATTATATTTGTCCTTTTCTCAGCTAGTTTTGTTAAAGAAAATCTATTTTTATCATTCTTATTCTCTATTTTATTTAATTTGGGTGATTCAGTAAAACCCCAATCCATACATACCCTTCTTTATTGGGGGGAGATGTGCCTTAAATCAACCATCATGGTAGACGCTAAATCTTCAGGGTTTTAACCCTGCCTAGCCTGCAACAGACTCATCTCTCTGGTTAATGGGCATTATCAATGTTTTGGTTTGTCTGAAGAACAGCCATAAGTGTTCAGTGTGTAAGTTCTCCTCAAGGACTCTGCAAGTCAAGCGACATATGGCTAAAACTACACCTACATCAGCAGTTGATGAGTGCTTTACTTACAAGGTACCAGAAGAGTTACTGTCGTCTACTTCTCCCTCAGGCAGTATAGCGTAGGGGCCAGTACTGAAAGAAAGGCAGGAAAAGACATCAAAATTGGCACTAGCCACAACATACAGACTGTTGTGGCCCTGGAGCCTTCAGTTTGGATTGCTGCTACACCAAGATCAGTTCCAACAAACCCATCATTGGATCAATACATTCAGAGCTCAGACTGGTATCCTATCACAAGGGCAAGATCAAAAGACAGACTCCATACATGATTTCAGACTTTAAGAGCCACCATTGTAGGAGTAGCACCATTCTTCCAAGAATAGGATGTATAATACCTCTGCTAAGATAGGAGTGTGGTGGCTGAGTATGACTAAGATAGTGTTCTCCACAAGAACAGATCTTGATACAGAGCAGGAAGCCATGTACCAGAAAAACACATTCTAAATGGAAGAGACTCTTGTTACAGGTAGCTCATTGTGATTGGAAATCAGTCCAGACCCCTGAAACTGGGATGCTTGACTACCTATTTCATTCAAAGCCAGGTGGCCTTACATTCATCTCATTTAAGGTCCATCTTGTAGCAACTTGAGCTTACCAGCTACCTGCTCATTCATGTGTTATATCTGGCCTCCTCCAATTGATAAACTTCAGAACTAAGGTTTATTAGATATTAATCCAATGGTGAAAGAACTTGCCCCTGCCTGAGACCTCAATGTACTTCTCCTGAGACTTAAGGACCCTCAAATCTCTCCAAATGCTTTGTGCATCATCACCTCATTAGACATTCTTCTGAATGACTATGCAACCAGAAGAATGAGCAAAGTTCAAGCTCTTATGGCAAAATGTCCTTATGTGACTTTCCATAGGGGCAAGGTGGTGCTGAGATATCACCCTAAATTCATTTCTAAAGCAGTCATCAACTATCCTACCTATTGTCTTCCCAATCACTTGTTAGACTTATCCAATTCTTATTTATTGACAGGACTAAGCTTTTCAGGCTATTACCATTGCTATTTTCTAGCGTGACCTTTTAGAATGCACAGCTAACTCTATCTCATCATAAAGGATATTGAAATGGATTACACAATGCATCTCATTGTGTTACCAGCTTGGCTGCCTGGTATGCATCTCCCTCCAGATATCAAGTCTATTGTACCAGAGTGCCAGCAGCATTCTCTGCCTGCTTCAGTGATGTACCAATCTCAGAAATATGTAAGGCAGTAGTATGGAATAACACACTGATTTTTGTCAAAGGCTGTGCCTTGCACTTAGCTGGCAACTCAGATGTCAAGTTTGAAAGTACAGTAATGCAGTCACTATTCAATTGCTACAGCTGGCAGACTTTGTTCCCATCATTCTGAGAGGGGATACTTCTTGCCAATCACTTACTATGAGATCTACATTGACACTCTGAAAGAAGCAAAAATGTTTATCCTACAGTTACCATGATTCTTAGAGATAGTATAGTTGGTGTGCATCCCCACATTGAACCCTCAGATGACATGTACTTTAAGTTGCATGGGGATTGAGGGAGACATGTAACTGCTCTGCCCTTTACGCCCTTGCTGGGGAGCTCAGGGAGACACAGAACTGCTACGCAGCTCACTCACACACACACACTCAATCCTATATAGGGACGTTAACATGCTTTTTTGGGGACGGGAGGGTATAAATGTGTAACTGCTTTTAAGTTGGCTCCCTCTGAGCACTGGCTCGCCTCCCCTTCTACCAGCTGCTTCTGATACAGAAGCAGCAGTGGGAAGGCAGGGGGCAGGGCTTTGAGTTGAACCGTTAAGGTTAACCAATAAGCCTAGGCTCATCAGTTAACTATTTAAACTAGGGATGTTAAATTTTGTTTAAAAAACTACTTAACTAGACAGTGGATTTTTCCATCTACTAGTTGATTAATTGATAAGTAGGGGAACTACACTGAGGTTAGCTCCTGGCCCTGGGAGCTAACCCCAGTATGGACTCTGCCTTTTAAACATATTAAGAGCTTGCTGGCTGTTTTAAAAAAAAAAAAAAAAAAGGTGCAGCATCTGGGACTGGGCATAAGCCAGAAATCAGCTGATTCCTGGCTCACACCTGGTCACTGCTACTCCCCACAGAGATGGTGCTGGGGGGAGAACTAGCTTTTAAGATGACCTCCCCCCCGCACTGCCTCTGATAGACAGCAAGGGTGGGGGGAATGACTAGTTGAGGAACTAGTCGACTATCTGATAAGCTTTTGCTTTTTGCTCACATCCCTTATCTTGTACGCATGAGGTAAATGTGCTCCTATGGTGAAATCCACACCAAATACATCATCTCAAATCATCACATTTACTTTAGGGCAAGTAACCATTCTTTTCACAACTCAGTCCTACCTCAAAGTGTTTGTACTCCCGATGATGACTGATTGTGGCTGATTATATTTAAAAGAAAATATGCCTGTAATAAATATTCCCCTTAATTATCAGAAATGCATTCAATGATGATACCATTTGTTTATTATAAATAGTATGCTGGAACAGGCCCAGCACTAACACCTCTTAAAAATTAACAATTAGCAATTTTTATCCTTTCAAAATATTTTGCTTTTCTATACACTTGAAATGCTCAACTACAGCCATTTTGAGATTGAATGTAAAACATGCTTCAATCATAATACAGTGGCTTAAAAATGCTGTAACTGCTCTTTCTGATTAGGTAGTTCAATGGCTGTATGTGTTTAAGCTGAATAATTTGTAGCCACTGTTCACTCTCCATCCACACTCACCCATCCACCAACCACTAAATCCTTTGCCTTTCAATTAAATTTTCTAACCCTGCATTCTGTTGACTTTCATATACCAAGAAAAAAGAGCAGAAAGTGGAATCTCAAGTGAGATACCCAGCAGTACTCGTTTAGTTTTTCAATAAACATTCAGGACCTTTTCCAAGTCAGATCAATGTATGTGGTTTTGGAAACAATTGAACATTGTAGTATGATGCTTCACCTTTACCTTAATACATAACCAAGACAACTAATTCTAATTACTTTTTCACAATTTCAAAATAGCTTATAGGAATAGGTTAAACACTCTACCTGACTGCTCAACCTTCTGTGAAGACGTGTAAAATAAAAATGCAAAGCCGTTTGCACAAAATGCAGAATTCATTGTGCAGCTTGCCATCTGTCTATCTCACTAGCACTGTAACATTATTGTTCTTCACAGCTCTTTGCTACTATAAATGCTAATCTTGGTAACCATGCTTCTGCACTCTACCAGCTTCTTCCACTGGATTACCTAAGGAACTGGTTTAAAATATTGGTTCTATCAAATTGGGGCATATAATCAAGTTTTTAAATACGATTTGAACTACTACTTCTTAGCTAACAATTACAATGTCCAATAAAGTATTAAATTGTTAAATAAATACAATGTATTAATACCCAAACAAGTTATTTTATTGATGCTTAACCTTTTAATTATCTGATGTTCAAAATACACCAGTGAAAGAAGCAAATATTTCCTTCTGTTTGGAGAAAGGCTCACAAGACATGACATTTATACTATGTCAGAAAACCAAAAATATTTGAAAACAAATTGGAGAATCGTGATGGTTTATTTGACTGTCCTAAAAATACCAGTGATTAAGAAACATACTTAAAAGCTGACTATGATAAAACTTTTCAATTGGAAACCTATGTTTAGTCTTGTGGCCTTTGGAAAGGATTAATATATTATGTAAAACTGTGTATTTTATATGAACTTAAAACTAAAGATGCAGTGCTGTAAGCGATTTGGATGAAAGAAGACAGATAATTACAGAAGTGAGACTTGAATAGTCATCCTCCAAATTTTACAGGTTTCAGTTTCCAGATATTTTTACAACTTGGCTAAATAAAGATTAAAATAACATCAAATTTTGAATTGTCATATTGGCGAACACTAATGCTAGTAATATTCATCCTAGTTAACTTAACTGGAGTTGCTTTTTTTGCTTCAATAAAACCTTGTGACCGAGATCCATAGAAAAATTGCTGCGCATAAGTACATCATTCTAGATCTAGACACTTAATATTTGGTTTCATTTTTGTATTATAATAAACGAGCCACAAGAAAAATAACTCTAATTTGATACATGTCATTTTGTTGAAAATATAATTTGCTTTCTCATCCTCTAATTTTATTATTTATCAAGCTAAATTGCAGTTTTAGGAAGAGACTGGCATGCAGAGAGAGCTCCAAAACAGTATTTTTATTCCTTTTACAAAGTTTAGAAATAATAGTTTGAAAGTTAGTTTGAGAGTTTTTTACTTTTGCAAAGAGCACTGCACCTTTTAAAAATAAATTGAAACTTGTTTATATTATAACTGCCATCTTTCAACTGTAGCTTTTATATTCTTTTGCATAAGGACCAAATTCTTACACTGGATCTACAGGAGCAATTGTTGGAGCCCATGAAGTTTATCGGGATCCAAGAGAGAAAAGATCTAAAAGGTGAAATAAAGAATAAATTCTTGAAATAGTAATCTGTATTCAGACTTAACTAGCTGATGATCTTTGGAATATTTTCAATTCTTATGTCATACCATTTGATGCATATCTCTATGTAAATCTTTCTCATTGGTTAAAGTCAAAAGCTCTTATTTAAGCCTAGAAAAGATATTTTCAAAGAGCATAAGAACATTCAGGACAGTGTGAAACAATTTTATAGCTGGTTTTGGGATATCTTGGATTATCAAAATAGAATTTGGCTTTATATGCTTTTTCATACACATGGTATTTTAAAGTAAATGTTGTAATTGTGTGTGTAAACAGAGGCATCACAAGATTTTTGACTACCTCAACCAGGTTTATAAATTTGCACACACAGAGTGCAGTACACTTCATATGAAGCTTTTACTAAGCTTGTAAAGTAGATAGCTAACATAGACTGTATTGCACATGCATATGTGGCTAATTTAGTTGCAAAGTGTATTGAAGGTGTATATTGAGTCAAGGATACTACAAGTATCAGAGGGGTAGGCGTGTTAGTCTGAATCTGCAAAAACAACAAGTCCTGTGGCACCTTATAGACTAACAGATTTATTGGAGCATAAGCTTTTGTGGGCAAAGACCCACTTTGTCAGATGCTTATCACAGTGTAGTCAAGGATTCTACAGGAGCCTTTAATTTGGTTCTTTAACACCTTGTAAAGTGAAAAGGGGTTGGGGACAGCCAGTGTGCATTTCATAAGGCTCACTGAATAGAAGCTCTGATGAGCCTTAAGTGGAGCCAAATCACCTTTTACCTGGCACTTGTAAAGGAAGATGAATCTTATCTACATGTTCATCTACCAGAGATGGTCATAAAAGACCTCTGCTTAATGGCTCATCTGAATGAAAACCCTGTAGTGTTGTCATTAAGAAAAAGCCATTCATGACTTGAATAACGATCTTTTAGTTAGAAGGCAAGAAGATACCAGATAAGCTTATGCAGTGCTGAAGAACCCTGGTCTTCAGCAGCAGGGATTGAACCTTCAACCTTAGGGTCTAAATCAGGCCTGGGCAAAACACCCTCCGTGGGCTGGATTCAGCCTACCAAGCCACTGGATCCGGCCTGCAGATGCAGCAGGGAGTCTCAAGCAGACTTTCTTGCTTGCCCCATCCCCTGCTCAGAAAAGCAGTTGTGGGACTGCTTGTGTTCCACAAACTGTGAGCCCGGAGGGTAGTGGGGAGTGGTGCTGCATGGCTGCTCCCACCCCCAACACAATCCCATTGGCCAATTTTTGGCCAATGGAAGCTGCCTGTTTGAAAAACAGGCAGCATGTGAAGCACCAATCCACCCCTCCCTCCGGCTCTTCTTCAAAGAGCATATAGCCCTGCAGCCTGTGCGGGAACTGGGCAGGCTCCTGCCTGAGAAACATGCTGGGCTGCTAGCTGGGAGTCATCACACAGGTAAGTCTCCCGGCCAGAGCCTGCCTCTGGCACCTCATTCCTTCCCTTTCCCCTAGTTCCCCCCATTTCTATCCCCATCCCACATAAGCCAAACCCTCTGTCTCCCTCGCCCCTCCCCCCCCCAGCCCATGCCCTCTCCCAGACCTTGCCTCCCAATCCCCTGCCCCAGATCACAATCTCCCCCTGCCCTAGGTCACAACCCAAACCCCTGCACCCCAATCCTGTGCCCTAGGTCACAACTGCCTCAACCCAAACTCCCTCCCAGACCTCACAGGCTTTATTGCACTCAAATCCCTTACTCCAGGGGTGGGGAAGACAGCCTCCATGGGCCAGATCTGGCCCACCAAGCTGAATGATCCAGTCCATAGCTGCCCTGCCACTCTATTGCCCCCCAGGCCAATCAAGACCTGGGGATGGGGGAGATGGCAGTTCTCTCTAGGCACTTGGGGGCAAGGGCAAAGACTTAATGCACTTCCCCTGTCCCCAGGCAATCAAGGTCTGTGGGCAGGGGAGTATGGGAAGCCTCTGGTGCTGCCCCTTCCACCCAAGGCCATGCCCTTTCTGGGGTGGCCTGCAACCACTTCAGAAATTTGTGAACTGGCCCCCCTTCAAAAATTATTGCCCACCTCTGGGCTAAAGCTATGTACCTCTAAAAGCCTTAGCTGAGAGCCAGTTGGCTGTTAGCTCATGTGGTAGAGCAGACTTCATTCTCCCTTGTCAGTAGTCTTCGTGCTTCTGAGTTACACTTATATGGATGCAAAACATTTATGAAAAAAAGTTTAAAATTAGGTTTTGTAACAAACATTTTGTTTCTTTCAGTCAAGATACAGATTTACCTGGAGCACCAGAGAATTTGACATTCAGGGAACGCCAACGACTTTTTTCCCAGGGCCAGGATGTATCTAATAAAGTAAAGGCTTCTAGGAAATTAATGGAACTGGAAAATGAGTTGAACACAAAATAAGATAAAAGCACCTTATAAAATATTACTGAAAGATCTCTGAAATAAGGGAATGGGACGGGGCTGTTCAAGACAAGAGAGTGTATTGTCTATGAAGAGTGAGTTTGATTCCTCTGTATCTGACTGTTAATTGAGTAGAGATTTGCAATAGCAAGAATACTGATTATCAAGAGCTTGTGGTTTATACAATTAAAGCACTGTATAATTTTAATTCTATGAATCACGTGAAGGTCACTTTTTCTTTTTGTTTTGGGTGTTAACTTTTTCTGCAATAGACCAAGTAGCACTTATCAAAGATAAGTTCTGTTTCCTGGTCTTTTACAGACATACTTTGTGTTTAGCTGCTGAGCAGAGAGAGTGACAATAGTTTGAACTGCTGAAATTAATCTGCACTAGATGTTGATATCTGTAGGTTGTTTGATGCAGAAGCCAATCTCTGAGCTGTTTTACGAAGGTTTAAATTTATATATACACAAGTTTGACATATTGTATTCTGTTCATACAGACAATTAGCATATCAGCACAAATCTCTTATTACCTAGCATTGTAGTATAACCAGTTTGAGTTGAAATAGTTTTAATCCTATTGGCATTTTTGTTTCGGTCAGAAATGGATGCATAACAAGCTGTTGAATCCATAACCATGGAAAAGCATATCCATGTGTACATCCCTCTTGGAAATGAAGTGTCTTGTTTACAAACCTCTTCAAAGAAAACAAAACAAAACTGTGGATATAAAAAATCTTACCATTTTTTTTTTTTGGTTTGGTTTAACACTGTACTGAAATACCAGAATATAACAAGCAATATTTAACAGGCTACCTTAGTGGCCCTATCATAACTAGGACCAAAATGTTAGATGATTCCAGTTCCCAAAGGCTAGCAAAACCAAGACATGCATTTCCCAAACAGGGTAGGATAGTGTTCAGCATGATTGATGGGAGTTTTATAGCAGTTGAGCTACCTGCTATTTTTGGATGGGAAAAAAAAAGGGCATTGCATAGAGTAAGACTGATACTTGTTTGAAACATCAAATACAATATTGCTGGTTGCGAATATGAATTTGAAAGTGAAATGGCTTGGCTTATTATCCTGACAGCATACCTCCATTATTGAAACTAGTGCTAGTCATGCTTCAGTCTATCTGGTTTTACTTGCATCCTTTTTATATTGTGTTTATACTGTAAAGAATCGGCTCAGCAGTTCAAGCTATTTTTACACCTT
This sequence comes from Apalone spinifera, assembly GCA_030068395.1. NCBI lineage: Eukaryota > Metazoa > Chordata > Testudines > Trionychidae > Apalone > Apalone spinifera. Next base: position 73,231,395 of record CM057847.1, on the reverse strand, counting down.
GTAATAGCCTTATTTAATTTTAAATTGTTGAATTTTTGTCCCTTCCACTGTTGTTTCTTCAGCTATGCATATATGGCTGATGTTGGGGATAAGGACCTCATCAGAGTTTGTTTCTCTTTGTGTGATGTTGAGACAAAATATATTATTGTGATTCCAGACAAATTTTCTATTTGCAAAGCCCTAAACTGGGCTTTAGATGATTTTTCTGTATCATATTGTTCTCTTATAAATATATATTTAGGGAATTATGCACACTTCCAAATACAGAGGGGTAGACTTTCACTGCCTTAGAAAAGATATCACTTTTAATAAGAGTTGTATGATAAATAAATGCAAGTTAATGAAAATTGGAGTGTAAATATTTGTTTTTTACATACTTCAGGTTTCTTATTTGAAAGTGTGCTTTTACAGTTTCACCTGTTAAATATGAAGTAGGAGATTAAACTGATTCAAAGTGTTAATGAAGGATTTGCATGCTTGCTATGTCTGTCAATCAGGAAAAGCAAGCCTCTCCCAATTTATCTAGAAAACACTAGCAGCCTTACAGTGACAAAATACTGTTTTCCTAAGAAAAAAAATTATGCTGTGGCTGGAATACTGTTGCTGCTAGAATCTGAAAAGGCTTAGCAAAAATATAAATATAACCTTCAGTTGAGTGGATTTGGCCGCTATTGGGCATTCGGGTCAAGTGTGAATATGTGTAAAAGTGCTTTTCATATTTGTCTGTGCATTATTATGGAAAAACATCAAAACTGCTGTAGTTTCCCATTTCTACTGTATTTCACTTGCAACCTATTTTTAATAAACTTTGTATTGTATTTAACGTGTTTTATAGAACTTTTTGTAATTGTTTTTATTTAATGCTATATTAACACTTTCATACCGTAAATACTCTTTATTATACAGCTACCTTATTTGCATCCAAAGAATAGATACCTGCCTTGCTTACAATAAAGTATATACAAAATCTGTGTAATTCACATTAGAATAAATATTGCTTAAGTGATAATTTTGAACAGTAAGTTTAAACTGGTAAACCTCCAGTGAAGTTGTCGAGTGAAATCTCAAGGTCTGTTCTTGGCCTAATGCTATTCACTATTTCAATAAATTACCTGGACCAAAAATAAAAATTAATTACTGGAAAAATTGGAAGTTGACAAAAATGGGGGGAGGGAGTAGCAAGCGATGTGCACAGCTCAGTTATACAGGTTGACCTAGATTGGTTGATAAGGTAAATGACTGACTTTCAAATGGAAAGTCACACATCTACGGACAAAGAATGTAGATTGCAGTTATAAGATGGGAGGTGCTATCATTTGATGTAACGACACTGATAAGGACTTGGGGTCATGATTGATAATCAGTCGAACATCACTTTGCAGTGTGTGGAGCATGAACACAATTATTCAAGCAGAGGAATGCGTCTTTTGAAGCAGCCCGTTATTTTGAAATAATGGGCAGCTTATTCCGACATCCCAGTAGCCCTCATTCCACAAAGGTTATGGGGAATTTTAGAATAGTGACTTATTTTGAAATTTGGAGCTGTGTAGACAGTGCCAAAATATGAAATAAACTGTTTCAAAATAGACTCAAAATAAGCTACACAAATTGGGGCACCCACAGTCACAGACCATAATGGTGATGCCGTAAATCTGTTCCCTATTTCACTTGGTCTAACTCAGCTTTCCCAAAGGAATCCCATCCTATACTTGTTTTCAATGGGGCTTACTCCAAAATTACATGCACTCTAAGCACAGTCAGTTTTAGCATTTTTGATAACTTGGAATCAAAATCTCACAGGGAGAAAGGAAAATGAGCTAGTTGTAGAAGTTTTAAGGACACCGTACATTTAATGTTCTGAGAACTTGTCTGTTACAGTTAATATTTGAAAAATTTAAAAAAAGTTTAAGGACAGCATAAAGAGACTGCTGCAATTGCAAATATGAAACATTTATATAATATTTAAATTTTAATTTAAAGACATAAGTGCTATTGTGTGTGTGTACAATTTAGTTCCTAAGGTACTGCTGCTGCATTTGCAGCTTGACACCGGTGATAAGTATTACAAATTATTAGCAGACTTATCCAGAGTTGCTTGGGTCTTTCAGGGGGTGGCAGGACTCAGGGCAGGGCCTTGGGGATGTGTGTGACGGAGTGCAGGAGGCTGCAGAGAGGGGAAGGAGTGGGAGTGAGGGTTGCAGGATGAGGAAGGACTCAGGGTGGAGGGATCCCATCCAGCATGGGCCTTTTCTCACCCCAGCCCTGGCTGGCCAGGGGGAGTGTTTTCTCTCCCCCAGGCCTCTCCCGTCTGCCAGAGGCCTTCCCTCCTGGCATTGTGGCCAAGAGCTAGAAGAGGGAATAGGGATTAGGGCAGAGGGACTACTTGGTGTGCCTACAGGCAAGATGGCAGAGCCACAGCTCTGCTGGTCAAACCCTTGGTGGTAGAGTTTCCCCAGTGGACACTCTGCAAGATAGTTCTCCCCTGCAGACTCACTCCCTCCAATGGATCTTATATCACATCTCTCCAAACAGCAGCCCCTTCCCTTTGTGTGTTATGGAAAACAGTCCTTTTCTCAGGGCTTTTGGTTGTCCTCATACAACCAAACCCGACCTTACTTTAAGTTAGAAGAGGAAGCTGCATACCAAATTTGTTGGCACTAGCTGTTACTATTTAGGAGGAGTTCTTGAACAAACTGACTGTGACAGACACACAGATGCACTCTAAAATATACAGATGTCCTAAATTAATAAAAATCAAGTTAGCTACAAAAAAAACCACACACAGCATATCCTCTGAGATGTTGTAAAAATGCAATATTGAGCTCTAAATAAACATGTTTTAATGACAAGATTTGCACCGCTGTTTGAAGAAATGTGAAGTAGTAGCAGTGGGAAACTTGGTTTAAATCATTTTTTTGTGATTTAAATCAATTTAAATCAATATACCCTGATCATAGTTATGAAAAAAATCTTACTGTGGCTACATCTCAGACAATGTTACAAGACTGGTTTTATAGGACTAGAAGGAGAAAGCATTTAACCCTTATCCACTAGAATTCAAGTGATCCACAAAAATAGCTTAGCAAAAAATCAGGATCCAGCCATCTGAGGCACAGGGAGTGCTAATCTGTCATGAACATCTTAATTAGCATTTGTACAGCTTTTTTTTAAGAGAGCCTGAAATATAGCACTAAGTATTAGTACTGCGGGCTGACCAGGATTCAGATCAGAATTCCACATTTTCTAGGTGGCTCTTGCCTCTATTTTAAAAAAAAGCAGGGGGAGAGAAGAAGGGGTGACTCTTACAATATGGCTGAGGGTGGGTGAGTGAAGGGCCTTGAAACTCACAATAATAATAGATTACAACTGTGTTCACCTAAATCTGATACTGCTTTACAAGGATACTTTTTTATATGAATTCAAGCTACAAATTTAAGTGATTTTGTGTTTAAAAAAATAAGAAAGAAACAAATACAAGGCAAAGTTTCATGTCAATAGTTTTTCTCATAGCTAGCAGATAAACAGCTACTGAAGAGTGCTCTACCATCAGATGTGATAGAAAATGTGCTGGTAAGTGCATTTATAAATCCCCAAAATCTTCATTTTGTATTTTAAATGTTAATATGTCTCCAACTGAGCACTATGCATTAGTGAATGTAATTGCATGGAGAACTCAGCTATCAGCGAGTAACCCAGTTTTCTTTCAGCTTAGAGAAAACACTCTACCATCTGCTATACAGAGTTGCATTGGCAAGTATGAGATCTCTGGGTCACTTAGAGGCTAAAAGGTACTGTCAAAACTCGTGAAGGATTTGTTCAGGCATTTATTAGCAGTTCTGTTCAACCTCTGGGTTGAAAATAAAAAATGTCTATTTGAAACCGTCAGTCAGTTAAACAAAATGAAACATGAATCCATGTTCCTGAAGTTTATTTATTCAACATCATTTTACTAGGAAGCAGTAATGAGATCAAATGATCAGATGGTTTGTAAAGCTTCAATGATGAAGTGTGTACAAAACTCTACTCCCTGATTACAATCAAGTGCACTCAGCCAATTTACGATCCAAAGAATCCAATGACATCCAGTGGTGACAGTCTCATATACTTGGCACTGCAAGGGCAGAGACATGGTCCCCTTTTAGCAAACTCTCAGTGGGCATTTCCATCTTTTTAGTTTCTAGTTACTGCATTCAGGAAGGCCATAATATACATACCCATACATTATAATGCTGGGCCTGGGAGCTGATTAATATTCACTGTTGTGGTTTATTATTTTTTATTTTAAAATATTTTTACCCTGACTCTCTATTTAAAATATTTGAGGTGGCTTTTAAAACACATTATATAAAGTAAAATAGTAGTATAGAATAAAAGACCCCAAGACTGGGGCATAAAACCTACTAAGATACACCAGAGGAGGGAGGGAAAAAGGGAGGGAGGGAGGAACGGATGGACGCACAAAATCAAGCAACAATATGAAGAGCATTAGTAGTTTATGGGCTTGATCCTGAGTATTTTTGCTACTGTAGTGTTTTATGTTGCCTCCCATCAAGTGAAGTATCTGAATGCTCTCCATATAAATTGATAGCAAGAGCAAAGTTCCTAATGGAATTAAGTGTCTGGCATGTCCGCCTTTTAGAGGTCAAACTCTGAGTGAGGTAAGGTTTGGTTTTGCAACAGCAGAGCCGGGAATCAGCTGGAGTCCCCAGCTGATCCCCGGCTCCTAATGTGCTGCCCCTTTAAAGTGCCAAAACGGCACTTCAAAGGGGCAGTGCAGCATTAATGCCTGCGATTAACACGTGTTAATCCTGGCCTGCGTTAATCGCAGGCGTTAATGCAGGTCAATTAACAGCCCTAATAGATATCGACATTTCTTTTGCTGCTCCAGAGCTCTGAGAGGATGGTTTCCTTTCCCCACACCTCGATGAGGTCCAAGATCTCTGTTGCACCCTTGGGAACTGGAGCTCATGGGACTTAATCTCATGGCCATGTGTGCTGCCTACTCTAGGGAGCGCTCAAAATGCTGGCCACACAGGAAATGAAATTCAAACTTTCCCATGGCTTTTCCTGTGGGATGCCTCCCAAAAGCCAAGGACCTCAACTTTCTCAATGCTGGGTCTACGCTCAGCAAATTCAAACATGGATGGCCAAATTTTGCGTTACTCCTTGTGAAAAGCAGAAATACTGAAATCAACTTCAGTGGCCCTTAAAGTCGACAGAACATCCTTGATAGTATGGAATAGGATACTATCCTCATAATATCCTATGATAGTAGATTCCTGCACATCTACTAACGTAATATATGCCATCATGTGCCAACAATGCCCCAC
>CM057847.1:73187383-73222292 GCA_030068395.1 Apalone spinifera | reverse complement strand
GGAGGCCGTGGCAGTGCCCAGAGAGGCTCCTCATGGAGACCAGAGCAGGGAGAGCAGGCGGGCCAGGCGGTTACAGAGCGCCCCGAACCCCCATCCAGTTCCTTCCTGCTACAGGGCTAGAGGCCCAGCTCTGCCAGCTCGTGGCAGCAATTGACCAGGCTGCTACAACCGGACGTTCCCTCGCGTGGGGCTGGACCGCGCCCTTCTGTCGGAATAAGCGACGCAACTTGCACGACGCGAAGTGCGAAGCTTATTCCGAGTTTAAATGGAAAGAGCTTGTTTTGAAATTTGGCGCTGTCTACGCAATGCTAAATTTCAAAATAAGGCACTGTTCTGACAAATCCCTTAGCCCTCCTGGAACAAGGGTTACAGGGATGCTGGAATAGCACACCTGCTATTTCGGGAAATAGCGGGCGCTTTTAACGACGCGGCGTTGCTGTTTTGGGATACTTCTGGTATCCCGAAAGAGCAACGCAGTCTAGACATACCCCTACAGATCTGTGCGCCGGAGTTGCCTTTGTCCCGCAAAAGAGGCAGGTGTCAGGATTGTTTGTGAACTGCACAAGGCAACTGTGCTGCAGCTCCATGGAGGAGCTGCCAACTAATATCCCAAGTGGGCTGTGAAGCCTGAAGGCATGACCTGTACTACCCAGCAACACACCCACCACAAGGAGCTGGGGTAAGGAAATAGGATGTGGGTAAATCTTCATCTATGTGGCCTCCCTACTGCTGCCCTCCTCGGTTACTGTGTCTCCAGTTAGGTTTGGAAATGGGTAGCCTGGTTCTGCTGCATGACCCTGGAGGTCAGGGCTCACATTTGGGAAGGAGCTATGTGTTCCTGCCCCCAAGTTCCACCTGCTCACGGCACCAAGATGAGATGCTTTCACAGCAGGATTTTGCATATGTTCAAATATGCACTCATGGACTTAGTCATGCACCTTGGATCTCCCAGGTGCTTTGGTGGGACTGTATTAAGTTATAAACATATGCCTGGCAGCCTGCTTCCAGAGTCACATCATAAGGATAGAACTTCAGTTTCCCTTACAAGATATGTTTTTAGCTCTCCTGATTGCTAAGAAAAGCTTGAAATAGTGACCTGAATGTGACCAGTGCCGTGGTGTCTGCCTGACTAGATGCCTTCAGCAGGCAGAGGAGCAGTACCCATTCCTGGAAGATGCTGCCTGGCCTCTTACCACCAGAACAGATCAGGCTCTGATTTATCCTCGGGTGCACAGTTTGAGCTGAAGATTAGTTTGAGGACCTGGGGGTGAGGAAGAATGATGACCATCATCCAAGCACATTCCATTTGCGTCACCAAATGAGCTGTCACCCCTGATAGATTATGCTTATTTATGTTTTATACTTATCTGTCTTCCTTTATACGTTCCTTGAGTAGCAGTGAAATATTTATCAATGTCAACATTTAAATTATCATTGGATATCTGAATTAAGATCACTATTTACTAAACAACTAACATATAAAATTGAATCCATGCTGAGACCTGAGACCTTGAGAGACTTGTAGTTCCCCAGATAATATTCCTTTTAAGCATCTTCTGACAATCAAAACAGCAACATATTCTACTTTCCCAACTCATTTTTGCTGTGTAGAAAAGAACCCCTCATGGTTCTAAAATTCAGAAATGTTCTTTGTTTTGGCAACGCTTACTTCTTTGTACTAATAGGAAAGTATAATCTGTATAGATCCTTGAAATACAAGATTGGGAGCATGGCTGTTCTTATTCTAAACTGTAATGTTTGCACAAGTTAGTAAGAATTTGAGTATTTGAAATAAACAGTACATTCTCTGATTACAGATGTGCATTAAACTATATTAAGGATTCTCAATCTGGGGGAGATGGACGAGCTCCAGTTACCCTCCTTTTTTGCTTTTTTCATGATTTTTAAAGTATTTCTACCCATGTGATTGCAGAAACGATCTTGAAAAGGATAACTTAATTTTAGCTAATACAGTGATGACTGCATGAATCTGCAGCCAGCCTGAAACAATAGCTTAGGGATTTTCAAACTTGGGGGCATTGCACCTAGCAGAGTTGCAAACAGATGTCATTGTGTCATAAGCACCCACAATTTCCCAACCTGCTAAACCAGCTAGGTTGAAAGGGTGTATCAGTATGGGAAGGTAGGTCTCAATATTGGGAAAAAAAGGTGAGAACCAGTAATTATACAATCTAATAAACAGAAATTATTTATCCTAACAGATTATGAAAATATATATTAAGCTAAAATATTAATGAAGTATTATTATATTCACTAATCATGCTGCTAAAAATAAGTATATGATTGTCAAATAATTATTCATCTGGCTACATTCAGAAATTATTATTTCAATTTTACTGCTGAGGGTGAGGATGTGGAATCTAGCTTGTCAATTTTTTTCCAGGCTAAAGAAGAAAGAATAGTTGTGCTGGAAACAGAAAATGCTCTTCTTCATCTGAAACTTGCAGAGGTAATTATATGGTGCATGTTTAATCTCTTGCAAAGTGGGTAAAGAGGTATCCATGTTTGTGACTTAGTGCTAAATCCCATCACTTAAAAAAAGAAGTTGCAAACCATTTTCAAATTGTGTCATGTTGCTGTGGGGTAAACTTTCAAGGGATAGGGGAGAACAGCCTCACTTTATGTAAGTACAAATTTTTGCTGGCAATTTTTTCACACTTTCTTTAATTGCAGGTGCAAATCAGGTAGTGAGAAGTGCAAATACTAGGGCTATGTCTATACTGCACCCGTCCCCAAAAGCTCATACAAATGAAGCGCAGAGTAGAATATCGCCACACTTCATTTGCATAATTAATATGGAGCCGTTTTTGCGCAAGAGACTTTTGAGCAAAAAAGGAGCCGTGTAGACAGCTCCTTTTTGAGCAAAAACCCCCTCTTGTGCAAGAGCCATTCCTCATTTTTTCAGGAAGAATGGCTCTTGCACAAGAGGGGGTTTTTGCTCAAAAAGGAGCCGTCTAGACAGCTCCTTTTTTGCACAAAAGCCTCTTGCGCAAAAACGGCCCCATATTAATTATGCAAATGAAGCGTGGCGATATTCTACTCCGCGCTTCATTTACATGAGCTTTTGCGGAAGGGTGCAGTATAGACGTAGCCTAGGATTCTTGCCTGCAATTTCATGCTTTCAAAAAGGAACTGAGTAGTAAACATACATGCCCAAATGTGAGCACTTTCACACTAAATTATCTCTTTCTGCTTGTAGTTGAACTGAATATGCAAAATGCAGGTGCAAATTTTGAGGGTGCAGTTGACAACCACAAAAAAGAGGCCACTCTTTTCAAATATTTGGCCTTAAGTAGGTTTCAGGAACCTCCATTTTATAATTAATAAGCTTATCAAAGATGCTCTGTTGAGTGTCTTCATGCTATTTGTGTATATATGTGTCCTGTGTTAGAGGGAATAAAACAAAATGTCATATAAGCAGTTGGAAAAGTCTAGGTCAGGCTAAACTAATATTTCTTTCATATTGCTGATCAGAAGGGACAACTATTTCTGGAGCAGTTATTGAAATAACGAACATTTTTCATAAGTAATATTTTTCCTCTTCAAAGCTGGGTCTCTAGGGATTTAAAGAAATTTGAGCAGTTGTTTATTGTGCAAAACCAGGACTGGCTGTGTGGATTAGAAGTAATACTGATTGTCAGTCGAGAAATTCTAATCCAGGCTGAGTCATTAAATTGCTGTGTGACCTCAGGAAAGCCACTTGCCCTCACTGTGTCTTGGTTAACTCTGCTAGATGAAATTGGATTTAATTAAAAAAATCAGAAGGCCTGAGTGCAAGCCAGATGGTGCATCTGTGCTGACTTTTGCTGGGTACACTAAAGAATACCATATTTTATTTTAAACAAATATACTTCTGCTAACATGCGGGGGACTCAAGGTGTGTCTACACAGCAAAATTATTTTGGAATAATGGCCGTATAATTATTTCGGAATAATCAGGGAAAATTGAAGGGTTTTTGAGCTTTTCATTGAAATTTTGCATAGGAAATTTTGAGTTTTCAGTGAGTTTGGCTGAAAACTGACACATTTTTGCAAAAAATGGGAGTTATAATTTTTAACGGGAATTGTAACATGCTCTTTGTCCTTATTCTTCTCAGTGAATCAGGCTTGCCAGCTGGACTATAGCTCCCATAATGCATCATAGTCTCCCTTTTTTGATAAGGGGAATCTGTGTAACATGGAGTCTTTATTTGTGGAGAGCAAGCTACAATGGAAGACCAAGCTACTGTGCCCATTTTTGGCCAAAACCTTTTGAAGGGGAAAAATAAATTTTCGGAGGCTAGCACACACTTTTCCTGAAAAACGTTTTACTGAAATCCCAGCCCCAACCTTATGTCACTTTTACTACCAACAGTGTCGCTCCTTTGAGCTAACTGTTGGCCTGTCCGGTGCACTGACACAGAAGCATAAAGGGGTGCAAGCATCTTAATGCCAGCTGTCTGCATTGCAGACAATGGAAGAAGTACATTTTGCAAAGTGGCTACTGACCTTCTTTCAGGTGATTGGGATGGAGGTATAGTGAGGCTTTCCCTCCTACTCTGCACTAGCCAGCACAGAGTAATATCTAAAGTGAATATAGATTTGGTGCAGTTTGCTCCCTCCTGGGCCCTGAACCTACAGTTACTTTCATGAGGACATCTCTCTTTCATGGGGACAGTCTCTCTTTTGTTTGTAGTCTGTTTTACTTTCAGCTTCTCCTGGGATAACACCATTCTACAAATTCTGAATGGCAAGTAATTCAGGGGAATGTTAAATCCAGAGAGGAAACTATTTGCATAGAAAAAAGTCATATTTTCTAAAAAAGGTAAAAGCTGAAAGTAAAATTGAATAGAAGCTGACTGTAAAGAAAAGTGAAACTGACCAAACTATTTTATTATCCACCTTGATAAAAATAGAAGAAACAACAGAATGAATAGTAAAAAAATAAATGCTTAAAATGCTTTTAATTTTAATAGGAATGTTAAATTTAGATTACTTAACTAATTGAATAGTAGATGGGTTTTCCATCGACTATTCGATTAGTCGATTAGGACGCCTCCTGCCGGGCTCTTGCCACAGTTCAAAAGTGGAAACCCCACAGGGAGTGCGGGGCCAGTGGGGGACTGGCCCTGCACTCCTGCCATGTGTGTGTGACAGACACCCCCCCCCATGATTTATGAAATGGACTTATGGACATGAATATACATAATTCAAAGGTTCTTTGAGCGAATTATTTCGTGTAACCCATAAATCTTCATGTCACGATCTGCTGGTTCTGTTTATCTTACTTTGATGTATGTATCATTTTGTGTGTGTAAAATTAGACATGGAGTGGGGAATACTTTGTGGGTTTCAAATGTGTGAATGAGAGACATAGAGGGAGTTACCCTCAACGTCTTGATGAGCCACTGTAAAACAATCTCTTTTGTCCGTAAGTCTGAGCAGTGGTTGGTAGGGAGTAGCCTCAATTCCTTAACATAAAGCAGTGGTCCCCAACCTTTTGGGGCTGTCACGTGCCTGGGGGTGGGGGCCGCGCATGCGCAAAAATGGCTCAGGCCGACCCTGATCACTAAGCGGGCACACATAAATGCCCCGGCGGGCGCCATGGCGCCCGCAGGCACCACATTGGGGACCACTGACATAAAGAATAAGAAAGCAGAGGCCTTGGTCTTTTGGCAGGGCTGCACCTGAAGGAAAGGAGCCAAAACTGCAGCGTGGGGAGACTTCCCTGGTTTGGAGGGTCAGCTAGAAAAGAGGTTTTAGGGTGAGTGAAGAGTTTGTACTGAGGTTTCAGTGTAGAATTAGCCAAGCATTTTTGTTTCTTTTGATTTGTAACCTACTTTGCTCTGTCTGTTCTCGCTTATTATCACTTAAATCCTGCTACTTCTATTTAATAGTCATTTTAATTTTCTATCTAACCCAGTGTAAATAATTGTTACCTGGGGGGCCAACCAGTGTGTACATTCTCCCTCATTGTTAAAGGTGGCTTACCCTTATCTAATTCTTTGGGGTTTGATTCCATCTGGGGAATGGTGGTGGCTTACCCTTATCTAATTCTTTGGGGTTTGATTCCATCTGGGGAATGGTATTGGAGGAAGCTGGGCCCTAAACTGCACTCCCCTTGGACCTGAAGAGGTTCAGTGTCTGTACTGCTTCTCGGTGGGGGCAGGGATCTCAGCTTGGGGTCTTGGCTGGGGGAGACCAGCGGAGCTGGCCCAGCAGGACTCGGCGGTGAGGAGCCCCAGACAGCGGGAAGGCGAGTGGCAGTGTCAGCACCTCAGGAGGCACCCCCAAGGGGTGGTCTATGACCACACCCCATCATAGTCTGAGCCTTTGAAATGTACAAGAGCCCCAGTGGCAGTCCCCCAATGGCCCAGTGCTCCCTGCGACGCTTCTGCTTTTGAAATGTTTCAAAAGAAGAATCACAGCAGAACCAGCACAAGTGGAGACTGCTTCAATTCCCACTCGCATTGTTTCCCGCTGTGCCTCTACCTCCCCTGACCCTCACAGAGACAGTGCTGGGGGGAACCAGCTTTTAAGATGGTTTCCCCCAGGCAGCTCCTGTTCCCTCCCTGCCCCCTTGCTGCCTCTCTCTGATAGAGGCAGCAAGGGGGGAAAGTGACTAATTGCATCACTAGTCGGCTATCCGATAAGCTTATGCTTATTGGTTAGTCGACTAGTCACTTACATCCCTAAATTTTAATAAACTCAAACACTCTGAATAACATAGCCCTAAATCCTGCAAAGATTTATGCATGTGCTTAATTTTACACATAAATAGTCTTATTTATTTCAATAGGACTATATATGTCCATTAAGTTAAGCACATACATAAGCTTTTTCAAATATGGCACCTAAGTGATTTGAATCCCGAGAGTCCTTTTAAATAGACTAAAAGAAAAAAATGCCATGTGATCAGTGTATGGGAGCTGTCATAATTCTGGCTGGTCAAGTCTATCATAAAACATATCAATTTATGAAATACCTTTTGTGCATTCCATAGACAATCATGCAGTTTTCCTTCTGCTATATTTCTAGTGTCAGGTAGCCTTTTTCAAAATGTTCTGACCTACAATACTTTAGGTGGAGCTTAAAGATGCAATGACTTTCAGATTAAAAAACTCTTGTGAGTATTCTTTTAAATATTAACATAGAAAGATTTGTGTTAAGATACGGAGGAATGAAGAATGGCAAATGCTTCAGGGGAGTGATACTCAGGGTAGTTCTAAGCTTGTATTTCTTTCTAACTTGCATTTTTAAGTGCATTCAAGAGAGGAGGCAAGCCTTCAAAAAGCAGGAGAATCTCTTTGTCTCCCATATTACTTATTGCTCCCAATTGTTTAGTAAAAAGAGTAATTGTGTGATTTAAAAGAGCAGCATTTCTCAAACTGGAGCTCGTGGACCCCTGGGGATCCATACAGGTAGTCCAGGGGGTTTGCTGGTCCTGCTGACCAATTCCTCCCCTTCCCTCTCAATGCCTCCTGTATGCCACAAAACAGCTGTTTCCCAGGGCGGAGGTACAGCAAAAGGGGAGAGGAAGGGCAGGAGTTGGAGCCTGAAGGGAAAGAAGAGGTGGGGCAGGTTAGGGTCCTTGGGGAAGGGATTGAGTTGGGGGCGGATCCTGGGCTGAGACTTGCGGGGGAGGGTGGGCTCTGAAATATTTTAAATCAAAATAGGGGTTCTCTGGTTGCTAAAGTTTGAGAGTGATTGGATTACAGTGATTTGAGGGTAGATTAAGCAGAGCTTTCTTTAGCACTAAGTCAAGGTGAAAATTGGGTTGCTCCTCTGTTCTAGCAGTTATCAAACTGTGATATATAGAGTCCTTTATGGAGAGTGGAAAACTTGCTAGTCACATGGGCCCAGATCTTCAAAAATATTTGGACACCTAACACCCCCTGGAGTTGAAGTACCTTTGAGGAACAGGGCTGTTAGTACTTTTTCTTCTCCTTGTTGACAGTTATTAAACCTTAATTTTAAATAACATTTTTAAAATTAAATATTTTCCTGCTTTCCTTTGTTGTAAGTGGGTTAACATTAAATGTATTATTTTTTCCCTTTAATTGTAAGTAATTATTGTATCTGCTCCAAGGATGTTATGTGTTAGGAGGATCCATCCAGTTTCATTATTCCACCCCTTAATAGGAGGAGTTCTGTTCTTAAAGACAATTTTTCTATGAATATATGGTACATACATTGAAAAAGTTTTGAGAATCTCTCCCTGCTTGGATAAGTACAATCATTTTTTGGAAAGCATAAATTGTTTTTATTTATGTTTTTGTTTTGCCAACAGAAGTTCACTAAACATAATGTTGCTCTTGTTGTCTTTCATGTGTCATCTGTAATTGAATCTTTCGTTCCACCATAATAGTCATGGCAAACTAACTGAATTAAATCAAGACACTTGTCTCATTAAATTAGTTCTTATTGTTACTAGAAATGCTGCTGTTGCACTTGAGGTGGCAATGTGTAGTCGACTACATGATTAACCGATAATCTTGGGCTTACAGATCAATCTTATCGACTTCACGTCCCTCCCCCTTTGCTGCCTCTGTATCTGCCTCTTTTAAGCTATCTCCTCATGAGCACCAGATCCACGGGACCGCCTGTCACCCTCCCCCCATGCTGCTGTTTCTGATAGGCAGCAGCGCAGAGGGGGAGGGGGGCAGGTGGGAGCTGGTACACACAAGAAACTGGCTTACAAAAGCCAGCTGCCTATGCATATTGGCTCACGTAAGCCACTTCCCCCCCGCCACACTGCTGCCTGTGTATCAGAAGCAGCAGCATGGGGGAGGGGACAGGGAAGGCTGCTGTAGAGCAGCCTCTGTCTGCAGGGAGCTCAGGCCCCACATGGAGAGGGGCTGCTGCCACACCGCAGTGCATTGCAGCAGGGGGTCCCCAGGAGTGGGGCCAGGAGCACACTGGCTGCTCGCTATCGAATAATCGTGTAAATGCTAAATTTTGTTGCGATTACACAATTATTCAATTAAGCACTGTCTAACATCCCTAGTTGTACTCTATCCTACAGTCACAAGTCATTTATAAATTGAATTAACTGGGAAGCAAGTTCCATGGTACATACAAGTGCGCTCTAGAAATAAGAAAAAGAGTACAAATATTAGTTAAGAATTGATAGATTTCAACACGTTATGGGGGAAATTTTAAATAAAACATGTTAGCTAGCTATAATGGTTCAAAGAATGTCTGTAAACAAGGATAGTGACTGAGAAGTGTTTTTTTAATATTATGCAAGATATTACTTTGCAAAATTTCACAAGTTCTTCTCTGCATAGACTTCATTTTCCAGTGATGTTCAATATAATGAAAGTTGTCGTTTCCATTCAGTTTTTGTTCTTAGGCCAAAATATACTCTTTCAGAGTTGTGACTCTTCAAAGTGACATTCTTATGTTTTTTTTTAAACAGCGTCAAGGGTTGATTGGAAGAGACACTAATGAAGTGGCACAGCTTTATTTTGTTCAAGACAAGCAACAGAACTTGCATAGATGCACAAGTTCCATTTTAATCCAGGTTTATGGAGCATTACAGGTAAATAATATTAGTAGTAATACAGTGATACTCAGTGAACTGAAGCAGTCGTAAAAATGTTTAAAAAGAATCAGTTTTATATTGTAAGACAATATTGCTGATAATTTCAGAAAGATAGCTTGATTCTAAAAACCTTTGCATGTGCTACTCCCCATTAACTTCATCAGCAGATCCTTACATGAAAGGCTTGTGGCAATGGACACAACTAAATCCTGACCTTCCTTTAAGTTAGGAGAAGAGGAGGCTGAATACCAAATTTGATGGCCCTAGTTCTTACTGTTTAGGAGGAGTTCTTGAACAAATGGACTTGCAAACAGACACACGGGCAGACAGACATATTCTAAAATACATAGCAAGATTGGTCAGTTGTGTGTTTTACAGTACCTAAAACTGACCTCATTTTCCAGGCAATGAAAACCCCACAGCTGCCCTCACAATTGTATTTAAACAAGTTATACCTCTGTTAAAAGTTACTGACTGACTGCAGACAGGCCATAAAGTTGTACATTTCTCTCAAGCACACTTGAATATGTCCGCTTTTTTAGAGGAACATAAGTCTCAGAATTGATGTCTAAAAGCTTATATAAAAGGAGTGCATCAGAACTATCTTTAAAGGAGAAATAACAAAAAAGATGAATACAGAATTTAATAAATGAAGTATGCTATTCTCATTAGAATTATTAGAAAATCTTGTAATGCTATTTTGAATTTTAGGTTCAATAAAATGCCAGAGTTGATTGGGATGCAATTCCTTTGGACTGTGATGGCTTTCTGTCAACAGAGAATAATACTCAGCACTTTCTCATCTTCAGAGGGCCTTAGAAAGGGTTAAATTTTGTAGCACACCTAGGAGGTAAATCATTATTAGTCCCATTTTACAGATTGGTTAAGTGCTTTATTCAAGAGCCTAGGAGATTTCCACACCTCTCTATCACATTTAATTTATTTTTTACGTATTTATTTCCATTTTTAACTCTCAGTCTAAGATGCTCTGGGCAATCTTAACACCTTATTAATATTCACATAATATGCATTGGATTGATATATTCTAGTAATAATAAACATATCCCACACTATAAAGGAATCTGATCTTTGTAAAATGCATCTTATGTTCTTAGCTTTCATATCAGTCAGAGGCGGCTCATTCTAGAAAAGTTTGAGGATGAGCTTGCTATGTAGCTACTGAACAAAGTATATAAAATGTGCATAATAAAATATAATAATAACTAGATATTTTAAAGTATTTGTATTTAAAGTTAGTTGTATATGTGATTCATAAGCATGCAGAGCAGACACTGTTAGTGTGTCTTTGGTTTTTATTAAAAAAACTAAAAAGATACTTTGTGCCACTTTTAGTGTCTGATGCAGTGATGGTCTGAGCGCTTACTAAGAAATTTCCTGCAGAAGTCAGTTGGAAATAAGATTACTCAGCGTCTTGCATGTTCGATCTTTAATTAAACCCATTCCTTATGTGAAATATAAATCTTCCCAATTGTCATACCTGACAATAATTATTTGCATTGTATATATTTTACCAGTTCTCCAACTGCTATTTTTACATTATTATTAAGATGCTGTTTTCTGCTTATTGCATAGAGACTTAAGCAAGACCTGAAAAATCTCCATTCATTTGCTCTTGAGCTTTCAAGAGACTTTCAGCATCAATGCAAGAATTCTCTTTATCGAGTTTTGACTGCTGTTCAAAAGATCCAGCTGCAAAATGAAGCTATGCAAAGTAAGGCTCAATGCACTTATGTTTCAGACATGTAACACTGACATTACGTTTCTTTTGTGTGGTTTGTTTGATTTTGACACGGGTGTTATTTACATTTTAGTATTTTTTTTTCCATTTAGACCAGGAGTGGGGTACCTTTTATAGTCGGAGGCTGCTGACCCACAGAAAAGTTAGTCATGGGCCACACAAAAGTGAGGAGCAAAAAAACACCCCAAAATAAAAAACACCTCCCCCCAAAATCCTCATGATGACTGTGAAGGAGGAAGACAGTCCCCACATTCCTCTCACACACCAGAGCCTAGTGGGGCCCGGGCTACTAGACTGTGCACTCCAGCCTCATGGGGCGACAGTGGGGGGGAGGAAGAGGAGGGGGGCAGCAGGAGCACCAGTGCAGGTTCCCCAATGCTGCGGGGAGCCCTAGGCCTCAGGGGCCAGATTCAGGCAAGCTGGGAGCTGCATCCAGCCCCAGGGCTTCGGTTCCCCACCCCTGATTTAAACGTTTAGATCTTGGACTTTTCAAGACAAAAAAAATATACATTTAATCAAATATTTTCACAGAGCAGCAACTCATTTGGATCTATTTTTTATGCTGATTGTAGCTTCTATTAGACTGCCGAGTTAGCCCAGTTATAACATTTTTAATGTGAAATTTTCGGACTCGTTATCTTGATTGTTTTGGAATAGTAAAACAAAAAATGTGTTACTTTAGCTGAAACTTTATACTTTTGACTGTACTAGGAAAAATCTCAGGAGATTTCAGTATTCATAGAATAATGTCAGAAAATAGAGCAAAATGGATTTCTAATATTTTTACTGTGTTTTAGGGGGAAAATATACTTCTTAATTAAAAACAGACACACACAAAAGTACTTTGTAAAATGACACTAGCAGGACTACATTTTCAAAACTTGGAGTCTGTTTGACTTGCAGAACATGTATAAATGCAAAATATGCACTTGTGTCCACAAATACTCTGTCTGCACCAGGCCCTTGATTTTGCAACTGGATCCTCCAGTCTTGGACTCTTGCACATGTTTAGAACTTATTGACTTCAGTGGGACCGCACACAGGCATAAGAGTCTGTGCTGGGAGATCTGATGACAGGATTTAATTAATCCAAAATGCAGAAATAAAAAGTAAAAACTGAAATTTGTGCATCACTCAGCAACTCGCAAAGTTATCCCCTGGTATTATAACACATGAGATACAATTATCCATTTTTTGCTGCAAAAATCAGTTAGGTCTGGGTCTTATTTGACTCCAGCAGGATTACTCATGTAATGGTACAAGCAAAATGCACAGTGGCAAGTGTGTGTTGGAGCAGTCCCAATGAACTTTTCCCTATTAGTCAATCAGATGGATTAAACAAAGACTGTATTCTCCATGGGTTTAGAATGCTTTACTGCCAAGATGAAGAAAACAATTAAACAGACCACCTTTGATACCAGAGTGAAGAACAAAATAGAAAATTGAACCAAGATCAGGTTGAGTGCTCCAATTTATCAGGCTGTAGTTAGCCCATAAACAAATCACTGTTGTAAACTAGTTTTTAAAAAATTGTTAGAAGATTTGCCAGGTGTTACTCAGGTCCTAACTCAAATAAGTTTTGGTTTTCTTCATTTAAATCATTGCTCTGGAGTGGGACTGAGGATGTGGGGGTCAGTATGCAGACTGTCCCAGGGAGAGACCAGCCCTCTTTCACCACAACAATTTGGGGCCAGATGAGATGCACATGTTCATAGCCACTTCAACTGCAGCGGGCACAACTGGAGGGAGGGGTACATGTTCCCTGACTGGGGGGCACATAGACAAACAGACACAAAGACAAACTCTCTGAAATATATAGTAGATAGCTGTCTCTTTCTCCACCATGCCCCTTATAGACCCAATTAGTTTATAGCTGTCTCAGTCCTCATCTCTGGTCCCTTACTGCCCCCCATGGTCATTCTGCAGTATAACTTCCTCCTGCCAGACCCCTTCCTTTCCATTTTATGAGAAACAATCAAATTCCACACACATCCCATTACCTTGGCACATCCAAACATGACCTTGCTTTAAGTTATGATAAGAGGAAGCTGCATTCCAAATTAGGTGGTCCTAGCTCTTACTGTTTAAGAGGGGTTCTTGAACAAACAGACTCTCAGATGGATGGACAGACCAACCAATGCACATTTCTAAAATATACTAGCCAATAACCCGTCACAAGACAGGATTTTCGGGTCTCTCTCTCCTCCTACTACTGCCTCCCCCTCTCTCTCTCAGCTCTCCTCCAGGGGTGCTGCATGGGGACCATAGCGCCCAAACGGCCGCTTACGCCGCTTGCTCCCCCACAGCGGCCCGGCTGAGTGGCGCAGAAGTCAGCCGAACGCCATGGCGGGAGGCGAAGGACGTGACTCAGGAAACAGGGCTGCCCAGAGGCAACAGGCAGCATTTCAGCGTTACAGAGTCACAAACATTGGGCTACTATATATATGATAGTAAGATAGGTCCCACGGAGTCCTCTGGCCTGTTCTAGCCTTGCTGTTGACATCCCTTAAGGCCGGGCTACTCAACACACAGCCTATGGGCCGCATGTGGCCTGCGACCCATTTGTTTGCGGCCTGTGGTGCGGTTTGGGTTTACATGGGGCTCAACACATGGCCTGCAGGTGGGATCCTTTGAACATGGTATCCACTGGGAACATGCTCCACAATGGCAAGTCATTTCCCAGGTGAGGTAAACATTGAAAGATGCAAGCGGATGGGCTGGCTGGAACAGACAGGTACAAGGTGTCAGCATTTCTAGCCCCCAGGGAGGAGGTGCCGGGAGCACCGGGACATTGTGGGAAGTGCTTTGTATTCATGTCCATCAGTGTGAAAGATGCTATTTGCATATATATTTGCATGTATATGCAACCACCCTTAAGTTAAAGCCCTCAGCATGTGCTGTGAGTATCATTGTGAGCCCCAGGGCTTCCAAAGTTAGGTAGCCCTGCCTTAAGGCATCATTCTGTGATGTCATACCTAAGGGAAACTTCGATACATATCAATATAGGATGTTGTAATTTATTAATATAATATTCTGTACCTTGCAGTATAAAATACTAATGTGTTCTGAATTAGGCCACAATCCTGCATTGTAATTAGTGTGGGTGCAGCCACTAACTTCACTGGATGAGTGCAGCAGTTCCACGCACGTGGATCAGAATGCAGGATTGGGGCCTTATATAACAAGTAACTGTATATAACAATGATGTTTACAAGAACATCACGAGGTGGTGAGCTATTAATTCATTGGGAATATTTTCAAGCATAACATTTACATAAATGTTAATGGTAAATAGTAAAGATATCTAATGAGGATACAAAAAAATTCTTATAGTATAAATTTGAGTTTTGAAGGACTCAAAAAACTGACCAAATGCATACAAAATTGAAAGTATTTTTTAAAATAAATGGAAAAGGTAGGAGGGACTTTTCTGCCATAAATTTGCTTGAACCAAACAAAATGGAACTTGCCATGATACAAAAGGTATATGATCAGATACCCTTATCTCTCTTTAACCGAGTGAGGTGAGGGTTGGAAAGAGTACAAATGCAATAGTACAGAAAACCCCCAACTTCCAACCACCCAAGTTACGACCCCCAGCACTTACAACCATTTTTGTAAGTCGGGGGTTTTCGGCCCCTTCCACACTTATGTCCTCAGCCTGCATTTATGACAGCACACATCGCCTATCATAAATGAGGGTTCGAGTTATGATACCCCCGACTTGCAACACTTCCCCGGGAACCAATCACGTTGCAAGTCAGGGGCTGCCTGTAAACTACGTTGTCAGTATCATAAACTTAAACAACCAGGACAGGTTCACACATCATCCTAGAAGGGATTCTGCCTGGAAATTAGTCCATATGGTAAAACAAAATAAAATTGATGGGATAGTTACGCAATCTTTACTATACTGACGTGGAGACATTCAGAATTACCATCATGAGATGTGCACTTCACCCCTTACTAGCAGTAATCCAAAGTATATATATCAGGGAAATCATGTTACCCATTTAACCTCATTCAGTGGCGCTCAAGCTGAAATGCTTGATAGGTCAATATCCATAGAAGAAATCATAGAACTGGAAGGGACCTCAAGAGGTCATCAAGTCCAGTCCCCTACCCTCAGGCAGACTAAGCACAGTCTAGATCATCCCTGACAGGTGTCTGTCTAATCTGCTCTTAAATATTTCCAGCGATGGAGATTCCACAACCCCCCTAGGCAATTTATTCCAGTGTTTAACCACCCTGACACTTAGGAAATTTTTCCTAATGTCCAACCTAATTCTCTGCATGGTCCCCTGGAATCCTGTGTTTGCCCACTGTTGTTCAGCCTAACCTTACTAGCTCTGCTGCATGAGATAGCCCCTGCAGCTGTTGGGGAGGAAGTGGACTGGGTTTGGGACCAAATGCATGTTTTTCCCTGACTTTTCTGTTCCTTCCAAATGTTCATTCTGAAATTAACAAAACAAAACACTGCTGCTTTAAAAACTTGTATCAAATCACCCTCAAATTCTTGTAGAGAGATTAATCGCCAAATCTCTGCATAATACAAAAATGCACTATCCTAAAGAAAAGTATTACAGACAAATAACACATCTAATATAACCTGTAGATAGCATCTGGATAAGATTAAAACAGTGTGCAACAAAACCAGTTACTCAGGCTAGTGCTAATCGTTAGAAAAGATAACTAATGTTTGCTCTCTTATGCAACCTCTCTTCTCTTGCAAGATAACTGCAACAGCAATGAAAGAGCTAGTGATGTGAAGCATATTGTGTTGTGGCTCTCTAGAAAGCAAGGAAACCATTTCATTCAGGTTGATTGGCCTCATTTTTAAAACTTGGACCCAGTATGGGAAGAAAAGATGAAAAATTATGACATTAACATGATGTTTGCAAATCATCACTCATGTTAACTAGGGATGTCAATGTGTAGTCCACTACATGATTAACCGATAAGCCTTGGCTCCCTCCCCACCTTGCTGCCTCTGAATCCCACTCTGGGGAGTGGGAGCTGGTGCCCATGTGGAGCTGGCTTTAAGCAGGCTCCCCACGAGCACCGGATCTGCCAGTCCCCCACATCCCTGCAATGCTGCCTAGAGAGGCAGCATCGTGGAGGGTGTGGGAGCAGGCAGGAGCCGGTGCTGGGGGAAGCCAGTTTAAAAGCTGGTTTCTCCCAGCACCTGCTCCGCAGTGCAGCCTGCCTTCCCCCGCCCTGCCCATTCTGCTGCCTCTATCAGAAGCCGTAGCATTGGGTATGGAGGAGGAAGCTGCCATGAAGCAGCCCCTGTCTATGGGCAAGTCTGAGCTCACATGGTGTGGCAGCAGGCAGCTGGTCTGCGTGGGGAGCTGGTTTTTAAACTGGCTTCCCTCACGGTCCAGCTCCTGCCTGCCACAGTGTGCTGCTGCCTCTGATACAGAGGCAGCAGCGCGAGCTGGCAGGGGCCTCTCCAGGAGTGGAGCCAGGAGTGATAACATTTCATGTGGTTACGCCACTATTCAATTACACTATATCTAACACCCCTAATATGAATTCTGCTTGTACATTATACCCCCTTGTCTGTCTTATCTACTTAAACAGTAACCCTCCAGGGACAGGGACTGTCTCTTATTCTATATTTATACTGTGCCTAGCACAATGGAGTCCTGATGTTGGTATGTGTTCCTAGGTACTACTGTAATATGAATAATTAATAATAACTAGGGGGCTGTGCCCTCTGCTCACTATGCTTGCCAACTCCTGTCTCTTCGGCCACTTTTGCTTTGCTGAGAGAGCCTGTTGATGCTGATGACATCATTTTGTTGCCCAGCAAAAAATCTATATTTACTAGGGGGCTGTGCCCTCTGCTTGCTATACTCGCCAACCCCCTTCTGTTCGCTGGAGCTGTATAGTAGTTGCCCCTCTACCTGGACAGCAGTAGGAGAGGGGCTTCCACCAGTCCTTCCGGCAGCCAGATGGGGTCTGGATCATGGATCCTGTCTCAGGATCAGAGCTGGGGACAGGATGCTGCAGTCAGATGGGGATTTTTAAAAAAGTAAAATATTATGTTCAGCAAGAAAGGTTTCAACATTTGTCTTTATTTATGTCAGGAGTGGAAAATCTTTTTTTGGTCGGGAGCCACACAAGTAAGAAGGGGGAAAAAGGCCCCTCCAAAAACCCCCAACCCTCATTGATGTGTCTGGCCAGGGGGTAGGTACAGGAGCAAGGTAGGGTTCAGGAGCTCACCAGCTCCCCTCTCTGGCCGCTATGCCCTACCATCGGCCTGTTCCTGCACCCTCCCCCTTGGCTTCACACCCTACCCAACAGCCTGCTCCTGAACCCTCCACACTTGCCAAACACCCCACCCCCAGCCTACTTCTTCACACTCCCTCTTGGCCATACTCTATTCCCACCCCCCTCTTGCACCCCACCTTCCACCCAAATCCTGCACCCCCATCCCTATCCCACTCACTGGCAAATATGAAGGGGGGTGTACGGGAGGGGAGAGAGAGGAGGCCCCACAGCTCCCATCTCCCTGGAGCACCAGAGAGGGAGGGAGGCCGTACGACTCTCGCTTCCCTGAAGCACTGAGGAAGGGAGAAAGAGGGAGGAGGCCACGCAACTGAGGGCAGAAGTGGGTGGCAATATGCAGGGCGATGTGATGTCATCACTCTGTTGTCCTGCAGGAAATTTTTTTTTATATTGAGAGAGAGATCTAGAGAGAGAAAGATATGTAAGGTATAGTGATATACAGTATAAGTAATACATAGAGGTATTTATATATAGAGAGAGAAGTAACTTTTTTAGTGGTTCACAGCTGAAACAAGCAGTAGTCCCAGGAGAACACAAATGATAATGGTAACAAATGGCCAGGTAAATAAACAAATAGTTCCATACAAGAAAGGTTTAGAAGTAATTGCCTATTAGAAAGCGGGCTTTGTGGCACTTCCATTAAAAGAGTCCATCTCTGCTGCATATAAAGCCTCCCAAAACAGGAGCGGAATAAAACTATAATGGTTTACTCCTTTTATGTGAGTGAGTGTTGGGAAAGCATGTATGAAAATACCAGTTGTCGGGGCAGGAACTTGAAGTAGGGTAGGGGTTTGTGCTAGAATAAACACAGTTTATTGTAAGCCTCTGTTTTCTACAGATCCCAAGGAATCATCAGTCTATTTGGAAAACCATTTTGACAAATTAGTGACCATTGAGAGACAAGCCAAAGATTGAGGTCTCTTTTCATAATTACTTTCACAACAAAAAGGGCTAGGGGGAAAAATTAAACTAAAGCAAAGATTAAGTGGAGCGGAGTGTGTAATGTTCACCAGACCTCTTGCAGAAGCTCAGTGCACAGAGATCACCTCTAATAACTAAAACCATTTGCTTTTCAGCATGCTAAAAAAAGTAGTCCTAAGTGCTAGTTCTTAAAGAGGATTAGTATATAAAACAAATGAGAGATTTTTACATCATGCTTTAGCTATGAGGGGCTTCACTTGAAAAATCTTATGTGAGGGAGCCGTGCCACGTGGTCAAGTTCAGGCCTATAACAGAAAATGTCTTGCAGCCTAGCAGGAGATCACTGTCATTGCTCCATAATACAATTCCTCCTTTGCTGGGTTCCCAAGAAAATTCAAGATGTGAGTGTGACTGTGTATATTTTTTAAAAATTACTGTCTTATGTGACCAAAGAGAGAAGTTTCTGTTTAGACTTTCAGGGTAACACTGAAAATTTTAACCCCACTATTGTTTAAGTAGAATCCAGCATTAACCCACAAATGATTCCTCAAACCAAGCCAGTATTACTAGATATATTGAATGCAAAAAATGGACCATTCTCCATGCAGCACCTTTAGCTTTGCCCCTCCAGCTGACATTTTTACATATCGCTGGTAAATTGCAAACTGGAGAGTATCTCAGGGCTCACAGCCTGGGGTGTAGGGATCAGGAATGGCAAAAAATAAGAGCTGGGAAATGTCCAATATAAGACAGATGTTTAAAGTTTTCAGATTTTTAGCTTCTAGCAGGGAGTATACATGCTTGCCATGTTGAGCTCTTAAAATTCAATATTAACTACTTTATAAAAAGGTGAGTACTTCTTGGTGGTCTTATTGCTAGTCCAATTCTAGGGCCACATTCCTGAGTTACTATATTTCTGTCACCATAGACACCTTGCTAATTCTGGTACTTTGATTTCTTGCTGGGATTCCTGAATTCTTGGGTGGTTGCTTTTTGTGACAGTTTGCAGGTTTTTCTCATTTGCCACATGGGCCTTTCAGTGTGAATGTAATTAAGTTGAAACAAAATCAAATGTGAAGTTGAAGAGGTTTTACTCTGCTCTATATGTCCCTCTTCAGTTTGTGTGAGGACTCTCATGGAATTCCAAAGGATTCAACTTTCTATAAAATCCTAGAAATGAAGTATACTGTGGCATCTTGTGGGAATATTTTCACATCTGTTTACAAGGATTTAGCAGCACAATAAATGAGTTGCATGTCTAACTCCTTGCTTACTGTATTGCAAATTTATGCTCAGCTAAACAAGCGGAGGTATGAACTAGTGACTGTTTGCCTTCATTGTATGTATAGAGTCCATGTTCCAGGACAGTCAGACTCATGTTCCATCACATGTAAAGTATTTTCTCAAAACACTTCATATCATTACAACTTGTGTAAGTTCTGTACTCTCCTATCTAATTGCCACTTCAAGAGCAAGTTAATGTCTGTCTGTTCATGCTAGAGCACTCCCTGCTTCCACCCTAACTCCTTAATAAGCCACCTATAATTGCAGCTGATTCATCACTTTTCCTCTGCATAGGAGGGGAGCACTTGCCATTATTGATGCCTAATGAGTCTGCATTAGAAGTGGTTATAATTGTATAGATCACCATCAGATTGGTGAGTGGAAGAAAAAGTCCACAACTACACCAATGTGTCTGATGTCTACCAGCTTAAACAGCAGAAGAACCAACATGGCCCCTCTACATTGATCTCTCAGATGACAACAAATAGCTCTGGCCTAACTGGACTGGCAGATCTGAATTATCTTTGAATGTCTTGTACATTTAATAATTTAACATTTTCAGGGTTATCCATTTGTGTCCATAATAACTGTTAGATGTTATTGAAAATCCTACCTGTATACCCCAAAAGCTTGTGTTTTTTAAATGTCTTTCTTCTTCCAGCATTCCAGACAAAAGCATTTGATCTCGAGCAGTCTTTACAGGAAGTTAATGAAAGATACCAGCAAGAAAAACAAAAGAGAAAAATACTTCACAACAGTTTGGTTGTGAGTATTTATAATGAGACCTCCTACAATTATAATTATTGTATTATTGCATAATTTGCACAATAATTGTAAATTGCATAATTTCCCAAATATCATAGCTAATTGATGTGCTCCTACTTGATGTATCAGACCTTTTGTCTATGTACCATATGCTTCTCTATGGAGTCACATCTCCTTGTAGCAAGTCATATCATGTTTCTCCTAATCAGAAATGTCTTTTAAAAGTAGCACTTGTTCGCATTGTTCTAAACAGGCAAATCCTTGAAGCATAATTTATTCTCCCAGTTCTCCTCTCTTACTAACTCTTATGCATGTTCTTAAAGTTAAACATGAGTATTAGCATGACCGGGGCCTGCATGAATGTTCCCTTTTAATAGTTTATACTAAATACATTTTTATATTATAATCCCAGGAACTGAGGGGAAATATCAGAGTGCACTGTAGAATCCGGCCCTTGTTGCCTTTTGATACTGCTTCAGGACATACAGTCTCACAAGATAGGTAACTTAATACTCTGAAGTATTATTGTTTTAGTTGATGCACAAAATGTACAGCGAGAACAAGAAGAGGTGCATGCATGTGTGTGTATGTGTGTGTGAGTTTCTTATTTTTGATATACAGCTTGAGGATTGCAATCTTACTACCTGTATAAAATAATATATATTGTAAAAGTATTGCTAACATTGGCCACCTTCTCCTACCAATGTGACATTAGAGAAGGAAATCTCACACCTCTATATTGCTCAATATAATAGTTGTCTTCTGGGTATTGTTTTATGATACTGTGGGCCAAATTCACTGCTGGCATAAATAGGTACAATTCCACTGACTTCCAGAGAATGGCATCTTCTTACACCACTGGAGAATTTGGTCCTATAATTCTAGCTCATTATACAATTACCTGTAACTGCCAACACATTTTGGGATAGAAGAGAAAAGGCAAGATTAGGTTTAGGTACGTAAGAAGCAGGAAATTGCTATAGATGGCTAAAGTAAAAGAGGGGAGTGATTAAAATGGCAAGTGAGACAGAAAAAAGAGCTATGTGTGTGGCTAAACACAAATCACACTATGATCTTCCAAGATCAAGACATGGCAATCCCCAGAATCCAAAATGTAAATTCTTTAATTTTGTGTGTAGAGTATGTGTGAGACAGAGGCAGAAAAAGAGTGTTCAGCTATAAAAGTGCTTCTTAATGCACAGCATGTAAGAGGTAACAAGGAAAGCCCTGGTCCCCTGCCTATAAGTGGAGAGGGAGAGGAGACGGACTCTCATCTGAGCAACCATCCTGACTGCTTCTCATGACTGATCTGCAATGGAGGCACAGGTGAGGTTGGTTGTTCAGATGAGAATTTGTGTCTTCTCCTTATTGAAAGAACAAATTCTGCTCTAATGATGCAGAAATCTGATAGTAGCAATATAAAAACAAGGATGTTGAAAGTTGATAGTGAAAGTTTAAAGATCTCTGTTGTTTGTTAGTAGGTGCAAAATTACTTGTTTCGAATTTTCCTATGTGGAAAGGGCCTTGGGTTTACTGGTAGTTTGGAACTTTATTTTACCGTCCCTGGCTGGTGTATCTGCCTGTTGGATTAGCTTAAAATATATTTGAAAAGCATATTTATTTGTGCCAGTTCTGTTCAAAATACATAGTCATTTTAAGTGGGGGGGGAGCTTATCCAGGTAATTTCCAAGAGCCTGGTGAGGAAATTTTGTATAATGTATGTTTTTGTATCATTAAGGGACCTGATCATTGTTTCTGTAGCTCTCTGAAATAGTAATACATTTACCTGGAGAAATGCAATGCAAAACAAAATAGATGATTCCATACAGATGGTCTCTATGACTAACTTGTCTTAACAGTTCAAAACAATGTTTAAACAATACCGTGGTGTCCAACCAGTTCAGAAGCAGCAGCCACTATAGTGGTTACTGCTATAGAGAACTAGCCACATGAGGGGCTAGTGTGTTGGACACCACGGCTTTAATAGAAAGTGTCTTGTTGAATCTACTAAGCAAACTCTTACAAACATCCTTGTTTTTATATTGCTATTAGATTTCGGCATCATTAGAACAATTTGCGTATAGTTTTATTCTTAATTTGGTTTATTGTAAATTTGCTTGATTAAATATAATCCTGTATTATGCTTAAATTCAATGGAATATTTTATTTGTTAATTAATAAATTATGTAGTGTGTTATGATTATGCTACTTCTACAAAAATAGTGAAAATTCCAACAGGTTCCTTTTCAAGGTTCCATTCTTGACATTGTTTGGGCAATTACATAGTTTACATTCTCACATTTTTCTGAGATGAGTGAAAAAATTATTTTGTTTTTTTTTCCTCCAATAGGCACAGAAAACTTTCAGAAAAGGTGGCACATGTTATCAATGATGTGAGTATATTTAATAATGAAAGTGTATTTAGAATTAGGAACAAATTAAATGATTATAGGAAAGAGACAAAAGAGATGGAAAGTCCTGAATGAGAAGGGTAGGCCATAGTTTTTCTCCTTGCTTTGCTTCTTCACACACAAAATAATTTGGTTTGAGTAATGACTCAAATGTAAATTGTTGTAGTAGTTCCGTGTCTAATGAATAGTTCTGTGTCCTGTGAGCCAGAGACTCCTGTTCAAGAACAATTTCAGAGTTATATATAGAGATTCCATATAGTCCACCACCCCAGTAAATGATTGTTTTGCAGTGGATCAATGTGGATCATCCATCAGAAAGCTTCCCACTCCTGTGACTTTAAAATACACTGTCCTCACACACACACACACACGTGCTCCGTGTCACACTCTTGTCCCCTTCCTCTGCACTTCAGTTGAAAAGCAGTTGTCAATGTGGTAGGATGACCATGGAGCAATGGGTTTGGGAAACCTGCATCATTTGTCGCAGTCAGTCCCATGGAGCAATCCAAGCTCTTCTCAAAGAATCTTGTGGCCAATTGAATGGTATGATAGCTACTACAATGCACTGGTGTCTGTGGTGTTACAAGAGCTGCTAATGTGGATGTGCATCACAAGGGTCACAGTGGGGAGACACAACAGTGGTTTCTCTACAGTGCTCTGTAAGCAATGCTCTTAACTGCCAGGGTTGTTCATCTGCCAGTGTAAACATACTCTAATTCTTCTTTCACTTATCCTGGTCATAGACCAATCTTACTCCATTGACTTATGGCCAGTGGAACAGTCCAAATGAGTAGCAAAACATTGTAGCTCCTATAGAGAAATTAGGATATGTTCTCTAGTGGGCAGTACAGGTTGAACCTCTCTAGTCTGGCACCTTCAGGACCTGACTATTGCCAAACCAGAGAATTTGGTAAACCACAGGAGGTCAATATTGTCTAGAAGCATTACCAGCATGTCACTGCTTACTGGGCTCTTAGAATACATTTAGGAGTAAATTAGAGCTAAATAACAGCACAGAACACTGGCTGCCAGGACTGGTGGCTGTAAATAGACTTCATGGCACCACAGGAAACCTGGCCACAACCATGATATATGGATATCTAACTCACTAAAATCATGCTGGTCCATGGATATTGCTGGACCCAGAGAGTTCTGGACTAGAGAGGTTCAACCTGTATGTTCTCAGATATGTTGTTAAGACTACAAGTATCACACCGCTACATTTAACATTGGTTAACCAAAGGTCAGTCATGTCCTACCAGCAATACATTCCCATAATAGGCTGGAAGAATTTACCTGAAACAGCCCACCCTGCTAACAGACATTGATCCTTCTGGGAAAAGCATCATCATAGCTTTTCTGAGTCAGTGACCAGCTCATTAGCAAATGATTTGTGCTGCTGTGTTCCAGATTTTGATGGACTTTATGGTGCTAGGGTATGAAGCCTTGCTTCTTTTGTTTAAGCCAGGGAGGGACTCAGGCCTTGTCTCTGTTTATAATATTCAGACTGCTGCAGACTTCCTGCACTCCTGCCAAGCTATTTGTGCTCATTATAACTTTTTTAAAATGTCAGACCTTTTTCATTTTTTTTATTACAACATAGCTTGTGGATCAGGATGGAAATACAATATCCAAGGAGTTAGCACAATCACCTACAAAATATTGTATTCAAGAGTATTAAAGGTACCTGGCTTAAGTCTGTTAGAGCAAGGATACTGAGAATTGATGACATTCAAGCAGTAATTGATACCCTTAGCAAGAAATAAAATGTAAAAGTTGTGAGCTAAGGAAAGAGTGTTAGCTCAAGTTTTAGCCTTAATTTTCTTAGCTACTGTAGTTTTAAATCAGATGCTCTGTATTCCTTTATGTGGTATATAAGTGTATAGCCAAATGTCCTTCCTAATTATAGCTGTTCTAGATTGTCTCTAGTTGCCTAGAATGGACTCTTAGATTAACAGAGTTAGGAAGCTAATCATATATATGAAGAATTCTCTGAAAAGAATAGATTAGGAAATAAATAATTCAAACAACATAATTCTGGTGATAGTACAGTGCTGCCATCACTTGCATATTGTACTATAGCATGCAATGTCCATTTATAAGCCATTAGGCTTTCCTGTGTCAAGAAAACCTATGTTGATAGTTTTGTACAATTAGTGGATTATATGACAAATTAATTTATAATAATTTACTTACATCAAAGCCTAAATTTTAATTCATGTAGTGGCTCACCGACTTTACAAACTTCAAAGGGCCAAACTGTTCTTATGGTTAAAAATCCTTATGAAAGATCCCAGGAACAGGATTAGATGCAAGGGACTGATTTTACAATGAAATTTCTGGAAAGCTATGTTTCTTCTTCAAGTGATGTCCCTGTGGGTACTCCACTGTTGGTGATGCGAAGCAACAAATTTAAAAATTTGGTCGAGGGTCTGCCCAACCTTCCCATGTATCCAGTGCCAACAAACCAGTATCATCTTTTTGTCCACAGACTATGTCCCTTTTTCCATCAATGGGACTTCCTAACATCGGACCAATGGGTTTTGGAAATTATCAGTACTGAATACACTATTCCCTTAACTCCACTTACCCCATCCTTCCTCCTATCATGTCCTTCTTCAGGGACCCCTCCCTCGAGACTCTTATCAGACAAGAAATCAACCATCTCCTTCACATAGGGACAATAGAGAAGGTTCCCAATGCCTATCGAGGAAGAGGTTTTTATTCCAAATACTTCCTGACCCAGAAGTATCCAGGTGGTTGGAGACCAATATTAGATTTCCGCAAATTAAACAAATTTCTATGCAAACAGCAATTCAAGATGGTTACACTGGCATCAATTATTCCGGCACTGGATAAAGGGGACTGGTTTGCAGCCCTCAACCTACAAGATACATATTTTCATGTCACGATACACCAACTCCACAGATGCTGTCTCTGATTCACCATAGGTGAGGACCGTTTTCGGTACAGAGTTCTCCCCTTTGGTCTATTCTCCACCTCCTAGGTCTTTTCAAAAGTCCTGGCAGTGATCACAGCTTACCTTCAGCGGTGGGGAGTCATGTTTTTTCCTTATTTGAACAATTGCCTTATAGAAGATGATTCACATGCAGAGGCAGCTGCCATGATCTGGAAGACCAAGCACTTATTCCATCATCTGGGGCTCCTTATAAATGAACAGAAATCAACTTTGGATCCTGTTCAGGACATAAAAGTTCATTGGGGCTTGTCTCGATTCTTTATCTGCCCGAGCTTACTTACACCATATCATCGGTTTGTTGCACTACAGGACCTGGTGGCCACATTGTCCGCAAGTCCTTCCACCACAGTACTTACCTACTTCCAGTTGATGGGTCATATGGCCACCTCTATTTAAGTTGTTCAGTATGTGCGCCTTCACTTTTGCGCTCTTCGGCATTGGCTGGCATCAGTCTACACGCTGTCCCTCCACCCACTTCACAAACTAGTTACTGTCCTGAAGAAGGTACTAGATTCTCTCAAATGGTGCACATTATCTGACAACTTTCTTGCGGGCATTCCTTTTCACCAACTCAAACCAATGGTACAGATTACAACAGACACCTCCCTACTAGGTTGGGGCACACACCTGCAGCAGTACACCACTCAGGGCAATTGTTCACTGCACAAAGCCATGTCACACATCAAACTCCTTGAACCATGAGCCATGAGGAATGCATGCACACACTTAGCTCCCAACATTACCATCTGCATCATCCACATACACACAATATGATGACCGTGTTCTATATAAACAGTCAGGATGGTGCCCATTCCTGATCCCTTTGTGTGGAGACCATCTGTTATGGAACTGGTGCATTTGCCACGGACTCACATTAAGGGCCTCATATCTACTGGGTGCAAACAAAGTCATCGATGATGCTTTGATCTGCAATTTCTCCACTGACCATGGGTGGGAGTTGCACCTGACGGAACTTGCTTCCATGTTCCACTGATGTGGCTATCCATCAGTAGACCTTTTTGCCACTCGGTGCAATGCCAAGTGGCTTTGCTTCTGTTCCCGTGCTAGCCTCGGCTGGGGGTCATTGCGGGATGCTTTCCTGATGCTTTGGAATGAACCATTTCCACTATGTATTTCCACTGATCCCTCTTATTCCCAGGATCCTGCGCAAGATTCACTCTGCTGGGGCACAAGTCATCTTGATAGCCCCCTTGTGGTCCAGAGAGTCCTGGTTCCCATACCTCCTGTGCACCTTAATAGAGCTACTGTGTCAGTTTCCTCACCGCCACAACCTCCTCTTTTAGAATCAGGGGACTGTACTTCACCTTCAGCCTCATACTCTTCACCTGCATACGTGGTTCCTGTCTGGTTTCGTGGGCCTAAATCCCAATGTTCTGAACAAGTGAGATCTGTTCTCCTTCATAGCAGGGGACCATCAACCAGAATCACCTGTAGAAATAGAAGCGATTTTCTTCTTGGTGTCAACAGGCACATGTTGGTCCCTGCACTGCTCCACTTCACTGTATCCTTGACTATTCTGTATCTAAAAACTTGGGGTCTATCTGTTTCTTCCATCAAAGTGCATCTGGCGGCAATAACAGCCTTCCATGACCAGGTTGATGAATCATCTCTCTTTGCACACCCTACTATGGGAAAATTTCTCAGGGGTCTCTTGAACCTCTACCCTTCCCCCACGCAAAGTCCCAGCACCCTCATGAGACTTAAATTTGGTTCTAAATTACCTTATACAACCCGCCTTTGAACTCATGACAACATGTCCACTGCTGTTCCTTCTGATGAAGGTGCTGTTCCTGATCGCCATCACCTCCACCAGAACAGTCAGCAAGATCAGGGCTCTGATGGTCTGCCTTCCTTACACAATCTTCTCAAAAGACAAGGTGACTTTGTGTCCATATCCTATGTGTTTACCTAAAATCGGCACTTAGTTCCACATCAAGGAGCCCATACTTTAACCTACTTTCTTTCCGAAACCTCACACATCCCCCAGGGACACGATGTTTCATACTCTAGACATTTGTCAGGCATTGGCCTTTTACATAGACAGGACTCGCGCTTTCTGCAAATCTCCATATCTTTTTGTCTCTATTGTGGAGCATCCAAGGGGTATGCCTATTTCAACCCAGTGTATCTCCAAATAGATATCATCTTGTATAATTTGCTATTATTCTATCCAGAATAAGCCGTTGATGTCTCCACCAGCAGCATACTCTCCCCTTCCCCTCTTTCTCCGCCCCGTGCTACTGCAACTTCTTCTGCTTTCCTGATAAATGTGCCCTTCAAAGACATCTACCGGGTAGTTACTTGTCATCCGATCACACTCTTGCCAGGCATTATGCCTCAGCTTGCAGCTGATCTAGCAGTGACTACAGCGGTCCTATTTTTGGCTGTCAAGCAGTGATTCTGAGTCCCACATCCACGCTGAGTACTGCTTTGTATCACCAACAGTGGAGTGCCCACAGGGACAGGAAGTTACTCACCCTGTGCAGTAACAACTGTTCTTCCAGACGTGTGTCCCTGTGGGTGCTCCATGATCTTCCCTTCCTCCCCTCTAGCTGGAATCCTGGCTGGTCGGGCCATGCGCACGTGAGGCACTAAGGTGCAAATGGCACGAGGTACCTTTCGCACATGCACGGTCCAATTGACAACTGCTTGAAAAGCTCCAAGCTGTGGCTCCGGGGACCACTTATCACCAACAGTGGAGCACCCATGAGCAGGGCTCGCTGAGCTGTGGCGAGCCCCACTCGCCAGCCGCACTGTTTGGCGTTCTGCGCGTGCGCGGATTGCCCGAACCCGGCTCTTCCGGGTTGTAATCTACTCACCATGGGCAAGTAGATTACATAGATTGTCGAGCCCTGACCATGAGGACACACATCTCAAAGAATAGTCGTTATTGCTCACGGTGAGTAACTTCCTTTTTTCTCTGTAAAGTACTTTATCTTGAATATTTTAATTTTGAAATTATTGATTTTAAACACTCCAATTTTTCATGGTACATCCTTAAAATACATTTTTGTAAGATTTTTTTTAAAGAAAATTTGGGTTTGCTGCTTCCTCGTCTATGTTGATAGGGGACTTTTCAGGTAGGGAGAAAGTGAATATAAGAGGGGAAGATATAATTAACTATCCAAAATTGACTGTCAGCTGCCCAAGGCAAACAAACTTGAAAAATGTTTTTCACCAACCTCTTCCAGTTCTAGTAACCTAGGCAATGTGTGTATCTAGAGTAGTTATACAGTTTTTCAGGGAGAAACTCGATTTAAAAAAAAATTTATTTTAATTGCAGTCCAAAAACCTTTGTTTTTGGAAATGATTAGTCATTCTCATGACAGATATTTCTAATTTAAAGGAGTTTGGGGCAAAACAAGGGAGATTCTCCTTGTTCCTGAGGTAGTTATTGAGTTGAATATTTCTCTTGTTTAAATTGACAGTCTGTAATTATGGCTGTGTCTCAGGATTTTTTGCTTATCTCTGATGATCCTGAAGGTGCAGATTACAGGTAAGGACAAAAGTCCTAGCTAGACTTCAAACTGAGTTGTTCTGAGGATTCTCGAGTGTATAGAGCATCATGTTGGGTGTTAATATTCCTGATTTCTGTTCCCTGCTTTGTCATTGATGCATTGTGTAATCTTGAGCATGTCATTTAACCTCAGTTTCTTGATCTGCTAATGGGTCTCTACCTCACAAGGATGTTGTGAGGTTTATTGTTTGTACCATAAAACTTGTGTAGATAAAGTGATGAGGTACACAGTGCAAAATATGGTTATTTATTGCATATCCTTTCTTCCTCTTTGAAAGGCCCTGTCAATGCTGGCACTAGAAAGACATTAGCCAGAACCATATTGAATCATGGATCTTGCTAGCAAGAGGCTAGCTGTGTTTCCTAGACCATTGGAGATAGAGCTGTAATCATGTTATGAAATATTTTACAAAACTGTGCACGTAGCATGGTTACGCAACTGTCTACACTCTTTTCATTAGAACTCATCTTTAGTACAAATAAATACAGGTGTATTGAGTGACCAAGTCACAAGAAGTTGTTCCCCTATGTAGTAAAATATGTTTTCCTCTTACACGTCATCTCTCTGTATATTTTTACAACATCCCTGAACTGTGCTAGAACTTTCGACATGTCATGATTCCGTAGGCCCAGTCTACACTAGGACCTTAGTCTGAAATAAGCACCCCAAAGTCAAAATTGTAAGCAATGCATCCACATGTCCAAGCCTGTTATTCCAGAATAAGGGGCTGTGGAATTCGAAT
This sequence comes from Apalone spinifera, assembly GCA_030068395.1. Classification (NCBI taxonomy): domain Eukaryota; kingdom Metazoa; phylum Chordata; order Testudines; family Trionychidae; genus Apalone; species Apalone spinifera. The sequence continues at coordinate 73,192,050 of CM057847.1, read as the reverse complement.
TATGTAGTCCTGCTTTTCATGAGGAATAATGCTATTCCCAAACTTGTAAGTCTGAAATAATGTTAGTGTAGACCGGGGGTGGGCAATAATTTTTTGCTGGGGGCCACTTTGGAAATTTTTGATGTGGCCCCGAGCTGCACAGGAAGGGGCGGGACATCAAGCTGAAGGAGCGGGGCCAAAATACTTCCATGATTGGCCTGGAGATGAGGAAGTGCCTTTGTCATCCCCCCCCCCCCCGAAGTTCCCTCTAGGTGCCCATGCCCCTGGCATGGGAGGAGACTTCTCGTGCTGCCCTGTCCCTAGGCCAAATAGGGCCTGGGGGCGAGGGAGCCCACAAAGCCTCCTCCGCTCTCCCCCTGCCCTGTGAACAGCGCGCAGCGCTTCCAAGTGCCATGTGCTTCTGCCAGGGCTGGAGGAGACTTTGCACGCTCTCCTGCCCCCAGGCCCTAATTGGCCAGATCCACCCGCTTGGAGGGTCGAATCCAGCCCGCAGAGGCCTTTTTGCCCACCCGTAATGTGAACACTCGGGTGCCACTAATTCAAATGTAATGGCCTCCGAGAGGCCTCACGCAGCTCCCCAGAGTGCTTCCTGGCCTCTGAGTCTGTGGTAGCATGTCCACCTTAACAGAGCCTGCCTTGGATTACATTTGATTCTTCCCCGTAGTGAGAACACAGAAGTTCAAATTTGTAAAATCAGGTACCCAGAAGTCAAACTTTGTAAATCTGGACTAATCTGGTGCAGACATGGCCATACTGTCTCTGCTACAGGACTCAGCTGTTTTATCTAAGATGAGGGGGACAGTACTATTGTAGTTTGGTTCCAACACAGATATATTTAGAGTGGTAGGTAGAACCTATCAACAACTCAGTTGAATAAGGTTTTGCTTAACACAGATTGAACTGTAGTATAAGTAGTCCTTAAACCTGGACAAAATTACCTTGGGGGGAAGGGAGGTTGAGACTGTTCAGAAAGAGTAAAATATAAATACATGTTCATGCTGTTAATTTTGGGATTCTTATAATGAAAACTGGAAAAGAGACAAGTGATCTTTTTTACAGTCTTGTACGTCTTGTCTTTAGAGTCATGATTTCAGATCCAAAGTCTAAAAGGGGTTTAGGCTTTTATTGTCTGTACAGCATGACATTTCTGAGCTAATTCAAGATTTTAAAGCCCTTAGATTGCATCTATAAATAAAATCATTTTCATATGGAGAATCTGGCTGTTGCATCAGGGCTTCAGGGTATTTTCTTGTTTAATTTCTTATTTAATTCAAATCTGTTGGCTTTCAAGATTTGAAAATACGTATGCCTGGGTTTTCAGATTTTCTCATTCAACATTTGCTTGGCAAGGCTGCTGCTTTGTTTTCACGTGTAAGCCAAACTTTTCAGTTTAACAGTAACAATGACAAGCTTTTTTTCTTGAAGTTGGTGGTGTGGAGATGGCAGCTGTTCATTGTGAGCTCTCTTTAGTGGAAGTTATCCATCTGTTTGAGCTTTGGAAGCATGTGGGTATTGGCTGTGCACTAGGCTGACATAACAGGGGGACAGGTCAACACATTTAGCAGCCCCAAAATTGTATAAATGCTTAAGGGAAAAGAAATTTTTATAAATGTGGTTATTACTTCATGCACTCTGCAACTTCTTATCTTCTACTTATCCCTGTCACTGGAATTATTCTATCTGTGGGAGTGACTAGTGCATTGGGTAGCAGAAAGGAAAGAGCAGCTGGTACTTCTGGGTGAATTCTGTGCCACTGTGCAAGTGCAAAATTAAAGTCCCCCACAGATTTTTTTCCCCCCTGCAAAATAATTGATTCTTATGGGGATGATGAAGGGAAACTGCAGTTACACCTTACATCTACGAGGGGCTGATTTGGGAACTGCCACTGTCATGCGCAGAGCCTTGTAGCTCCAAGCATTGGGAATCCTGAGAGCTGCAGCAGGAAGTAGAAGATCTTCCATTTGACAAAACTAACCTGTTCCCATGCTAAATCAATAGGATTTTTCTTTCTCATTGCTTATCTTGGAAGGAAACTGGCCTGAAAATAGATTCTATTTTTGAATCAGAAAATATTTTCATAAATCCACTGCTCCACCTCACTCTTGACTTTCACTTCACAACCTGTTGGTTGCTTTTTCTGTAACAACCTCACATTTCTGACCTCTCCACTTGTCAGGTACATCAGCTACAACTGATGTATAATTTAGACAACCATTTATATTTCGTCTCAATTAGCCTAACGTATTGGTCAGGCATAGGCCAGTTGAATCTACAGGGTGAGTTTTGGTGCAGGTAGATTAGCAAAGGTGCATCAGCACTTGTTTTCTTTGAGGAAGCAGTACTACTTGTAAATTCAACATAAGAAATGCATGTATGCAGTGTTGTTGTCTTATATTTAATAGCCACCTGTATTCTGGGCATATTATGTAGAAACATTCCAAGTATTGGGAACACACTCAGCCACTGGTTAGAGTTATTATTTAAAAGGGTTTAGTGTTACCCCTGCAAGTTAATTTTTTCTGATTCTGCATTATTGGAAACATAGCCTTTTTTTTTCTCCTGCACTTCCAGCAAAATATAATAAAATTTCAAGTAGCTATGAAAGTCCTTGGAATTGGATGGCTTGTCGTTTAAAAAAAAGCATTTTATATGCTTCCTTCCTTGAGCAGTTGGGGGAAATACTGTAATTCTTTGCAATTTTACTTTTGTCTGCAGTTAATGAGACATTTGAGGAAAGCAGAAAAGCACTCCAAGATTTGAGTTATTGTGCTACTCTTGCCAAGGTGCTGTGATTGCACTCTGCGTAGGCTTTAAAGAGCCACTGATGCTTGGCAAACTTTAAAAACTACTACATAATATATTTAGAAATTGTATTTTACTGAAGTGTTGTTGAATGCCAGCAATTTTATTATGTCCCTTTACTTCACTGTGGATTACCATGATATTTCTACATAATTTGCATCTGCAATTCATTGTAGATTCAAAAATATGAGTACACAACTACCGCTTCTCAGGAAGGTAGAATACTGTGCCAATGGGAGAAGCTCTCCTGTCGGCACTTTTGTAGTTGTCATCCTAACCATTTTAACTGCAGGTGTCATTCTCGTTCATATAGAAGACCATATATGCAAAATGCCTAGAACAGCCCTCATAAACCCAGCAGGACGACAGCCCGGGTGTGACCACTGCCCTGCATCGGCCCACCAATGGTTAAATGATTAACCGATAAAAATGTAATCATTGAACTAGTTAACTGTTTTGGTTGATATTTACATCCCAAGTAGGTATAACTATGTTGTTTATGGTGTGGATTTTCCATACCCCCAAGTGACATAATACTAACGGAAGTTCCTAATGAAGATAAGCCTGAGACTAGGTGGGTTTTTTTCCAGTATGGTAATTCCTAAATTCATGCTGTATGTTGAAAGTCTAAACACGGTAAATACTTCTTTAGACTTGGAGGGTGAGATGCTATCTTTATTGGGCCAACTTCTGTTGGTAAGAGAGAGAGACAAACTTTTGAGCTTACAGAGAGCTCTTCTTTAAGACAGGTCTGGGAAGGTTACTCAGATTATACCATCTCAGTATAATAAGGTGGAACAGATTTCATAGCATAAGTAATTAACATATTGTAAGAAACCATTCCAAGTGAAGTTGCCTGTTAATATCTTTGCATAGGACAAAAAGGGTTAGGGTATTACAGATTGTTGTAATGAGCTCCAGTATTTTATGACCATGATTTTTAGTATCTAACAAAGTTATGAATTTAAGCTCCTGGGCTTGTCTTTTGAAGGTATTGTGCAGGTTTTCTTTGAGGACATAGCCTGAGAGGTTATGGGGTGATTATTTTGTGAAGAGTGTTATCCCTGGGTGATAATGTGTTTTTGTCTTTTATCATACTCCAAAAAAGAGCTAGATAAATTCATGGATGATAGGTCCATCAATGGCTTTTAGCCAGGAAGGGGAGGAATTTTGCCTGTAGCTTCTGTTTGTCAGAAGCTAGAAAAGAGTGACAGGAGAGGGATCACTTGATGATTGCTTCTTCTGTTCACTCCCTGTGGAGAGCTTGGCATTAGCCACTGTTGGAAGACAGGATGTGGGGCTGTGTGGACCTTTGGTCTGACCCAGTATGGCCATTCTTATGTTCTGATGTTTCTGTATGAGTTCATTCATGTGTGTAATGATTGGTTTAATCAAATAGTAGGTGTTGAGGCATTTCGTGCACTGCATGAGATACATCACATATTGTTATAGGCATGCATATGATCCAAGGATCTTGAGAGGTGAATTGTCAAGGATATTGATTGTTGTAGCAGCAAAGCTATGTTTGCAAGTTATGCATCTTTGTTTTGGTAGGGTCGGGTGCCATTTTTAACTGGTGAGTCTGGGTATATAGAGAGCTTGCTTCTAATGATGAGCTTGGCCCAAAGAAGGGCTTCTTCTTGTTTGATCATTTGTGCTATGTGTTTTAATTGTAACATCTTTGTTTTTCTGATAGGAAACTGTCCTTGTAAAGTGCAGTCGTCCTGGTCATACTTTGGTCAGCAAGACTTTTCAGTTTGACAGGTGGGTGATCTTGAAAAGCTTTCTGGATTGTTTTGAGATTCTATAAATAAGATTTCACAGCAGGAGTTGATAGCATAACATGCTCGTTTTTCTTTTTTGGG
>CM057847.1:73166816-73187283 GCA_030068395.1 Apalone spinifera | reverse complement strand
GTCTGGTCTGTTGGGAAGCAGGTCCCGGCCTTCGCCACGGCTCTTCTTCAACAGGAGCAGGAATCAGGAACAGAGCGGAGCAGTAGAGCAAAACAGCAGAACCCGATCCCTTCAGGGGAGCAGCTTATAAAGGTCCCAAGGTGGGAAAAACAGCAGGAGCGTCTCTAATGCACAAGGTGTAGTGTTGGGTGCAGACTTTAGTGCCGTGTGCAAAGCAACAGTGCTGTGTGCACAGCCATGTGCTGTGTGTAGACGATGGTTTTTGGCCGCAAAAAGTCTTTCAGTCCTTTGGGTTCCATTTTGATTTCTGTGTAAAACTCAGGACTCCATTTTGATTTTAGTGTCCTTTTGATTGTAATGTCCTTGATCTTAATATTCTAACTTACTGTCAACATCCTGAATGTTTTGAATCCTAATCTAGTGTTCTGTCCATTTGTCTGTCCTTGCTACCAAAAATGTATAATGCCAGAGCAGCCTCCCCTGTCCCTCCCTTGCTGCCTCTAATAGAGGCAGTGAGGAGTCCAGGAGGGCACCATGGAGATGATGCTGGGGGGAACCGCTCCTGCCCCCCCTTGCTGCCTCTTGGGGGGGCAGGAAGTGAGTAATTGATTCTTTACTCGACTACCCAATAAGCCTGTGCTTATTGGATAGTCGACTAGTAGTCTACTTGCTAAGATCCCTGTACAGTAATTACAGGAGTGCCTGCTTAACACGTTTTCGCAATAGCACCATTTTTTTTAGGGAACTTTTTCGAATAACACAACTGTCCCTGAAATAACACGAAAATAATCAAGTGGCGGACTACTTCGTGCGGCAGTATAAGTTGGTGAAAACAGTGGTAATACACATGAACGGATGAATACACATGGTCACAGCGCTCCTCCGCTCACTCATGTGTTTATCTTTGTGTTTTAACAAACCACAGCGACTTGTGTTGCTAAATATCTAATGTTGACGTTGACAACCGAGCACCAACAAAAATTGACTTTGTCACCACCACCTGAAACGCAACCCCCACCTTTTCCATTATTTTTAATGGGAAAATTGACCTCACATAGCACATTTTTGCTTAGCACGAACATTTTCAGAAACACATCTATAGTGTTAAATGAGGAATTACTGTAGTCACTGTCCCTTTTGGGAAGCAATAGTGAGAAAGCGCCAAACTGATGTGCCTAAAATAGTGAAATGTACATGTGTTACAAAACTAGGGCTGTTTTGAAGGAAGAGTATTTCCAGGCAGTATGATGTCTCAGCAATTGCTTAGCAGATGGTGACATGCATTGAAGTTGCACAGTGGTGCCTCATGCCACTCCTGAATGTGAAAAATGGTTAAACTTAAATCTCTGGAAACCAGGAAATGAAGAGGTAAGGTAACAAAACTTAAATCAGCGAAACCCAGGAAACACAAAGTTAAGGTATTCGTCATACCCACAATACAACCTTATCTCCGCCCTTTTGAGCACACCAATAATACACAAATTAGTGCTCTGCCCTAGGGATGTTACATTTTGATTAATCATCTAATCCCTTTTGCTTGACAACTTTGCACCAGCTCTTCGCGCTGGATCCACTGATATCTAGGCTCTTTGCCCAGAATGGGTTGGCTACTTCTGCCCTACAGAAAGGACTCATACCTACCACCAGTCTAGCAGATGTGGTCCTTGCTTCTTCCCATAAATAACTCCAATGCTCACCACCATATAGCAGATACTACTACTTAGTCACCTGAGTGGAGCACTATTCAAAGGAGAAGAAGCAGTTACTCACTCTGTGCAGGGACACACATCTCGAAGAACCATCATTACCGCACAGGGTAAGTAACTTCTTTTTCTGGCTTTCAGAGGTTGAATTAGCCACTATCCATATTGGGTTAAAGTTCTTGTGCATTTAATATAGGTATCAGCTTTTTGTGTTAAAGTATGCCACAATATATTAAGGTGCATGTAGTACATTTGCAAAGTGCTCCGAAGGTGCTGTGATTCTGGACATGTGGTGACCATCCAGATAATCAAGAAAAGGATTTAAAAAATAAATAAATCCTCCAAAGAATGCTGTTCTTGGGGAATGTTTTTTCAGTGTCCCAGCACAGTTCATTTTTATAAACAGTAGAGCATATGGTTTTTATGAACTCAAAATGTTTATTTTTTTAGCAACTTTTTATGGAACTAATAAATGTCAAAATATTTTATTTCAATTCAAGAAGAAAATTCCATCTTTCAGCATTTTATAATTTTATCAGTGAATAAGTTAACAAAATAAAAAAGAAGGTGGTAATTTTAAGGATGAAATTAACATTTGTATCCATTTGGGGAAAATCTGTCATCTTTCAAGTTGAGTAAGTAATTTGTACAAATAGATTGCCTGGGTTTACTGTATCTTCCATTGTCCCAGTTAACTAATTAAAACAAGTCTGTTTCTAGCCTTGACCAGAGAGTCAGTTATATTCTTTCTGCTTCATATATCAACAGGTTGAAAAACTCATTAGAACCAATTGAGAGCAATTTGAATAAACAAAAGATTTATTTATTTATCACTCATTGGAGAATAGGGTTGAGCAAGAAGGGAAGTAGAAGTAGGGAGGCATCAGAGAATAAAGTTTGTTTAAAGGAACATCTACCTACATTTATATGTCAGATGGTTAAGTGTGGATGATGATTTTCATATTGTGTTTTTGTATTTTGTATAAAGAAAATGCTTATTTCAAGCAGCAATCTATAGGAAGTTGCTTAGTCATGATATTAAGAGAAGAGATGAATGAGTCAATGTCCTATTTTATTATCAAAATCTCCTCCATTTCATGATTTGTTATTTCAGATGTGGATTCTGATCTTTTTAGTACTTTGTTGTTGAAAGTGTAGGTCGTAGGGGTAGACTAAAAAGTACCCTAGAAACTGGGTGGGTTCTTTGCGTTTGAAAAATGTGTACAGTTGGTATTCAAGTGCCTGCTCATATCTGTTCCATTTAGGTGGCACATCCTACCTGTTGGGTCAGTTATGGAGCCCCCCTGGAGTGGGCTTGGTGTGGCCCTCTATATATGACGCTGGCAGTCTGACCGCCCAACAGTTCCTTCTTACTGCTAGTGATGGTTGATATATAGGTTCCTATTGCCTTGCAAGTGTACCACATGTCCCTAACATGTACATTAGTTGTTATAGTGTTGAGTTAGTTATTGTTCTAGTTATTCTAGTTTTAGTTGGGTGCGTGGGGGGTCTCCCTCTGCTCCACCTGCATTTCCTCTGGGACTTAGGGCTTGCCCAACTCCCAGAGGTTCGAACTGTGCAGTTCTTGCACCAAGCTTATGCCAAACTAGTGACCCACCACAACTCGTGTCTCTGGTGCCTAGGGGAGCTCACTAGTCAGATAAGTGCAGGATCTGCAAGTCATTTAAGCCATGGACCAGATAGGAGTGAGATTTTCATCTCAAGCAGCTCTTCCACATTTTTTTCTGGAAAAACGGCTCTTGCACAAGAGGGTTTTTTTGCAAAAAAAGGAGCCGTGTAGTTGGCTCCTTTTTCCGCAAAAGCCTCTTGTGCAAAAAGCGGGTGCTCATTAATTATGCAAATGAGGTGTGATATTCCATGCTTAGCCTCATTTGCATATTTCTTGTGCAAAATGGGTGCAGTATAGACATAGCCTTAGTGTGTGCCTCTCTTCCAGTATATACCAAAGGCAACTCAAATGTCTCTACAGTCTCTAGGGTAGGGGTCAGCCACCTACAGCATGCATGCCATAAATGGCACGTAACCCAATTTTCAGTGGCACACAGAATCTTCAGCGGGAGCTCTGACCTTCCCCTCTCCCTTCCGCTGAGCCTGTGCAGCCACGAGGCTTGGAACACCAGCTCCAGCTTCCAGGCGCATGGGAGGGATGGAGGTGAAAAAAGCCCAGACTCGTGTCTGCCACTGATGTCCCCAAGAGCTGCCTTGGTTCCCCACCAGCCTCCACCGGGTAGCACAAGGACCCTATGCAGAGCCGGGACAGCACCCCCCTGCGGGATTGAGGCCCTGCCCTTGCATGCACACCACAGCTGCTCCGCTTGCCCTGGCCCCTCCAGCATGACGGGGAACTGGGGGAGAAGGAAGCAATGGGATGGGGGTGTCCACCCCCAATATCCCCGAGAGATGCCCTGGCTCCCCACCTACTTCCCTGCGCAGAGCCACGGAATTGAGGTCCTGCCCCGCACGTGCACCACTGCTGCTCCACCCACCCAAGTCCTGCCAGCATGCAGGGACCTGCAGGTAGGGGGGGCGGGAACAAGGTTCCCTGCCCCGAGGGCCTGGCCGGGAACATCCCCGAGCAGCTGCCACCACGTGAGATAGGCAGGGAGATCTGGGGTGTCGAGCGTTGGGGGATGATGAGGCAGTGGTGGTGTTGGGTGAGAAGGAAACAATGGTTCCTGAGAGCCACCCTGGTTCCCTGCCCACTTCCACTAGGCAGCACAGGGACCCGGCACAAAACTGGGACACCACCACCCCATGGGAGGGTGGGGGCCAGGGGCGGGGAAAGCAGGGGCCAGAGTGATGAGGTAATGGGGGCAGCGAGGACGGTTGCGGGGAAAGGAAAACATGTAGGGAGTCCCCCTGCCACAAAGCTGCATTGGCCCCTGGGCGCTTGGGTCCCTGGCAGGAAGGTGAGGGTGCCGTGGACCAGACCCCCACGGAATACTCCAGGATCACCTACCTGCACCCGCCTTGCCCATTTCCCTGAACCTCTCCCCAAACCACCCTGACCCCCAACCCGTTTGGTGATCCAGCATCACCCCCACTCCCTCAAGATTGGAGCCAGTGCTGGCTTTCATGGGGAAGGAAGAAGCCCTGAGGTTCTGTGCTGCATCCAGCTTCTGGGGAAGTGCATGTGCACTGCTCCTCCCCCACAGGAAAAGCAGGAGCAGAGCCCAGGGCAGGAGGCAAAAAGGGACATGTGGTATAGAGAGCCCCTCCTCACCTCCCAGGAGAGTGGCGCAGCCCAGGGCAGGAGGGTTAAATCTTGGCATGCCACTTTGGAAAGGTTGCTGACCCCTGCTCTAGGGTTTGGATGTACCCGACAGTGCTCGCAACTACCTGAACAAAATAGCAGATCAAGTAGCTCATCTGTTCTTCTTTGCCCCTTCATATCCTGACTCAGAAAGCTAGTTTCAGAGCAGAAATGAATAGTTTCCCTGTACTGATCTTTTTGTCTTGAAGGTAAATTATTTTAAAATACAGTCTGTATTTGTTGCAGTCATAGAAACACATCAGCAAGCAATGGGTTGTGCATTAGTGGCACACAGCAACTGATTTATATTTTTGTAGTCTGTGTTCTTACACTGTAAATATATCGATTGTTCTTCAACGAACCATTCCATTTTCATCTCTTCAGAGTTTATAGTACTGCTGAGTCTCAAGACGTGGTGTTTGCAGATGTGGCTCCTTTGCTTACATCTCTGCTGGATGGGTAAGTGGAAAAGTAGTAGGAAACAAGGAAAAGGAACACTACCAACTTGAAATTTAATGTGTTTTTTTTAAATGACTTAAAAGATTATTTCCCAAGTCGTCCTACTAGTTTTTGTGTTTTTCCAAATACATTTTCAGTGTTGTTCTCTGTCACTCAATCTTAGGTTATTCCTCCCATTCAAACAGGGGAAATAATGGAAGTCACCATTTTAGAAAAATTTCCCAGGAAAAATGAACAAGCTTGAAAAATTTAAGTAAAATTTCTTTTTCGATGATCTTTCAGTTATAGTAAATATAGGTGCTACATATAATGGAGGGAAAGCAAATTCAGACAAATATAATTTAATAAAAATATATAGTACGAATAAATTAAAATAAGTAGTGTGACCTACCTTTTTTCAATAGTATCTTAAATATTAATGATCCTCAATCATAGATGTTGAGATAGCATCAAATAGATATCTTGGGGTTAAAAACATATTTGGAAACTACTCAGAAACAAACACATTTTTCATTACTTCTGGCCAGCAAAACCATTGGGGCCTGATTTTGTTGTACACTAACACAAATTTACACTGTTTTGGAAAAGGGTCTTTGAAGTGGGTTTAATTGTAAATAGTGAGAATGAAATAATCTATGGAATACTTACATTCATCTCTTTCTCTTCCTTGTCCGATCCTACTCAACTATGGATGCTATATACCTGATTCAGATTTCCTTTGTCTCTGTAATGTCATATGAAACATGACCCACATGACCATGGAACGTCTGTTTTGCATAGTGACAACCATTAGGAAATGTATGTTTATCCCTTGGTATTCCACAGGCCAAGGCTACAAGTATTCCATCCCTTAAATTGCTATAGTCACTCAAAGTGACCTTGAGGATGCTCTGAACAGGTTCTTGTGGATTCCCCCTATGTATGGCAGTCTTGGGCATGTGCTGGTGATAAGAAAAAATACCTGAGGGAACAGAGCTTGAATGTGATAAGTTCTGCTTATCCACATGGGCCTTAAGCAACTGTTCTAGGCCCTACAAGGTAAAACAGCTATATTACTTTCACCTGGGAACCCCACAGGATCAGGGGAAGACCTAAAGGTGCTTAGAGTTACTGTTGTCCCAGCTCAGAATTTTGCCTTGATTCTCTACCTATATATTTACTTACGTGTGAAATACTTCCTGGTAACCCCATTGCAAGTTACATGTGCATATTCAGAGGAGCATCCATCTTTTATTATATTCCTGTCTAAAATCTCTGTCCTGAAAAAAAATGTTATGTTATTGAAAACTAAAGGTCTGTCTCTTTTTTTCAGGATACACCATTTAAACATAAGCACACTATCAGAAAAGGAAACACTATCAGTCATGTTTCTGAACAGCCTTCCTATTATAAATGTGAAACAGACATAATTATTTTGATTCTTGAAGTCATCTGCCCATTCTGGGCATGTTTACACAGCTGGGCTAAAGCTGAAATAAGCTGCGCAACTTGAGCTATGTCAGTTGCATAGTTTAAGTTGAAATAGCTTATTTCGGCTTTTGGCGCTGTCTACACAGCAGGAAGTCCAAGAAAGAGCACTCTTCCTCCGACTTCCCTTACTCCTCGTAAAATGATGGTTACAGGAGTCAGAATAAGTCCTACAGCTTGACATTATTTTTACAGTCTGCATCTACACTACAAGCAGTTATTTTGGCAATGTCATTTCGGAATAATGTTAGTTATTCCGAAATAACACTACTGTGTATACATATCCTAAGGCAGCTTCTAGTCTGAGTCCAAAACATCCACTTACAAAAAGGTTGTAGTGGGGTTTAAGCATATTTTTTAAATTACATTGTCTTATTTTTCAGTGTAAGCATACAAGAAGAAATGATAGTCCATTCTACGAAATAGAAAGAAAAAAACAAACAAGCCTCACATACCAGACTTCAAAATTTAAACTTATCAATACAAGCACAGCAGGGATTAAAATAACATCACCTGCTCTCAGAACATTTAGGAGTAAATAGTGCTAATTTTTTTATGAATAAATAAATTTCTCGTCCTTTAATTTCCTTGATTATATTCCCTTCCATGCTAACTCTATCATAGTGAGCATTGGAGGGTTTTTTTTTAGCTGCTGAGTGCTATTAAGCTTAATAATTGGTATTTTAGTTTAATACTAACGTCTTTTTAAGAATGATATAACTATTAGAGCAAATGTGAAGGAAATAGTTCAAGCATAAAAATAAGGGTTTACCAAAAACATTTGTAATTTGGGTATAAAAATGGTACCACAGTATACTTAAAACCACCCTTGTGTAATCAAACAATAAACAAAATAAATTAGATAAAAACTCAGTCTGTGTTAAATCTGTCAGTAGTCTCTAGTGCTTCTTTTGAGAGACCAACAATTTGTTGTGGATTGAGCTTTATTGACATTTTAGTACAAAGTTAGTACTAAATTATTACTTAGTCCTGCCTTGAGTGCAGGGGAGTGGACTAGATGATTATTTGAGTGCTTTGATCCCTTCCAGTGCTATGATTTTGAGGCCTAGTCACTTTAGGTTGGTGTTAACTAGATCAACTTTAGCTACTTATATTCTAGATTAAGGGTCCACAAACAGAATTTTTGTGTTAATTTACTCCTTTTGGTATTTTGTGGCAAATTTGTATGTATTCCAGTTGAATTTTATGGCTTAGTCTTTCCATCTGTTAAAAAAAATCTACCTCAGAGATGTTGTGAGGGTTACTTAATTTAGATTAGCTAACGGTTTTCAGATCTACAAAAAGGCCACATAAAATATGTTTATTATTAGTTATTTATGTATGTATTTTGTTTTAAAATTAAATAGTTTCAAATAAGCAAATTTTTCTATATACTTTTTGGTTTAATACCAAATTAATTAATTAAAAAATTGGCATAAGAAAACATGGCCCTTTTGATTTTCAGATATAACGTGTGTATTATGGCTTATGGACAAACAGGAAGTGGGAAGACGTATACAATGTTGGGACCACAGTCTGAGGATGAAGTCATTCTTTCAATAAAAGATGAGCCAGAGCTAGGAATTATTCCTAGAGCCACAGAAGAAGTGTTCAGGTATTGCTGAATATGGGAATGAGAATAAAGTTTGAATGCCAATTTTTACATTGTATACAAAAGGGAAAACATGCAAGCTGTTTGCAGCATTGTTATATTTGTGTTTTTCTCAGGATATTCAAGATACAAGGTGTGAGAGATCTTTTATTGGACCAACTTCTGTTGCTAAGAGAGACTGACTACCTTTGAGCTTGCACAAAGCTCTTCAGCACATGATATTCTTGCTGTTCAGATTTAACTTTTCAAGATTTACGATTATAGCAGCTTTGGTAGAAAATCCAAAGTTAAATTTTAGTTTAAATTTTTACTCACTGCTCTTTCTTAAACCCTCTCTAACATTTTACAGGAGTAAAAAATTGGTTTGCATATTAGGGTCTTTCAAATAAGGGAGGAGAGGCTGTAATCAGCTCTGAGATGACTTTTTTTAAAGATGGTTTACTTAGGATTTTAGTTCAACTTTTTTTAGCTTTGTCATGTTCTTTTCTGTAATTCTTTTCAGGCTTATTTCAGAAAAGCCACCAGGAAGTCATTGGGTTGAGGTTTCTGTTGTAGAAGTGTATAATAATGAAATTTTTGATCTTCTGGCCAAAGATGGCTGTGGAACAGTATTTGGCATTAAACGTGATGTCGTCACAACCAAAGAAGGCAAGAGTGATGTGCCATTGCTTACCTATGAGTGAGTATACAGCAGAATAAGTAAACTGTTATTACAAGATCATGATACAGTGTTATTATTACAAGGTGTGTGAGCTACAAGGCATGGAGACAGTTGTTGGCACTGAGTATGTCTAAGCACAGATTCCTTCCCCTTGTACATAAAAAGCATCACACTTGGCTTCCTGTATCAATTTGAATATTCTGTGATAATAACAGTAATGCTGTTAATAGTGCTGTATATTTATATACCATCATCCCTCCGTAGATGTGTTATAAGAATTGTATGCACTTTCCATAGAGCAGCCTTGAAATGCTATAGGGCAGGGATCGCCCTATGGAAATTAATAGAATATGATAATCTTTTAAACATTTTAGAATATTCTAAAATTTTATGAAATAGGATAATAGAAAAAAACGCATAGAAAGGATAGCACTCTGCATTAAATTTTGTAAGATTTTGGAATAACTTTTATAGTACCTTGTTGGTTTAATTCCTGTTAAAGTCCGTGATACTTTTCCAGAAAGGCAAGGAAGGGAACTACTTTCAAATACACCAGAGCAAAGCAAACTCTAAAAATATCATAAATCCTTAATATTCATACAGAAGACAGGGGATTTCGTTTTATGAGTGGTCAACCAAAATATCTACCCACAGTAGATATCTTAGCACTAGCATCTGTCTCAGAACGATTAAGAGGGTGTTGATACTTCTGGAATTTGAGCCTGTGGTCTTAGAAAGGTTAAGTTGTTCAAACCAGAGATGTGGATTGTTAAACCATCCTTTCTAGTTTCTGTTCTTTATATTTTTAGATAAATCTTTATTTACAGTATATATGTATAATGGGTTTGATTTTCCTTTACACCTGCTTTGGCAGTTTATAAGTACCATAAAGTGGGCATAATCTGCAGCTACATTACCAGAGTAGTGTAAATGAGAATCAGGCCCACAGTGTGTATATATATGTCCAGTGCACACAGTCAATGTATAATATTTCCTTTTTTAATAAGGCTTGTATCTTCACAATGGTGATGATAAAAATCATGTTCTAACCGGTAAAGACCACAATCTTTTATCACTATTGTGAGAATAAACACTAATTTACTTCTCTGAAAACATCCATCATACTGAACAATTCAGCACAAAACCACAACATGTTCTGTTGTTGTTGAAAACATGATTTTTTTCACAGCACTCCACTCATAATGCTTTTCAAAGGCTGGTCTATGCAGCTCCAGTAGGAAATGAAAGTCAGATCAAGAAGTATCTTTTTCCTCATAGATTAAAACAAACTGCATTCTAAATGAAAATAATTGACAGAAATATTTTTATCTTGTGGATTTTGGTAACATAAGCAACACTTGAGATTTGTTTATGTGGTTTTATATTATTGCCAGAAAATCTTGATAAAATACAGCAAATATTCCAGAGAGTTGAATATACATAATTAATTCTCTGTGGTTATTTATATTCACTGACATATTTTCTGACCATTGAACTATCCATGCAAAATTGGAACCCACATAGAAACTATAAAATTGCTTTTTCCAGAATGTTGGATTTGTTGTTTTCCTCTCTGTGGAATTACAGTCACTGTAGTTCTAGGAATGGTTATTTTTCTTCTTATTTACTACTAAACACAACACTTTTAGGGGTTTTTCTAGTAAAATTCAGTTTTATAATATAAAAGTCTTTGGGTTCAATTTGATTTCCACCCAAATTAGTGCACCCTCAGCTGCACTCTATACTCAGGAAAAGAAGCAGGGAGTGGATTAAGGCTATTTGGGGCTCAGGTACACCTATGCTTTTAGGAACACCTTGGAAACACTCGTTTCCAGTTCAACGCTGTTTGGGGTCTTTCTTCCTAACCTCTGAGTTCTTGGTCTTCCTCCTCCCAAGTGAGACAGCCCACACAGATCATCCTAGTACAGCACACTAATTAACTGCACCATCCAGGCATCTTCTGACAGAGTGTGGAATCTGAATGACTTAAAATCTGGCCTTAATTAAGGGTTGAAAAATAGCCATTATATGTATTTAATCAAGAGTTCTATCTGGCTAATTGTTGATCCATCTCTTTTCCCCGACTTTGGGGAGGGAAAGGTGCACTCCAGGCTGGGATTTGTGCATGAAGTTTGGAAACTCTGGTTGGAATGGGTTTTCTTTGTTCTTCCAGTTCTTGAGGTGACTGGTCTATTTATTTCTTTAATTTTTAGAATATGGCAAAGGTGCTGAAAGGTTTAGATAGACCTCTTTAAAAATGTTTCCTTAAATCAATCAAGTATTCAGTATTTATATCTTGATTACAGTGAAAGCAACAAAAAAGTCAAATTCATAAACCAACTATATTAATAATTAAGCCAAAAAAGTGAACAATGAGAAACAAACCCAAACAACTAAAGGAGGGCCATTGAGAAAGGCCACCACTTCTATCTGGAGTCTAAATAAACGTGACATTTTGAATAAAAACAGATCTTCATTTATGATAACATTTCATCTAAAATGTACTGGCCCACTGAGTCTCATTGGGTTCTCCATACATTAAATAAAATACAGTGGAAGTTTTCCTGTTAACCTGTACTTCCCACTGAATCAGGCAAACCTCATGTTTTTCCTTCTTGTATGCCAGGACTGTTGAAAATGCTGTTGAATTCTTACAGTTAGTTGACAGATGTCTGCAACTAAGGGTCAAACATCCAACGCTGGTGCATGCTCATTCCTCTCGCTCTCATCTGGTAGTGACATTGACCATAAACACGAAGGCAGGTTCTGCAGACAGTTTTGGTAAGTAGGATAGTGCTAAAATATATGTTGAAACATTTGTGTCAGAAACGCATTATCAAGGTTAAGGGATTTTCTTATTGCTCTTTTCTCTCTTCTGGCTGTCTTTCTACAATCTTTAAATCCCTGTTCTTCTCTGCTTAACCTTTGTGACCACTTTTTTGAACGCCTCTTAATGTTGCTGTGTTTGAGATGTTAGCCTTGCGTGATGATTTTCACACACTGCTGTAGTACTTATAGGCTTGCAATGTGAAACAGTCTATGGCATGGTAGTAGCACAGTTTTCTCTTGCTGGCTAACAGGCATCAAATAGTGTAGCTGGATAATTTTACAAGGAATTATTTAGTTATATGTGGTAAGATCAGGGCTCAAACAAACTTTATGCTTCAGGGCAAACAATGATTGCTGGATCAGGAAGGATTTTCTCCTTTACACAACTAGCTAGGTTCATCAAGGAGGTTTATAGTTGGTCCCTGCCAGAGTAGACAAATCAGTGATCTTATCAAATATGGCAAAACCTATGTTCTTATATTACAGTTGTGTCCCTTCTTGCTTTTTCAGGTCGCACATAGGTTTGCCAGTCTTTTGCGTTAGGAGTAGTTCTGGCTCTTGAGGGGTTAACTGTTTCCTTTTCTTTTTGTTCACATTGTAATTAGACTCTCCATTTGTAGCACTGTGGTCTGTCTCCTTCATACCCTGCAACAGCAATATGGTTTTAGGAAGTGGAAAATATTTAAAACTTTTTTTCTCCAGATCTCTATCGGAAATTAAACAGAGGATATTAGGAAAACAGAACAAACGGTGCCCTCGTTTACCTGCAGCCACTGCCAAAAGACACAGCTAGTTTGGATGCTGCAGCTCCACCAGTCCCAGATGTTAGTTCTGTCCAGCTCCAGATCCTTGTCAGTCAGGCAGACATTACTAGACAAAAATCCAGCCATTTTAACTCAACAGCCATCTTGTTTAGTCCAGGCTTCTTGTTGTCATTTGTAGCTCATACATTATGCTAACTACTGCACCGCCCTTCTTGAAGCTTCACAGCAAGGCCAAATAGGAATTTATGCCATATGGTGATGGATGGAGAACTCTCAAGTTTCAGAATCACAAAATAAGAGTTACAATAGCTGAATGAGTATTATGGTGCGTAAGAAGCACAGCAAAATAGAACCTCAGAGTGAATTCTGATAGATCTGCCACTGTAGTAAGAGATACACAGTGCTTAAGACCTAGGTGAAGCAGATTGCTAAATGGAAGGCATTGAAGAAATAAGCAGTAGATGATATCTGGAAGCTAAGGAGTGGCAGTTAAGCTTTGAAAATGGAACTTAAAATGAGAGCTGGCTGAGATTTATTTAGGATTTTGTGTCAATAGCTTTTGTTGTGTGTATGGGGAAAGGGCTGTTTTCACATCTTGCCGTATAGCAAGGAGGAGAAAGAAATTGTACTTTCACGCTTTCTTGCCTGAAACATTCTTTTCTATGTAAGCCAACACAGTTGCTCTGTCTCTATGACATGTGCTGTCATGAGTGAGTTGCTATTCCACTTCAGACTAGGAAACGAAAGAATAAAGCAAGAAACAGAAGGCGAAAGTCAAAGCTAAACTGCCCAGTGAAAATATTTTTGCATAGATTCCTTCTGCTTGGGGGAGAGATGCTCACTTAACCAAGATGTCAGAAATGAAGCTAGCATTGTAGGACCTGTATTGAAGAATCTGTCTGTGCTCCTAGCACAGATCAGGTCCCAGAATGCTAAGGATAAGCAGCAGGATGTCTTGCAGTGCATGGGGTCCTCCATTGTGGCTACATAGCCAAGGCCAGGACTACTAAACTTTTTGGGACTGGGACAATTTTTTTGGCTGTGTTTATAGACCACCATGCACAATGAGATCCTTGACTAGGGCTGCTAAGCACTATCATTATGCAAATAAATAATAATAATTCACAGATGACCTACCTGAACAATAAGTAAGGGTACTGTTAAAGTGGCTTATGGTTCATTAGGCAGAGATGGAAGAGAAAAGAGGCATTCCAAAAATTCCGGAGGGAATGGCAGCCAAGGGTGGGACAATAGAAGCAAGAGAAACAGTTCTGGCCAGAGCAGCAGTAGCAGAAGGAGCACTGCCAGGCAACAGGCAGGGTGCTGAACTGGATGACCTCCTGAGGTCTCTTCCAGCTCTATGATTCTATGAACAGTCAATCAGAAACATAACTGCACATTCTTAATAGTATTTTAGCAGAGGGGCTTTCTGTTTTCTACCATACAAGTATGGAGTTTAATATAGTGATGGAGTTGTTGGTAACCTTATTTTTGAGAGAGTTTGTCCATCTGTCTGTCTGTCTGTCTGTCTGTCTGTCTGTCTGTTCAAAAACTCCTAAACAGTAAGCATTAGGAGCAACAAATTTGGTATACAGCTTCCTCTTATCGTAACTTAAAGCAAGGTTAGAATTTGGTTGTGCCAGGAAAATGAGATGTGCCTAGAATGGGATTGCTCCTCATAAAACCACACAGAAAAGAGGGAGAATCACCAAGCAGGTGAAAGAGGCTGGCTGGGGGAACTCCTCCCTGCGGAACTGTCCCAACCTCCAAGCCTCTCACACCCTAGTCCCCCCTTCCCTCAATTTGTACAGGGATATTGCTGGATATTCTCCTTCGCCAGGGAGCAAAGAGAAAGTGCATTCCTCTCTCTGGCTGGGGAACACAGCGGGCAGACAAATCTGGACCTGCCCCAGCCCAGGACATGAACCCTTCTGGCTGTGCCTGCTGGAGTGGCCATGGAGAGGCATTTTTCACCAGGCCCCAAGCTGCTGTGGTGAGAGCAGGTTGGGGTAGTCCTCTCTGCCCAGGGCAGCCTGCATACTGGACCCCTCATCCCCAGCCTCACCCCAAAGCAGTGATTTAAATGAAGCATGTACCTTTACATTTTATTAAAAAAAAATTAATTGAGTTAAGGATCCAAGCAAGGCCATGTAAATCTTCTAGTATTCAATCAATCAATCAAAGAAGCCTTGCTACCTAATGAGTGTCTCCTGCCTGCTTAACAATGATCTGAATAATTATCATTGCAGCTGAATAATTCAATCTGCCTAGGTCATTAATTACAACCCACAAAATTATGTGAAACAGGAGATATTGGATTAACCTATCATTGCATTTTTTGCTTCACATTTTATGATGTTAAAAATAATGTTTTCATTTGTTTGTTTCCATCATCCAGCTCTTCCATGGGCTGATGAACAGTCTAGTCAAAGGCGGAGTAATGAGCTTTTCTGCACCTTTCCTCAACAAATGAAAGCTGATGAGGCTCTGGAAGGAAAGATGAGTTTTTCACCAGTGCAGTTTCACTCTGTGGAAAAACTGAAGCACATCAAAACTAAGCTACAACTGGTGGATTTGGCTGGCAGTGAATGTGTTGGTAAGCAGACCTTTTAATGGCAAGGCAATTTTGAATTGAGAGAATAGAGCCTTTCATCCCATGGAGATAGTAATTTCATTTAGCTTATTAACTGAATATATGTGTTTCATCATCATAAGAGGAAATTTATACACATGCTCCCAAGCTTAGATGAAGTCATTGGGTTGGATTCATCATTATATTACTCTACTTCTACAGTGAGAGGGCTTCATTAAGATCAAATGGCATAAAGCTGAAGCCACTGAGTGGACTCTCAGGTCCATGGTGACACTCAGGGGCTGCGTCTAGACTGGCATGATTTTCCGCAAATGCTTTTAACGGAAAAGTTTTCCGTTAAAAGCATTTTCAGAAAAAGAGCATCCAGATTGGCATGGACACTTTTCCACAAAATCACTTTTTGCAGAAAAGCGTCTGTGGCCAATCTAGACGCGCTTTTGCGCAAAAAAGCCCCGATCGCCATTTTCGCGATCGGAGCTTTTTTGCGCAAAACAAATCTCAGCTGTCTACACTGGCCCTTTTGCGCAAAAGTTTTGCACAAAAGGGACTTTTGCCCGAATGGGGGCGTCAAAGCTTTTCCGCAAGAAGCACTGATTTCATACAGTAGGAAATCAGTGCTTTTGCGGAAAATCAAGCGACCAGTGTAGACATCTGGCAAGTTTTTGCGCAAAAGCGGTTGATTTTCTGCAAAAACTGGCCAGTCTAGACACAGCCAGGGTGTAATACACTATATGTTCAGACTCGGTTTTTTTAAGTTGTATTTTAATAGTCCAAAAATATGTGTAAAAATTAGCATGCTCTTATTTTGGTATAGAAGTGATCAAAGTGCAGAAGTTATTCAAATATACTAAATATTTGTCATGAGCATACCGCTGTGTGTGGGTTTTTCTGCCTGCTTGTGGAAAAAATCTGGAAGGAAGTTGGTGTACTGAAAAGATAATATTGTTTTCATTGTTCCTTCAAAGCACTTTCCTCCTCCATACACACAATCATTTCAAAAACTTGATTATTTCCTAGAGGACAAGCTTTCTTACCAAGAAAAGCCACACAGTTAAATGTACTGTTCCAGAAATAATGTTTTGAAAACTGAACCTGTTTTATGAAAGAACTCTTTACGTTTTTGCCAAGAGTTTTTCTGCTGGTGCCTGTTAACTTTTGTTCTGTAAAAACATAACAGAGTATACTATTTTTTTTAATTTGATGGGGGGCATTAGAAGCCTTTTGGTAAACATATAATTGACAATACTGTGTATAGGTGTGTTCCCTCAGTTCGACGAGGGCAAGCATTTGCTGCTCTGTGTACCCAGTAGGACAGATCCTCAAATGGATTAAAATGATGTGCGTTATCACTGAAGTTAATGGAGCTACACTTATTTGCATTAGCTATTCTTAACTATGCTGGTGAAAATCTGAAGACAGCAAAATTACTCTGAATTTATATAGGTATAATTTAGAGCAGATTTTAACACATGATCATTTGAAAGTTGAGATTCGATACAAGTTAGAGTGAGAGAGACATTTTAAAGCATTTATTGTACATGAGTCTGATGCATATATGCACCTTTACACTTTAGCTTTATAGGTCCCCTGAGGGTCATCCATAGTGATTGTAAATTGTTTTCACATTTGCCTGAGAGTCACATTTTTAGTTCTTAGAAAACTCTTGTCAAGTTTCCTCATAAATCTGAGTAGCCTTCACTATAAAAATGTAGGTAAATGATTTGAGTCAGATCGTGGGCTTATCCTATACACAAAAGCAAAAGGAGGAGTAAGATCCTCTTCTCCATCCCCAATATTTTTACTGCAGGCAGAGAGAAGGTGGGCCAGAGTACTAATCTGGTATTGGTAAGTGCTAGTAGCAGTTTACTACCCACAAGGAACAAGGGAAGAGTAGGGAAGGAATTCTTTCTCCTAGGACTTGTCTCCACAGAACATTACTCGGGTTTAAGTAAGCTGTGATGTTGCATTGATTTATAACATAAGAACAGCCATACTGGGTCAGACCAAAGGTCCAGCTAGCCTGGTATCCTGTCTGCCGACAGTGGCCAATACCAGATGCCTCAGAGGGAGGGATCACAACAGGTAATCCTCACATGATCCCTTCCCTGTCACCCACCTCCAGAGAAACAGAGGCTAGGGATACCATTCCTACCCATCCTGGCTAATAGCCATAGATGGACCTAACCTCCATGAGTCAATCTAGCTCTTTTTTGAACCCTGTTAAAGTTCTAGAATTCACCGTATCCTCTGGCAAGGAGTTCCACAAATTGACTGTGTGCTGAGTGAAGAAAAACTTCCTTTTGTTTGTTTTAAACCTGCTGCCTATTAATTTCATTTGGTGACCCCAAGTTCTTATATTGTGGAAATAAGTAAATAACTTTTCCTTATTCACTTTTTCCATTCCAGTCATGATTTTATAGACCTCTATCATATCCCCCCTTAGTCTCCTCTTTTCTAAGATGAGAAGTCCAAGTCTTTTTTATCTCTCTTCATATGGGACCCATTCTAAACCCTTTATCATTTTTGTTGGCATTGGAAAAGGTTCAGAAAAGGGAAATATATCTTTTTTGAGATGAGGCGACCACATCTGTATGTAGTATTCAAGATGTGGGCGTACCATGGTTTTATATAGAAGCAATAAGATATTTTCTGTCTTATTTTCTATTCCTTTTTTAATGACTCCTAACATTCTCTTTGCTTTTGAGTGCTGCTACACACTGAGTGGATGTTTTCAGAGAACTATCAACAATGAATGACTCCAAGATCTCTCTCTTGAGTAGTTGTGGCAAAATTAGTCACCATCATATTGTATATATAGTTGGGATTATTTTTTCCGATGTGCATTACTTTACATTTCTCAACATTAAATTTCATTTGCCATTTGTTGCCCAATCACTTAGTTTGGTGAGATCTTTTTGAAGCACTTCACAGTCTGCTTTGGTCTTAACTATCTTGAGCAGTTTGGTATCATCTACAAATTGTGCCACCTCACTGTGGACCCCTTTCTCTAGATCATTAATAAATAAGTTGAATAGGATGGGTCCCAGAACAGACCATTGGGGAACCCCACTAGTTACCTCTCTCCACTTAGAAAACTTGCCATTTATTCCTACCCTGTTTCCTGTCTTTTAACCAGTTATAATCCCTGGTTAAATCCCTTCCCTCTTATCCCATGACAATTTACTTTTCTTAAGAGCCTTTGGTGAAGGATCTTGTCAAAGGCTTTCTGGAAATCTAAGTATACTATATCCACTGGATCCCACTTGTCCATGTTTGTTGACCCCCCCTCAAAGAATTCTAGCAGATTAGGCATGATTTCCTTTTACAGAAACCATGTTGCTTTCCCCCAACAAATTATATTCATCCACATGTCTAACAATTTTATTCTTTACTAGTTTCAACTAATTTGCCTGGTACTGATGTTAGAGTTGCCGGTCTGTAATTGCCAGGATCACTTCTAGAGCCCTTTTTAAATATTGGCATCACGTTAGCTATCTTCCAGTGATTAGGTACGGAAGCTGATTTAAAGGATAGGTTACAAACCACAGTTAATAGTTCTGCAATTTTCCGTTTGAGTCCTTTCAGGATGAATGCAATCTGGTCCCGGTGACTTGTTATGGTTAAGTTTATCAATTTGTTCCAAAACCTCCTCTAATGACACCTCAATCTGGGACAATTCCTCAGATTTGTCACCTAAGAATGGCTCAGATTTGGGAATCTCCCCCAAACCTCAACCATGAATTTAGTTAAACTGGTGCACCTTTGTGCGTAAACCAGGCTTTAGAGAGAGAAAACCTTTCCTATCAGTTTCATGCCAGTGCAGTTCTCCCATAATAAACATCCATTGGACAGCTACCTACTGCAGGAAATTATAAAAGCACTTTTCTTTCTGAGTCACTGTGAACCAGTGCCCTGTGATGAAAAGAATCCTATCCTGCTGAATTGTCTTCAAGTTTTCTCTCTGAATTAGCACTTGATTCATTGCCCTAATAACTGATGACTATGGACACAGAAAATATTGTACAGCTGAGGAAGTTGAGTTGAGAAATAAAAGCAAGGTCCCAAATCACATTCAAGATTCTGTAGCACTTTTCATAAGGAGTATTGCTATGAGTTAATGAACAATGCAGTACTATTGTGCATTATTAAACAGCTGCTAGATTTTATCTCAGAGGTGGCTACCTTTCAGTGATGGGTGATGTGATTTGTCTATTGGTTTAAATTAATAAAATATTTTTGAATTCAAGGCAAAAAATATTTTATAAATATAAAGCATTGTTCTCCCTAACAAATCCTGTGTAGGTAAAACTTTGTAACTTATTCATATATTAATGTGTGTATCAGATTTATATTGACTTGACTTCATAACAGTTTTGTCAATTATGTAAAAAATATTATTCTTCCTGTATTTGTGATACGTGGTATTAATAACAGAAAGAGTGGCTTTCTCTTGTATTTTCACATTTTATGTGAAGGAGTGAAGTTAGAAAAAACATATAATATAATGTATTCTGACTTTTTAATGTATATAGGGAGCATGGATATTGGATTTTTTTTGCTAAATACACTTTAGTTAAATACTTCAAAGATTATGATGTGCTCAGATATGGGGGTGGGGGGGCATAGCAGAACCAAAGAGAGAGAGTAAATAATATTTATAACTTGTCTTTTTAAACATGTTGTTAAAACAAACAAACAAAAATTACACTTCAGAGCCAAGTGGTAAGCCATGCATAAAGCTTTTGTTCCTTGAGCTTAGCCTGAAGATGACAAGCTTTGCATATTCTTAGCTGTTGTTTTCTTTTATTGCATTAGGTATGTCTGGGGTGACAGGCACAGCACTGAGAGAGACCTCGTTCATTAATCGTAGCTTATCTGCTCTATCAGATGTACTTGGAGCACTAGCAGAGCAGCGCTCTCACGTGCCATATAGAAACAGCAAACTTACTCACCTACTCCAGGATTCCATAGGTAATTTTCTTTGCCTTTTTGTGTAACAAAACTGAATTGAATTTCTTCTTTCAACCTATTCTTCACATTTTGTTAGGAAAACAGTTGGGCTGCGTCTAGACTGGCCAGTTTTTGCGGAAAATCATCTGCTTTTC
>CM057847.1:73134280-73144481 GCA_030068395.1 Apalone spinifera | reverse complement strand
CTGTTTTTTGTTTCAGCTACACCAGACTAACACAGCTACATTTCTATCACTATATCACAATGTTAGCAATTCTACTACAAGCTTTGCAGCTACAGGAGGAGAATTAGGCAGCTCAGGATTGCAGGCGCATTCTCATGAGCAACAAAAAAAGATGACAATGGTGAGACGCATCAATGAGCTGCTTATGAGTTTTAGAAGTGTTGAGTACCCACAATGAAAACAGAGTCATGGGACCTAAGGTTTAGTCCTGCTCATACCTGCCTTGTGGGTGGATGGATGAATAGATTGAGCTCAGTCTGCCTCAAGCAACAGAAAACAGGGCAGTGGTCCTCATATGTCAGTACCAGCACTTCTGTTTTCAGCAGTAATTTTGTTTTGACTCGAAGTGGTTTGCTTTCACGCAAATTGGAAAGAAACATTTTACAGGCTGTGGCTGACTAATGCAAATGCATTAAGCAGAATCACATCCAGCTGCATTGCCATTGAGCCTGCTGTTATTCATGACATCAGCTTACAGCCCAGCATTGCCTCAGCACACAGCTGTCTGAAGTTGTA
Source organism: Apalone spinifera (assembly GCA_030068395.1). NCBI lineage: Eukaryota > Metazoa > Chordata > Testudines > Trionychidae > Apalone > Apalone spinifera. The sequence continues at coordinate 73,143,926 of CM057847.1, read as the reverse complement.
TCAATAAAATAAAAATCTACAGGGAACACAGGCAAGGGAGGGTGAGCCTTACAGGAAAGTTGTCCAGATACAGCATCAATAAGCTCAGCTTCATGGTCAGACTTATATACATCCTCTTTGGAATGAGTCTTTTTGCACACATGGAAAAGCCATTTCTGCTACTGGGACAGGAGACCCAAAGCCCCAGTTCCTCCAAGGGCGTTTAGTCAGAAATGCTCAGCATTGCTATGACTAGCTGTTTGGTGCCCGTGGAGGAATCATTGGCACAACAGCGTGATCCACAAAGCCTGAGTTAGGCACCTAGGCTCCCTATACAATAAATGAGGAAAGAAATGCTCCTGAAGGCAATTCAACTCCAAGGAAAGTGATTTTACTTTAACTTTAAGACAACCCTATGCAGCACATGATCTGCCTCAGCTACCCCTTGGGAAGGGTGTATCCAAATGCATGCTTAGCTCAGAGTTCACTGCTCAAGTCCTGGTTTCAGGGAAGCACCAATCTCCATGATCTACAAGCAGGAGCTCCTTTCCTGGAGCCAGACTGTTTAGACACCCAAGTCTTTTTCCATGAAATGAGCACTTCCTGCTTCTCTTCTTCCTGTGACTCACCCCCTGGCCAAATTGGAAATCAGAGCCAGGCCCTGGTAAGAGCCAGGCTGCTGTGGGGATCCTGACCCTCTACCTCTCGTGGGCAGGGTGCCCAAAAGCAGTCCCTCACCAGCATCCTGGCCCCCAAGGTGTACTGGGGGTTCCCCACATGAGCCTGAGCAGTTTACCACACCCCAGCACCAGCTTCCAGCCTGAGGAATTCAACCTCAAGTCTCCCATCTTAAGCCAGAGTCTTAACCACTAGACAAGCCTTCCACTAAGCCAGAGGCAACCAAAACCAATGATGTAGCTAGTGCCTAGCAGGTTCTACTGCTGCCTCAAAAGGAGACGACAAACATTGGCAGCTAGTTATATGGACCTGAGGTGCTCAGGCACTATGGAATATTCAGGGACAGGGAGGAGGGGTGTTGGCTCCAGCAATGTTAACTGCAACATAGCCTGAGTAGGACTGGGATGAATTCAGAAGCTGGAAGCAGCACAGCCCTTGCAGCAGAGAGTTCATTTATAAACAGGCAGGATGATTAAGGTAACAAAAGGCTTGTCATGAAAGTGAACTAAGGATTATTAGATGGTCCCAAAAGCAGTGTCAAGTACTCCAGTCAAAAGATAAGAAACAAAAGGCAGAGTTTTGCTAGGGAGTTTAGAGGCAGAGTTTGAGGGGGCTACATACACTTAACATTCTTTAAAACCAAAGCCACCTGATATTAAAATAATAATTAAGAAAGAATATACCCTAGCAGTAAAAAGAGAATACAGGCAGCAGCTCCATCAACAGAGTTGGGGATATCCTGTTCATTGTACCCAGTGTAGCAGGAATGATTACCTGCCCTGTAACAGGTGCCGTATGTATTTGGTGAAAGGAGCTACCGGCCCTCAGGGGCTGCATATGGGCTTTGGAGTAGGGATGTTCATTTTGATTAATCAGTTAATCGAGTAGTCAATGGAATTTCTATCAACTATTCAATAAGGGGGGGGGTGCTCACTGGCCCACTGTGCTTCTCCCTTTGAAATGTACAAGAGCCATGGCAGCTCTTGTACATGCCAAAGGGAGAGGAGCAACACTGGAACTGGCATGAGTGGGACTGTTTCAATCCCCAAGTGTGCTGTTTCACCACTGCCCCCGCGGAGGCGGGGGGGGGGGGGGGGGGGGGGGGGGGGGGCAGGAGGGAGGAGGAGAACTGGCTTTTAAGCTGGCTCCCCCCAGCACTGGTTCATGCTCCCCCCCCTTACTGATAGAGGCAGTAAGGGGGGTGGGCAGGGACAAGCGACTAGTTGAGTTCCTACTCGACTACCCAATTAGCATTTGCTTATCAGATAGTCAATTAATGGACTAGTCACTTACATCCCTATTCTGGAGACGATAATGGCTGAACTGGAAGAAGTGAGGGGGGCAGAGAGGTTTGTAGGTGAGACTGTTAGAGGCTGCCTGATCAGAAGTAGCACCACTCTGTGATGTTGAGGAGGGTGAAACTATCAGGGAAGAACATCCAGCTAGACAGAGGGTAATGATCCCATAGAAGGAGCCAGTGGTCATGGTACATGTAGGTACTAATTATATAGGGAAGGATAGGAGAGAAGTCCTGGAGGCCAAAGTTTAGTCTGCTAGGTAAGAAATGGAAATCCAGGATGCCCATGGTAGCATTCTCTAAAATACTTTCAGTTCCACATGCAGTTAGACAGGCAGAATTGCAGGATCTCGATGTGTGGATGAGACTAATGGTTTTTGGACAAGAGATATAGATTTATTAATAACTTGAGAAACTTATGGAAAAGGGGGAACCTACAGAGAAAGGATGGGCTCCACCTAAACCAAAATTGAACTAGATTGCTAGCACTTAAAATTAAAAAGGGCTGGGGAGTTGGCTTCAGCAATGTTAAACCTTTAAATGTTTAACATTTAAAATGTTAGTTTAAACTAAGGACTAGGGGAAAAAGCAGACAGGTATAGAGGAGCACATGATTTGGGTAGACGCATCCCTTAGGGACTGGTTTTACAACAGTGATTCTCTAGGTCCTAGTAAGGAGAACAGGATGGAAGAGGACAACACAGGTAAGATCTGATGAGAAACAGTCAAATGACCCAAAAAAAGAAAAAAAGTCCCATGTAATCATACCACGTAATGGCAGAAAGCTAAGAAGTGAGGTTTTTGAAGTGCTTATACACAAACCCTAGAAGTCTAAACAACATGGGTGAACTAGAGTGCCTCATGTTGAATGCGGACATTGCCATAATAGGCATCACAGAAACATGGTGAATTGAGGATAATCAATGGGACACAATAATACCAGGGCACAATATGTATATACAGTAAGGATAGAGCAGTTCATGCTGGTGGGATATGGTACTATGCGTGAAAGAAAGCATAGAATTAAATGAAGTAAAAGTCTTAAATGAACCAAACTGTACCATACGTTCTAGGAATAGTAATTCCATGCTCTAATAAGAATATAGTAGTAGGGATACATTACCAAGCACCCAACCAGGATAGTGAAAGTGACTGAAATGCTAGGGGAGATTAGAGAGGCTATAAAAATAAACTCATAATGGGTACACATCACCTCAGAAGATTTAGAGATGAAGTTTGACACCTTAAATAACTGCTTCTTGGAGCAGCTGATTCTGGAACCTACAAGAGGAGAGAGAATTCTTGTTTTAGCCTTAAGTGGAGTGCAGGATCCAGTGCAGAAGGTAAATATAGCTGGATTGCTTGGAGATAGAGATGTTAAATTTAATTCACTATGTTGAAAAAACATCACAGCAGCCCAACAGTGACATTTTAGAAAGGGAACTATACAAAATTAGGTTAAACAGAAATTAAGAGGTATGTGTCAAAAGTGAAATCCCTTTAAGTTGCATGAAAATTTGTCAAAGATACCACAAGAGAAACAGCTTAAATGTATGCCCCTAAACTAAAAAAACAAAACAAAAAACTACACAAGAACACCCCCGCACAAATACAAAACACACAATAAGAGAACCAAAAATGCCACCAAGGCTTAAAAACCAAGTAAAAGAAGCAGTGAGAAATAAAAAGGAATTTTTTTTTTAAAGTGGAAGTTAAATCCTAGTGAAGAAAAATAGAAAGATGATAATGGTGGCAAATGAAGTGTAAAAATGTAATTAGGAAGGCCAAGAACAATTTAAGGAATAGCTAGCCAAAAAAAATTAATAGAAAAATTTGTTAAAAGTACATCAGAAGCAGGAAGCCTGTTTAAGGCTCTGAGGGAGAGTTTGACAGATGGTGGTGTTTGGATGGGGATGGGAGTTGGGCTCTGGGCACCACCAACATTTCTGCAAACCAATCATCCCTGGAGGCCAATGATCAACAAAGTGGGTTTGCATGAGGGTCCTATACCCCTTTCATCACAAATGCCCTATGTTTCCATGTACTTTGAAACAGACACAGACTTAAGTGAGATTGGTAATTTAAAGACCTACTGGAGGTCCCTGCCTGCCTGCATTACTAACACAGCACACTTTGCTAGATACAATGGAAGGGGGGGTGGGGCAGGTCATGAGCACTGCTGGCAGACCGGTTACAGCAAGGACAATTTTCATTCTATCTATGCACAAAGCAAAAAAGTTGTCGGAAGGCCCCTGATTAAATCTGAAGAACTACAAACAGGCCAGAGGGTCACAGAGTAGTATGGGGGACAATGCTTTAAGAGCATCTGAATGGGTGTCGAAATATTGTACACAAACAGATATTGCAGAAGTATTTAGAGAAAACTGCAACATAGGATGAAAATCCTATTGTCTTTGTTCTGCCACCCCATGACAGATATCATGAACTGGCAGTCTGGAAATAAAAAAAACCTCATACAATTCTTCTGTAAGGCATCCAAAAAGCAATGGCTCAAAATCTGTCCCAAATGTATAGGAGCCACTCCCATTGAAATCACAATTGCTTTATTTGAACAGCCAGTCCTGGGGCTCAGGGGAGGCAGAGGCGCAGCATGGGAAAGATCACAAGTGGGGACTGAAGTAGTCCCGCAGGGCTCTTACTACATTTAAATGGCAGAGGCGCAGTGGGGTTAGTGAGCGCCCCATCCCACATCGACTAATTAAGAATTTCCATCGACTCCTATCAGCTACTCAATTAGCCAATCATTCGAAATTTAACATCCCTAATGGTGACTAATCACAATCTTGTTCTACTCACACTTCCACTAGATGCAAGGCAAGGCTTTCAGAGCGCCGAACCCTATAGGAACCCAGGGTAAAATGTTTCTTGAAAACTATTCCTATGTTAGATATAACTGAAAAGGCAATACTCATTTCCCTGGTAATTGCTGTAACCTTGGTATCTCCTCCCACTTGCAGTCTGAGATACTGTGCTACCACAATCTTTGCAAAGGCAAATGTGGAGTTCTTAAGTGTTCACTTTTGCTGTAAATAGACATTTTCAGGAATAACCTAAAAAAGCTTTTAAATGGGGGGGGAGGGGGGAGGGGAAAAAAAAGGCAGTGGAACTTCGCTGAACTACTAAAGATTTTATTTACACTCTGGACAAAGGCTTAGGTCAAAGAGTAGATAAAAATTCAGAAGACTGCCTCATCTTTGCAGTTTCCTTTATCCTTGCCTAGGACACGAGCCAGTGGGATAGATTTTGGAACTTCTACCACAGATACTCCAGGGTATCTGTTTCACCTCCTAGTCTCTGCTCCCTGAAGCTTCCAATCAAGTTCATTTTCAGGTTTTCAAGTGACATTGGTTCAGTGATATCAAGAGTCCTAAAAAGTAGCTCACAATATCACACCACACACACACACACACACACAGATCTAGCATAGTTGACGGTGTCTGTCCACAGAAGCCAGACCAAAGCTAGAAGAAAGTATGAATCATGCATTTTGGAATGAGTGGTTTACCTCAGGTCAGTCAGCCGTCACTGTCAGCCATCAGTGCTTCTGCCTCCAAATATAAGCCCTGAACTTTAGAGCCAACCATGTCCACATCACTTGGCCGCCACCCTGCCAACAAGCAGGAATGGTTCACATTAAAAAGAGAAGTTTACTTTATCTTCCATGTCAGAAGCAGAAGACGCAACAATATGCAGCAGTTTGCCCCAGAGCCGGAGAAGGAGCATGGAATGAGTCTGTGGCCATGATATTCAGTAGCTTGATAAAGTCCTATTAATTCATGCATCTACCAATATACTGGAATTTATATTACTGTGACCTGATGCATCCTGGCAACATGCTTATACCACAGAGAGAGACATGCAGCAGTGAGAACAGACAATGCTAACAAGTGTTCAGTGAGATGTCAGAGCACTGAAGAGGTTAACGTACTTGCCTTTAAAGTGTACTAAAAACCCTGGAAGGTGGTCCAAGGCAGTAACACTGGCTGCAACATCCTTCCTACTCAGAGCTCTGCCCATTTTAAATATGGAGTATTTTGCCTCAGTGAAGAAACTTTGCAGAAGTGTCACAGTAGCAGACCATGCCCTTTTGTCCCAATGGCAATAAATACACCTGTTACACAAAGCCCCAAAGCCAGAGAAGAGGGAGCATATACCCAACCTGACGGAGGAAGAGAGATTTCTTCAACATTTTCAGGAATCATAGAAGGCTTCTCACCAAAAAGCAAAAAAAGAGGAAAATCTGCCTGGCCTTGGGAGTAAGGGGAGAGATGGCAAAGATGACATTATGCTCTATAGCAACCAGTCTGCAGATTAAGAAAATCGCCAGAAGTGTTAAACAGGCACAATTATCAAACTGCAGTCTTCGTATGTAACCCTCATAATGGGTGTATTGTAGCCACCTCCAATAGTTACCTAAGGGTCTTTTCCGTCACACTTTGGCAATACTTTCATAGCTTGTCATGGCACTCCAACCCCATTGAATTGACTAACAACAGCTGTTGCCATGAGCAGCTTTGATTTCCAGTGCACACATTGCAGTACACTAGTGCCCTCTTGTGCTTTAAATGGGCAATGTCAACAGCTTACAACAATGGTTACCAAATGACAATACTGGGTCATGGAATGTCAGGCACTGCGTCTTGTTGCTGCAGGGTCATCAGATGACCAATGGGGGTGCCAAGTCAGGCTACCTGACACTGCAGACTATGCTGCCCCAGAAGTGGCCAACAGCAGGTCCAGCTCCTAGCTGGGGGATGGGGCGGGTGGGGGGAGAAGAGCTCACAGGACTCCATGCACTGCCCCTGCCCTGAGCACTAGCTCTGCACTCCTACTGGCTGGGAGCCTGCTGCTGGTGGCTTCTAGGGCAAAGCATGGTCTGTGGTGCCAGGAGAGGCAGGAAGCGCATGTTAGTACCCCCGCTGCAGTACCAGGAGCCACTCAAAGTAAGCCCCTCCTGCTATAGCCCTAACAGCCCCAAAGCTGGAGCCCCCTCCTATGCTCCAAAGCTCACATCCTCAGCCCCACCCCGGAGCCCACACACTAGTCAAATGATGTTGGGTTCTGGGCATCGACAATTTTCTTCAACTGAGTCACAAAGAAACTTGAAAACCACTGGCTTACAGGATCCTAGGAGGAAAGATTGCTTGACTAATGGACTGAATTTGCATTTCATAGGCCAGCATGGTAGATGGGAAGGCCTACAGGACATTGTTTTTGACAGCACAGCAAAGGGGCAACAGATCTGTCAGGGCTTTCCCTTGTTACTGAAGAACATTAAAATCTTGCTGCTGTAGTTGAAGCTGGTCAGAAAATGCAAACTATTGTTTTGCAGGCAATTTTTTAAAAATTCATTTATTTGTGCCAAAATTCTCAAAAATGAAAATTTAACTAAATTCAGTTCCCAGTTAGTCACTGGCAGTTTTTAAAATCTTGTTTAACAAATTCAAAATTAATCTGAGGAAGCTTCAGTAATGTGTCTGCATTATACCTTGGTGAATACTGCCGTGTTCTTTTCAACTATATTGCTTATCATCACTAACTCCTGGCATCACACCAGGGTACCAACACCCTTACATCAAAAGTCTCATGTTGTCCTGAATGTGACTCAGTAACAGGTGAAGAAATATCCACCTCTGAGGTATCTTGGAATTGAGGCATGGAAGAATTGCTTCTGCATCCAGCAAAAGCCTCTTGTGCAGTGCTGCCAGCCACCACTCAACCTGAAAAAGTCTCTAAATGGTGCAAAACACACTTCTAAACTCCAGAGAACTGGATCAGTGAGAGACCAACTGGAAGATAATTTTTTATAGCTCAGCATAGTTACATGGTACAACAGTACTCTGACTTCTCTCTACTTCCTAGATTTTATTAACTCCACTACTACTGCAGTCACTGACTCTAATGGGAGCAACCCTTTCATTTTTGGCTAACCAAAAGAATTGTTGCAACCAAAGTCAAAAGCTAGAGTGCATTTGATTATAATATTTAGCACTGTTATGATTTTTATAGAATTGTTTGCAAGGACTTATTTTAATACAAGATTTCTTCTTTCCTTGTTAAGAGTGTTAAAAAATTAAGAAACATGAACTATGGTAGTATGGCCCTGCATTATTCAGAATGGGTTGTATTCAAACAGAGGTAGAGTTAGTTCTAAATGCTTATGTTTGAATGTTACAGGAGATTTAGTTCAAATTGCATGCTAACACCAAAAAAAGAAAGAGTTTGATAGATGTGATAAACATTAGGATAGCTAGATAAGTAAATTAGAGTTTTAAAATTCTATGTTAGACACAGGCTTCAAAACTACCAGTTACTTTTATGGATGCAAAGAAAGGCCCTTTTGATGAAAAGGAAAATTGTGACTGTTCTACCGCAGATACTTGGAAGATCCGTGATTTCATGAATGCAGGACAGTTGCGCCACCAATACAGATAGCAACTTTTCCACACCGTCCTATTTTGTGCGGTTCTCATCCATGTCCTTCCATGAATTCTCCATAGAGGATCCAGCCAACGTGCTGGAAGCCTTCCTCTTGTTCTTTTATATCTCATGAATACCAATGGAGTATACACGTTGTCCATCTCGTTGTCTCAGTCTCGCTACATGGCCAGCCCATCTCCTTTTCTGATTGTACATAACTTGAATGATGTTGTGGACACTGCTTCTTGCACGCAAATTGTCAATAGTAACATGTTGTAGCCTACTTACACCCACCATGTGTCTTTCCATTGCTCTTTGGATGGTTTGCAGCTTTAATTCTTCTGTTAAGTGTCAGGTTCCAGGTTTCTCAGCCATACAGAATTACTGTAAGGACACTGGTGTTAAAGAGATGGCCTTTCACAGGAGTAGAAAGTTTGGGATCAACAAAAACACTGCACAGACTCCCAAAGGCAATCCAACCTGACCTCCTCCTCCTGCTCAACTCTGGACCCAACTCTTTGTTCATCTGCAACGCTTGTCCAAGATATACATATTAATCCACTAAGTCACTGGACCATCCATCCAGCTACACGACTTACTCAACAATATGCATTTTTCATCCACTTTGTTTTTCCAGGGTGGATGGTCTGGTCAATCTCTTCCATGTTCTTACTGATGTCATTGAGGAGGGTTTGCAATGTTTTGGGTTTTGACAGTTAGGATATCATCTATAAAAAGGAGCATCTGAAGGACCCTAACAATCAGAAATCCACCTTTCACTTTGATCTGCCACAGGATATTGATATGGATTCTAACTACTATCACTTTTAGTGAAGTCTGACAAATGTAAAACTGTTGCCACTGAAGCAGCCCAAGGAGTCCAGAAAATCATCTTACCCAGAAAATGCTTGATCTTGCTAAACGGAGAGACATGGCAGCCAAGTGCAATACCAGTCTGGAGATTAAACTTGACTGCAAAACATTGAGGAGAAAGATGATAGAAGATTATGAGCAGTATAGTGTTGCAAAACAGCAAAAGGCAGTTGAAGAAAAAACAAGGTTGCAAAGAGCTAGGGCTATGTCTACACTGGCAGGTTCTTGCGCCAGAAATATGCAAATGAGGCTAAGTGTGGACTATAGCTGAGCCTCATTTGCATATCTAATGAGTCGCCATCTTTGCGGGACAGGCTCTTGCGCCAGAAGGAGCGGTCTACACTGCCCCCTCTTGCGCAATGCAGCTATGCTGATTAT
>CM057847.1:73120268-73134180 GCA_030068395.1 Apalone spinifera | reverse complement strand
CTCAGCAATATTCCACCCCCGAGCCTCATTTGCATAGCTCTGGCACAAGATCGCGCCTGTCTAGACACAGCCTTAGTGTGGGAGGCGATACGCTCTTCAAAGCACTTAGTGAGAGATTCTCAAGATACATTATTGGGGAGAATTCCCAAAGTTTGGAAGAGATCACAAACTGTTCTTCTTGATCACCTTTTATCTGCAGAAGACATTTGCAGCTAGCTATTGACCCAACTGCTTGCTTTCTCATCTTTATGAGGTCTTTATAAGAAAGATCTATGCCCTTATTGAGGGTGTCCTTGAAGAAAACATGAGAAGGTAACATGTAGGTTTTCATAGGGGATTCTCCATAGTGGACCACATTTTTGTGGTGTCACAGATGACCAAAAGGTGTAGGAGAGCACAAGATCCCACTATGCTTGTTGTTCATGGACTTTAAAAAAGCCTTTGACTAGGAAGAACAAAATGCAGCTGTAGTAAGTACTCCCCTTTTCAAGGCATCTCCCTGTGTATGTTGAATCCTACAAATTCCATAGTGGGCCCAACTACAGAAGTCACGCTTTTTGATGACCTCTTGATCATCGAAGTTATGCAAGAAGTAAAGCAGGGAGATGTCTGTTTGCCGAAGTTGTCTGCCAGCATCCTGAAAAATGTCTACTGCCGATAGACTCAGAAATGTAGAAGTAGAAGGGACCTCAAGAAATCAAACCCAAACCCCCTCCAGACTGAGGCAGAACCCAAGTAAGCTTTGACCATCTGTAACAGGGTTACTCATTACCTATTAACATCCCTAATATATACAGTGCAGAAATCCTCATCTGTGAAAACATTTCTTCAACCCAATGTTATTTACATCTACACTGTAAATAGCAGTGATTACATTCAAGTTTATTTTTCTACACATCCTTTATTACAAGTGTACATATTTTATATATTTACCTTTTTTAAAAACAGATTCCTTTCATGGAAAGGAGAAACTTTTGCCATTAAAATAGAGTGACTTATACCAGGATTATATTATAGCAGTACATACATGGGCAGCAGGTTCCAGATCATAGATAAAATGATTCTTTTTACACCCTACTACAACTAATACAAATAAAATAGAACTTTTAGATTTAAAGACAAAAGTACATTACTACTCAAAACAGTTTCACATGAATTAAAAAAGATTGCATAATAGATGTTCAGTGTTTGTAAAATATAGGGCAAGTCACTCAATCCAGACAAAAATGGGTTCTCCCTCTCATATGCATATATCAGTATCAATAGGAGCTGCATGTACCAACAGCAGAAGACTGCCCAAAGTTTCAAGAATCCTTTCGGCAACAACTACAAATAAATAAATATATACATACATATACACACACTCCCAACAACTGTATGCAAAGGATACACATGCAAGAACTACTTTTAGGCACTGGTGTTCCATCTCATTTGTAAATCAGACAAAAACTTAGCTGATTAAAATATGGCAACAGTAACCTAAAAATTAGAGATTTCACATCTTGCAAGAAGTGTGTGTGTTTCTAACATGCACAAAAGTCAGGGGTAAAAATCTCACTTCACTGTTCGGTGATAGAGGAGACTGGCACTTTTAAAACAGTAGTCAACACTTTAGACAGTCCACTACAATATAGCAAATATCCAAATGGTCAATTATTTCTAGAAAACAGAGCAAGTGAGCAGTACACACACCCCCACCCACCCACCCCCCGGTGGATTTTTACCCTCCATATTCCAAGGAATGAAAATCATTGGAAGGGAGCATCTTAACAGAAGGATTCCTAGAGGAATTATTAGAATGGATGAGTGAGTGGGTAAATTTAGCATTAGAATTAGACCCACAGCATAGGCAGCAAAAGCAGCCCCAGACCCTACCAGCGTTTCTCAACTCTGAGGTAGTCCTTCTAGGTCAAGGAGTGAAAAGGTAAGTTAATTCTAAGGAATAAAGGTCATTTGGCTGCATGATACTGGACTGAATCCATTTCCCCCAGCTCATTTTACTAGCTATTCAATAGGTCTCTAATGGTTGCAAAGGTCTTACACACTGGGGCTGGATTTAGCTGGTAATGTACAAGTTAAACATTCTTTCTATTGTTGTCTAGATCCAAAATAAAGATAAGTGAAGTATGATGTAGGGGGTTCTGCACTTTGCTTTGGGTAGTCAAAGTACATACATGAATTTGGCATCATACAAATTATTCCAAAGAATTACAATAGCAGCAATACCAGTTGAATAAAGCATGGTTAGAAGTGATTAGGCTGATACACACTATCAAAAATACATACTGGGGTCAGTACTGTATCTCAGCAGATGTAGTCCATGTTACATTAGTGGGTGCAGGATCTGACCCAGGGATACAAAGCTGAGAAAGGGAAACCTCTAACAGTCAAGTTCTACAGTTCTTGAATTCAAGAAGATTCTCGATGACTTCATAGGGAGTTTGGCTCCATCGAGGACTAAACCAAGGTAAGATCCAGACAGACTTACCAGTAAACCATGAAGATTCTCAGACAGCCAGACAGAGCTAGTACAATATACTTTTACGCATGCACTCAAGCCACCACCAGCTCAAATACATTCTAAACATTTTCTGACAAAGCCAAAAAGCTTAAGTTTCTTGATAATGAACGACATATTAGGAGCATGTTATATGGCTGCTTTTCTGCATCTTATGTTTAAGACCACTTCCTTCCTAAGGTAACCAAGGCTATGTCTACACTGCAGCAGTTTTTGGAAGAGGAAATGCAAATGGAGCGCTCCCTTCCAAATCTCGTGCTCTCATTTGCATATTCGCTTCAGATCCTTTTCATGGAAGAGGTTTTTGCGATAAAAAGCCCTGTGTAGACAGGGCCATCTGTCGGAAAAAAACCCTGTGTAGACAGGGCCATCTGTCGGAAAAAAACCAGTTTTGCGCAAGATCCCTTATGCCTCAAAAAATGAGGTTTACAGGATCTTGCGCAAAACAGGGTTTTTTCCGACAAATTGCCCCGTCTACACAGGGCTTTTTATCACAAAAACCTCTTCCACAAAAAGGATTGGAAGAGAATATGCAAATGAGAGCTCCATTTGCATTTCCTCTTCTGAAAAACTGCCACAGTGTAGACATAGCCAGAGGGTACAAACGACCAATAAGTCAAGAGTAATTTTTGGTGATTTGTTTCTTAAATAATCTAAGGGACGGAAAAATGAAGACAACACCAAGAACCCTTACCTCATCTAAACCAAGTTAAGTGCCATCTAAAGAAATGCGAGCACTGGAATTTTCAACAAAGCAACACTTCATGTATCTGCTTATCTGAGATGTACCAATCTGCATGGAAACCTTGTACCGTAACTAAGATCATGGCGTTTCTAGCTTAGTTATTTTAATAGTTCATTTGGAATGCAACTGTATAATGGACTGCTGCCTAAGACAGAAATACAATACAGTTTTCCACTTGTGCTGGGATCACGAGCATCTTCCTCTTAGAAGGCCCAACAAACCTCCCTTCAAAAAGGCAATGACAATTTTCAATGGGGCTGACTGCAGTTTGTAAGGATTCAACTATTTTCAACACTTTAGTGCAGCAAGATCGATACTGTTCTTTAAGTCAGCAAAATGACATTTTACATTCATTGCGCTGTATTTCCTAAGAGAATTATTCTTTGCTGAGGGGTTATAACAAATCAGTGTTACATTCACTACCTCTCCCTGTTTGCCAGGATGCAGCTGGGCAATAAGATTATAGGTAGTTGTGTCACTCCCCTATGTACTGCAGATGAGGAAAGAACTTAGCATCACTTTTGTGAAAAAAGGCGGAACACATTCATCTCTAGATGCAATAGGAACCTTTTTTTAAAATCAGAGCACCAGCACATGTATCCTCTAACAGAACACTGGCACAGCTCCATAGCACTCAAAAGAACCACAAACCATCTTTGGCACAGGAACGACAACATACATCAGATGCTTTACAGTCTCATCCTTCACCATTTGAATGCTCCCATCAAAATCAAACCTGGGCATCACCACTAGTAACTTCTCTAGTCATCCCCTAAATATGCTTCCTCATGTTCAGCTTCCAAAACTCAAGAGGGTAAATTCATATGGAACTGAGTTTAAAAAAAAAATGCCATCATTCAAGTAGGTTGCACAACTTGTGTCACACTTCTTCCCTGAAAAGCCAATCAATTGGCACTTTCATCATGATGCCCTCAAAAGCCAAACAGGTGGAAGCAACAGATTCATCCTGTTATTTTCTGAACAATAATGAAAAATTTATCAGTAGAGGTTTGTGGCCAGCAGCTCCTACTTTGTTGCTCTAAAAATGCAGTTTATAAAAAATAGCAGTAAAATTTAGTGATACAGTTAGGTGATGGTGGAGGGGGGAAATCTAGAAACAAACTCACAATGAGGCAGATCCTGCTCCTAGCAAAACCAATAACAAAGCATCAATTGATTGCAAAGGGAGTAGGACAGGGTTCTAGAGCTTACAGTTAACAGTGGTGCCTCAGAGTGAATTTAAAGGGACCCACATACCAGATTAGTGTTAACATTATGGACAAAAGAGGTCAAGTAGTAGGCAGTTTAAAAAAAAACCCCAAAGCAATGTGGAATCTGCCTTTCCTTTCAGGTAAATCAATTCAGATGTGCTCTCTGTACTAGTCACTTCTTAAGTGTTTGATCCAATCATCCACTGGCATTTAAAACAAATAAGCTTGTCTGTTCTATTGGGGAAGCTCACTTTAACCATGTGTGGGTGGAGGACAGATATTCCAATGCCAGTATTTCTCTTTTTAAAGTGCTGCCCTGTAGTAGACTTGTCAGGTTTGCTGAGTTGTGGCACAACTAACGAATCTCAATAGGATACAAAAATTATTTATCAATCACCTGCAAAAACAAAAGCTATGTGTTATATATTAATGAGGTATATATAGTAGCTTTTATAGTAGTCATCTCTTGGTTTGCCAACCTGGCTACACCACAAACTCCTCCGGCAGCTGGTCCTCTCCCAAGAGATCCAGAGACAGGCAGTTCATGGATCTCTTTCCATAGAGTGCGGACTTGGTTTTGCAGTCTGCTGTTGAATAAACACAGCCATAGCTGGCCAGCTTATCATCCAGGGCACAACCAAATGTGTAGCTATGGGAAGTGTCTGAAGAAAGCGTGGAGCTTAGCGGTGGATGCCGATGCTTGTACAGGCGAATGTCATCCAAACTCTGGCTGTGCTGGTCTGCGCAGCTCCTGCCTTTAGGCTCTCTCACCTGCCAGTTCAGTAAGATACAAATGAGGAAAGCCCTATGAACTCAAGCATGTCACTTACATAGCCTAAAGGGTGCTCATTCCTAAAGCTCATCAGAATTTTCTTCTAATTATCCCCCTCTCAGTTTTCTACAGATCACTGTCATGAAGAAGCCATGAACCATGCATGATAAAACTGAATTCACTTAACTGCCCTTCTATTTCACCCAGATTGGGATCTCTGCACACTGTCTCCAGTGTCAAGTGCAACGAATGGAGCATCTGACAGCCAGAAAGTCTGGTCAAAGTGACACTTCCTGACCCAACTGGGGTAGACAGCCTCTAAGAAGAACAAGCACTAGAAAACATTGGGATGGGTTTAAGAGTTTGTTAAAAGAAAGACTGAGAAACCAAATAAAAATTGATGAGTTTTGTGCTTAATTAAAAAAATGCCAAGTACAACTAATCTACATATGAATGGGGGGGGGGGAGAAGAGAAGATCAGAGTAGTGAACCAGTAGTAATTTTAAAAGACAGAATTCATTTTATACAAGCAACAGTGCCCTGGCCTTTACTGAGAAGTTACTGACCAGCCATGGCTCTTGATAGTTATTCCTTGTATTGATTTTAAGATTAAATTCTAGAAACAGAGCATTCAAACACAGATATTTACCTTACCAATGCAGACAGAAAATGTTGTCCCCAAAATAGAAGTGTTTATACATAAATTCTTTCACAGAAAGTTTAAAAAGCACTCTGCATTGGCTCAACTCTTCTGCCTTCCCCAACACTGCCTTCGGAGAAGAGTTTAAACCAACACAGAGTGCTTTTGAAAGTCCTATTACTAATGCAGTTATTCAGTTACACAGCCTCATATAAATTAAAAAAAAAAAAAACACCACAACCAAAAGGCGCCAACTAACTAGTCACTCTATATGCTGGTAAAAGAATAAGCTATCAGATCTCTTGAAAATGTGTTACCCAATCTATAGTTAAATCAGAACTCTCTTTATAAAACTGCTAACGTGTCTGAGCCAAAACAGAGGGAATATTATAGCAGAAAGCACTGTTTACGTGCGTCAGAGAGACTAATGTAAAACCAGCATCTCTAACTCAAGATATATGCTCCCTGAGTATCTGCCGCACTTCTGTTCAACTCAACAGCAGAAATAAATTATTGTTTGCCTTGAAGAGCCAACAATTTTGGCAGAATAAACTAGATTCTATTCTAGTCTCATGGATCACTGAAATAGTCTGTTAAATGGCAACTAAAGATTATTTATCACTGCATACATGTCCAATAAGAGGCAGAAAGAACCCGGATTGATTTAAGAGATCATGGAAATGTTTGCAGTTGAGGGTTTAAAAAAAAAATCTCACTATAGCCACACTTGGAAATATAAAAAGGCTTATCAGAGGACAAGACAGTATTGCTTAAGACACAGTATGTGCTTTTGCCATATATAGTTTCCTTCTCTCAGAGGCTTGGGGAAAAGCCAATGTAGACAGAAAAGTTCAAGCAAACAAGCAGCACAACAAAAGAGTAATAATTACAGAGAGCAAAACCAGTCCCTCAGCTTTGAAACTCTTCCAACTTCAGGCGTGGAGAGGAAATTGAGTTTGCATTTCAAATCCAAAAATTACCCTAATGGTTTTGGCTCCGCTTCAGACCCAAAACTAAGTGGCTTATTTCCGCTTTGGAAGTCTAAGTCTAAGGAGGACAGCTTGCAAGATTTCAGTCTTATTCACCCCAAACCTCATTCTAATTTGGATACAAATGCTGCCTTCTCATCCCATCTCTAGTAGTAATTGCTAGCCAGCTTCCGGTCTCACTTATGCCAGTGTAAATCCAGACTAATATCTGTGACTTGATTTACAGCTGCGTAAATGAGAGCAGAATTTAACCCAATATCCAGAGTCAGACCCATCTGTCTACGGTCTCCTCTCACCTGATGAAGCGATTCCACACTTTGGCCTCTCATTTGTATCAGTGTGACTTGTACCACAGGGAGAGGCTTTTTCTTAAGAGCTGCAGAGGAAGAAACTGAAATTCAGATTATAGATTCACATTGACATGTTTACAACAGTTCATGTGAAAAGGCGATTTACAATACTTCTCCTCAGACTGCTAAAATTTGCAACTAGTAGCATACCATGCACCTTCCAAATTCATTTGAAAGACACTCGCAGATGTCGCTTCAGTCACTAGTACTCATGTGTCTTCCAGCCTCAGGAGTGAGGCCAAAAGGTTAGATTAGAAAAGAGATATAATGGCACTATCAGGGCTATTACACACACACACACACACACACACGTCTTACCCAGTTGTAATGCTTAAAATGGGACACATTCATAGTTCTATGGGCCAGAAGAGACCATTAGGATTATCTGAGGCCCTGTGTAACAGACCATAAAACCTCACCAAGCCCAATATCTTGTGCCTTTTCAGCTTGTCATAATGGACATGAGTTAATTCCTTTGCTGGAGCGGGTTACATAAGTTTTCAGAGTAACATACAAAAGATGTACATAAACCAATTAAAAACAACGGATAGGTAAGGGGTGGGGGGAGAAGAGACTATTAAGGAGGACAGTGACAATATAGCATGCTTGCATTTCACCTCAAGACAACCTGGCTTCCAAAATGACAAATGAATTGTTCAACGGAGGGAGCCAATTCCCAACCCTCCTGCTCTGAATCCCTTCCGGATGATTCTGCGCTTGCCACACATCTGTGAAGCCACATGCAACCTTAAGGGGAGCCTGGAACAACTGCAGAAAAGCCATCTCACCTTGACAACAAAGTGCATCGAAACCAAGAGAACTGGCACATTCTCCTTCAGCTGCCTCCTCCAACTGGTTTCTCTCTACAGGGCCACCCACTGGCACCTCCTCCGGCTCATCCACAGCCAGCTCAACTTCTGAGAGAGAGAGAGAGAGAGAGAGGGGTTAATGTCACATCTCTACTCTCCCAAATCATTTGGGGCTCTGTTACTGCCTCCTTTCTATGAGAACATCATGAGACCAGGGATATTAACCACTAGATGCTCCCCATTTCTTACCGTCATCCTGAGAGTCCTCTTCAGCTCTCCCTTTACCACCACTGTCAATGCCCGAGCTGCCACAGCTAACAGTTGAGCTACAAGATTTCTCCTTCCGGTGAACTCGCTCGATACTGAAAGGCTCATCCACAGACATCTCCACTGACATTCTGTGCCTCGAATCAGCCTCAATGCCAGATGTGTGAGAGCTACCGTGGCTCCCAGTTGACTGGCGAGATAGTCTATTGATTCTCCGGCTGCCCCCGCTGCTTCCACTGCCATGGGAGTGCTTATCCGAGGGGTCAAGGTCCATCTCCAGAGTGTCACTGATGTAGGACTCTCGGTAACGCTTCTTCTCTACAGAGAGGGGAAAGACATCAATTGGAGATACAAGAAATTAAATCCAAACAGAGGTCCTGTAAGCCATCAATTCTCTTCCCTGTGCTTCCTGCTCTGGAGGGAAAAAAAACAAAAACAAAAACAAACAAAAAAACCCACATTGTAAGGAAGGAGGCGCGACCCTCAAGAGGGGAGACTGTCCTGAGTCTTTGGGACTAGGGTCTGTTGCTGTCTCAGCACACTGAACAGGGAAGGGTCCATAATCTGAAATAAATGGGGGTAGGAGAGTGGATGCAATTGTAGGGGCATAAAGGAATTGTGCCCATGTAGCAGGCAGAAGACAATGTGATGCTATGTCCCCACTGGGAACATATTTTAATTGGGCCTCTCCTCACAAGTTTCAATAGCAGGCCTTGGGATCACTTGGCCAAGAGCTAGGGAGATGCTTTGTGCTCTACAGACAGACCGGTCCCAGGGCCAGCATTAAGCAGAAAAAAAGGACCAAATTCCCTTCATTTCAGTCCTTTTCCAACAGGGCTGAAAAGTTAATGGTTCTCCTCAGCCAAAGATCCCTCCCATGTACATCAGCTCCTACATCAATCCACAGAATAGATGGTGGGGTAGGAGGAAGGGATGTGTCTGCAACACCACAGTGTGCGACAGACTCCTTGGCAAAGGATCCCCTCACCTTTGCAAACATCGGACATCAAACATGACCTGCAAGATATCTATTAAAAAAAGCAACATCTAAGGTATCTAAAGAAACCTGTAACCTGTCAAGACCGATACTCATTGCCAGTCTATGGTTAATGCTGAAGGAATTACATTTCTATACTGCATGTCTACTTTAGGACCTGGGAGTAAAAGTTAGTCACCAGGGAATAATAAATGGTCCATTCAGGCAGGAAAGAGGTGTCCCCCACCCCTGGTTAGGCAATAGGCAATAAGCAATGCAATGCTCAACTGATCGGCCTTGCTCCAAGACATTCAAAGGAAAGCCAATGTAGACAGACCAGAGACCCTTCCTTTGAGTAAAGACAAAAACCTGCTTCAGTGTAACAGAATTTGGAGAGGCACTGTGAATCCATGCTCTGAAGAAAACTCAATCCCGATTCCTATGACACCAGCCAGCTCTACAACGTACTTTATTAGATAAGGGGGGTTTGCATTGCAAGCTGCCATTTGTTTCCCACCACACTCTTGTTTCTAGTAAAAACCTCTATTCTTTCAGCAGTGTCGGGGCTGGGAATCACAGGGCAATGCTTCAAAGGGGTTCAGAGACTAAGGTGCACCTATTGTTAACTTGCAAGGCAAAAAACACATGACATAGCCCAGAGGAGAGGGCTTGAGTGGCTGACACACCAAGCACTCTATACTTACACACTATCATAATCATCTTTGTTCAAAATATGCCGGGTGAGGTATCATTGAGAGTGTCTGGATCAAGATTATAGACGAGCGTAACAAAGGGTGGTGCTGTGATGGGCATTTGCTACAGACCACCAGACCAGGAAGATGAAGTGAATGAGGCATTCTTCAGACAACTAACAGAAGTTTGCAGATCATAGGCTCTGGTTCTCATGGGGGATTGTGATCAGCCTGGCATCTGCTGAGAGCAATACAGCAATGCACAATCCAGGAAGTTTTGAGGGTAACTTCCTGGTGCATATGCTGGTCCTCTTGACCTGCTGCTCTCACTCAGGGTTGAGATGGTTGAGTTTAGGATCCTGACAAAAGGAATAAAGGAAAGCAACAGAATACGGACAGGAAAAGCAGAATGACTCCCTCAGGGAACTGAGGAGCAGTATCCACTGGGAAGCCAATATAAAGAGGAAAGAAGTCCAAGAAAGCTGGCTGTATTTTAAAGAAGCCTTATTGAGGGTGCAGGAACAAACCATCCCAATGTGCAGAAAGAATAGCAGATAAGCCATGCTGGTCACCTGCCATAACAGAGAAATATTCAAGTGAGCTTAAACCAAGTGGAAAAGTGGACACATGTTGAGAGCAGAGAATAAAAACAATTGCTTGAGCACACATGGGTGTAATCAGGAAGGCCAAAGTGCAACTGAAGTTGCAGCTAGAAAAGGATGTAAAGGACCACAAGAAGGGTTTCTATAGGTTAGATAGCAATAAGGTGGTGGTCAGGGAAAGTGTGGGACCTTTATTAAATGGGGAAGGCCACCTAGTGACAGATTATGATGTGGAAAAAGCTGAATTACTCAATGCTTTCTTTTGGGGGGGGCGGGGGGGAGAGAGGAGAAAGAGGCCCTCTGTCTTCAATGGCAAAGTCAGCTCCTAGGCTGGGCAGCACAGGAAGGGGAGGTGGCGGCAAGTCTTCAGTGGAGAAAACAGGTGAAGAAAAGTTGGACATGCACAAGTCCATGGGGCCAGAACTAATACAACTAAGATTGCTGAGAAAGTTGGCGGATGCGATTTCAGAGCCACTGGCCATTGTCTGCAGAAGGTCCCCGAGGACTGGAAAAAGGCAAAATGTAGTGTCCATCTTCAAAAAGGGGAAAGGAGGAGGATACAGGGAACTAAAGACTGGTCCACCTCACCTCAGTCCTTGGGAGGGGAGGGGGGGGCGAAATCATGGAGCAGGTCCTCAAGAAATCCATAAAAGACTTGGAGGACAGGAAGGTGATCAGGAACAGTCAACATGAATCGTGAAGGGCAAGTCGTGTCTGATCAACCTGACTGCCTTCTATGATGATGTAATTGGCTCTGTGGCTAATGGGAAAGCAGTGGAAGTATTCTTGTCAGCAAATTTAAGTATAGCCTGAATGAATGGACTATAAAGTGAATAGAAAGCTGGACTGTCAGTCAAGCTCAACGAGTAGAAACAGATAGTAGGGACGCAATTTAATCAATTAACAGTTACTGGTTAAACGCTGCCCTGCAGGTGCATGCTGGCTCCTGACTACTGGCCCTGCTCCTGGGGAGCTGGCAGCCCCATGCTGTGACTTACAGTACAAGCCAGCTCCTGGCATACATCGGCTCCCAGCTGCTGGCCCTGAACTGTGGACTCTGCAGTACAAGGTTTATAATTCAGCCTGCAGTGTGGGGGTATCTGGCTCCCTAGGAGCTATGGACACCCCTCATCCTTTCCTCCCACATCCCACCCAGCCACACACCCCCTACCTGTTAACCACAACTGGTAAGCCTTAACCATTAAGGGTCAGGTTTACCAGTTAATCATTCATATTCCTAAGCTGGCAGCCCATATCAAGCAAAGTACCCCATGAGTCAGTCCTGGGACCAGTTTTGTTCAACATCAAGAATTATACTAATCGTGGGGTAATCTGTACCCTCAGCAAGTTTATAGATGACAAAGCTGAAGGGGGAGGCACGAGAGGAGGTAGATATGTGGGAAAAGGTTGCCTAGGGAAGGGATAGAATCTCCATCCTTAGAGATTTTTAAAAGCACGGTGTGACAAAGCCCTGGCTAGAATGTTTTAGCTGAGGATGGTCCTGCTGCAAGCAGAGGGTTGGACTAGGTGTCCTCTTGAGGTCTCTTCCAACCCTAATCTTCTATTATGTGGGAATAACTCATTGGTCAATAATATTCTCCCATGATGTATGCGTGCTACGTTTTTAAGAGTTATGACATATGCTGGAATGATTAGGTTTTTACCAGCCCCCTGGCATATCTGGTTAACCGGTCTGGAAGCAACTCCCAGGTGGGGAAAAACACAGCTCCTTTATCTACTACAAAATACCGTGAAAGAAAAGGAGAACATGCTCATCTTCTGCATTTAACAGACCAGTTAAGCCAGGGGTGGGGAACCTCAGGCCCAGAGTCCAGATGTGGCTCCCAAGGCTCAGGGACCCAGCCCCCACTGCAGGGCTAGAGTGCACAAAAATCTACTAGGTTGGACCCCTCTAGACTCTGGGGTGTGAAGGGAACTTGGGGAGGTGTCTCCTCAATCAGGGGCCACGTCAGTGTGTGTGATTAATTTTTTTTGCTTCTTACTTGCATGTGGCCCTCAACTAATTATTCTGTGGGTCAATGGCCCCCTGACTCAAAAAAGATTCCCCACGCCTGTGTTAAGCTAAGAAAGGCAAACTTCTAATAAGTGGGGATGAAGGCAGCATAGCACCTGCACCCAGGAGGACAGAAAAAACAGGTTTGCGTTTTCCTTTTCCAAGAATCCATTTAAAAAATTTACTGTTTACAGCAGGCTGAACCTCAAGTGATATGCAACTGAACCAACTGACTATATACCATTACTGATTATTAAAAAGTGTACCAGCAAGGTCTTTTCTGAAAGCTAAGAACACGCTGGTGAACAACATTGTCAAACCTATGCAATGATACTGTATGGATAAATTTGGGTTCTTAATGGTTGTGGACACAGATTTAAAAAACAGGGAGAAAGACTCACTCCCAGACAGGAGAGAAGGCACTTATTTACCATCTGCTTCCTACATTAAGTAGGGGGTGACCAGAAACAATGGGAGCTCCATTTACACAGAAGTCAGCAGCCGAAAGGGAAGCCCACAGGAAGGAAAAAACAGCATGAGGTCATCCCACCTCTTGAAACAAATTTGTTGAGTTTTGGAAGAGATAAGAACAGAAAGAAGGACATCTTCTGAACCCATCACATGACAGACTAGGGAACAGTGCTCTTGTGAGCTGAGGAAGATGGATCCTTCAACTAAGGATGGTTGAAGTCTCTGGGAAATAAATATGGGTGAGGAGGGAAAAAAGAAGACTTGGCTACAGTAAGTTTAAGAACCTTTAGATGTGTGCTTTTTATTGATGTGTCCTTTCTTAAAACGGTTTCTTTGACTTGGCATCTCTCTACACAGTGGTTTTCAAAGTGGGGTTGCAGATTCGTGATGCTTTGTTTATGTAAGTGTCCACAGCCACAGAATCTCAGTTCTGTGGCTGTGGACACTACTTGCTGACTGAATATCCCAGTCTGGCTGGTACAGTAGCAAGGCACTGACAGACACCCAGACTTGTGGGGCAAATGGGGACAAACTCTCACT
This sequence comes from Apalone spinifera, assembly GCA_030068395.1. Lineage (NCBI taxonomy): Eukaryota > Metazoa > Chordata > Testudines > Trionychidae > Apalone > Apalone spinifera. The sequence goes on along the minus strand of CM057847.1, from coordinate 73,120,584 downwards.
GGTCTGGTCTGGACTTCCCCTCCCGCCCCCCCCCACCCAACCCCCGCATGTCACTGTGGCTGCATTGGTGATGTTAAGAAGCAGACAGCCAACTAGGCCTAGGCAAGGCTCCCTCACATAGGAGGCAGGAAACAGCAGTGGATTCACGCTGTGCTCCCCCTCTTCTGGAAACAAGGGTCAGTCAGCTGGCACATTTTAGCGCAGCCTCAGGGCTGCTGTGAGCTATAACCGAGCCACTATGCAATCAGTCCCAAATCAGGACGTCTCAACCATCTTTCCCGGTGCCTCTCCATGCCTCTACCTATTATATTTAGAG
>CM057847.1:73106535-73120258 GCA_030068395.1 Apalone spinifera | reverse complement strand
CCCCCCCCCCCCCCATCACCAGTATCTGCACACTTCACAAACATCCTTACAACACGGACATATGGCATGCACTTCCCTCTTTTACAGGTGAGGAACAGTAGCACCGAGAGATTAAGTGACAGGGGATACTGTGTGCAGCTAGGAATTGGACCAAGCACTGACGGTGACTGCTCAGCTAACTGGCTTTTTGAGTCCTCATGCAGATTTTGTCTCCCTACCCCAAGCAAAGTTAGAAAGTCAGACAGCAAAATAACTCAACTACCTGGCAAAAGAATGGGGAAAAAAGAGCACGTGGCCCATACCTCCCCCAGTCTCAGGTTGGGGCTCAGCAAATGCTAAAGCCAGCTCTAATCCACCTTCCTCCAAGGACTTGTGGAGTCTGGCACAGTATGGGGTAGGAGAGGATGGGAACAATACACCACAAAGCTGTGTTTCATTTAAGCCAGCCTCTTTAGCGATTCACTGCTAAGCCCTCTATGCACTCACATATTTCGTTCCTTTTACTGGTTAGACCCTCACCGCCCTGCACACCCCATAGGCATGCTGGTCACTTCAAACCTGTCACTAGTGATCAGCGCTGTATAATGCTGCACTCATTGCATAACTGATTAGTGGAAGAAAGAGGAAAGCAAACTCAGAAAGTAAGAAGGAAGGCTGTGGCAGAAAAAGGGAACCTGAATCAGACAGACAACCAGGTAAGTATCTGGGTTGCTCCCATCTTTTACCAGCGGGCACACTTGAAATGAATTGACTTAGTCTATTTTTGGGTGCAATTTAACATCCAAATTCTTAAGGACATTAGTTTTCCTTACAAACAATGCACTATGTCCCTGCTCCACCTATTACGTGACAGAACTGTCTTCTCCACATTATTGTTGAGCTTAGTCCAATGCCCACAGCTCTAGATATCACAGCTTTCCTAAGGACTAAAATCAGGTGACAGTATTCTCCTCCCACACTGTTTTACCCTCACGTTCACTAGTTTGTGTTGGAGAGTTCAACTGTCAAGATACATAATGGGAATCATAAGCATCCACCAAGTTTGTCATCCTGGAGCAAAGGCCAGCTGTGGCCTTAGTGCCTGGAGGAAAAAGGTCAAGTGACTTGAAAGAATGAGCAAGAATCACTGGCTTCAGGAAAGGAGGAAATCTCCCCCTTGTTTTCTGAACACAGTCATTAGTGAGAGAAAACCCAAGTCACGCAGTGGGAGTCATAACCATGGAATGCTAACCAATAGGAACAAACCTAACCCTCCCCCACTTCCTCATCTTCATTTTCAGAAAAAACTATCAAATAAGCCGCTATTAAGTAACCGTACCAAGCCCACCTATCTGCCTTCCTTGCCCTTTCCCCTCCCACAAATGAGTCTGCTCCCCATCTCATACCTTCTACCTCCTCCAGCTTCTGGATCTGCTTCAGCACTGGCTGGACATTGAGAAAGAGTCGGTGGCTGTTGCTCAGGAGCTGCAGCAAATGTCGTGACCGGAATGGGCAACCTGTATAGTACACCAGCTTCCGGGCAGAGGGCAAACCATCTGGTTGGATTTCGAACTTTTTCCCCTGGGTAAACACAAGGAGACATCCCAGAGCAAATGAAAAAAAAAAAAAAAGGCATGTTTGTTGTCACTGGCAAAGATCTGAGTTTATTTACATGGAACATCACAGCAAGCTTGGCACAGAAATGCAGGCAAGCCAAAAGCTTTGGCAGGTTCTAGGCTGCCTGCCTACCAGACAGATGGTTCATATTCTGCCACTCACCAGGAATGCAAGTTTCCCAATGTGCGACCAGGGGAAGTCATAGAGCAGCTGGCGGACATGGTTCACCTCCTGCAACATATCAAACAAGATGACAAGGTCTAGCAGATATAAGGAGGACCATGGGGGGGGGGGGGGGGGGGGAGAAGAGAGAGGGAAGATGTGCAAGGAATTCACACACAATGAAGAATGTGAAATACATAGTCTGGCAAGCATGAAGTATCGGAGTGGTGAGGGTTAGATGGCATTAGGGGTACACTAAAATCTCTCATTTCTATTCTGTTACCTGATAGATGTGAATTCCTTTAAGGGTGAGACCCAGGACAACTGTTGGGCGATCTTCCTTCTTATCCTAAAAGAACATAAAGGTCTGGGATCAAAGAGGTCACACACACACACACACACTCTGACTTTGGTAGGTCCTATAACAGAGCCACACCAAGGCTATCCCAACTCAGCACTTCACACCTCCCCTTCCCATTTTGGGGGGAGGGGAGAACCAATTCATCGCTGAACTAAATATCACACTTGTGCAGTTCTTCTCAAGGTGTCTTGAACATTTCACCACATACTGAACACTTAATACAACCTGTAGCCACCGAAACAGAATGTTACTGAATTTAGCACACTGCCATTTATACAAAGTGTTATTTGTAGCCAACTGCCCCTTACTTCAGTTTGTTTTTACTGCTATTCCCAGGAACCCTCCTACTCTTCCCGCATCTGCACAGTACAGAGACTGAAACAACCGGTTATTAGGTCCACTTGTCCCTTCTTTGCCAAGGAAGCAGTGTTCCCACCAGTTACCTTGCTGTTACTGTAGGTGCAGTTCAGCAGCAGGTGTTAATTAATCCGCATCAGTGGAAAGACTTAGGGTTAATGTTGGTTGATGCAGCTTTGGGTCTAGCTTTTTAGCATTCTCTCTCTGATCTCAGTATAGACTGTAGCATAGTTTTATACTTACAGCTTTTAAAGGATTAGGAGGACAACCCTGTGCTGCCCCTTGATAGGCATGTGCTGTATTACTGACAGTTATTTTCACAAGTACAGGTTGGACCTTTCAGGTCTGGCACCCACAGGACCTAATCGGTGTCAGACCAGGGAAGGTCATATCTGGCCCCCTTGCTACCGGCCCCTCGCCCTGGACCAAATACTCCCCACTCCCACCACCAGCATCACAGCCCTACCGATCCCGCTCCCTTGCCTCCCCGCCTCACTATGCCGGGCAGCCCAGCTGCCAGCCCTCTACTGGGACTCTCTGGAACTACTGTGGTACAGAACATCAGTTGCTGAACCAGGGAGTCCCTGTTTAGAGGTTCAAACTGTAGGAGAGGAGTTTGCGTGACCTTGTTTTGCGTTTTATTTGGGGGCCACAGACAGACAGACATTGTGACAGACTGAGTGTGTGGGGGGTGAGTGTGGCCATGACAGCATGTGCACTAGATGCTGTTGGTAAGTTACTGAAGCCACATGCTGCTTCTTTACAACAAGGAAAGCTATCCCTGGCGTGTGTGCACAAGCACTGAAGTTTTAGAAACCATGCACTGCCTCGGAATCACTTAGCATCCATACTTCTGACTGGAGTAGCTCTGCTATGGGTCTCCCTCTCCCTGGCCCCTGCACTGCAGAGATGGGGTACAGGGGCAGGAGATACCCTGGCTTTAGCACTCCCCTCTCTCTTACTCCCCACTCTGCATAGCTAGCGGGCAGATCCTGGGAGCAGTTCTGCTGCAGGACGGAGCATGGTGGGGCAAGGGGCAGCTGAACACACAAGTATACACACTCTGCTAATACAGCTGGGCCAGGTCAGAAAGAAATGCTCCATGGGTCAGAGCTGCCCTCTGAGCTTGATTTTGCCCACCCCTGTGCTAGGACCTGGTTTGCTTAAGTAGGAAAGGGGGGGGGAACCCCCCCACACACACACCCCACACACAGGCACCCTGGGTGCCCTTTTACCCTGCCATTGCCTACACTAGGTCATTTATCGAGTCAAAATACAAGAGGAACCTCTTTAAATAGACCTTCTTCACTCCAACATCATCTATTTAGGACCAGACAACCACTGGAGAATGTGAAAGGGAGGAGGGAGGTGGCAATACACATTAAAACAACCCACAAACCAAACTGAAACACATGCACATCAAGAACAGAGGTATGAAATTTGAGCACACTCAGTGCTAGACTGTAAGCTCTTTGGGAGCAGGGGATTGCCTTTTTGTTCTGTATTTGTAAAGCCACAGGAAAAGAGGGGTCCCCAGATGCTATGGTCATACAACCATCCCCCTCCCCCTCCAAAAAAGTCTCTCTCATATGACAACATACAGCTTCTCAATGCATTTCCTCCCACCAAGCCCACATTCAGCCTGCCCTCAAATACATCCAGAAACTCTGCCACAGTTGCTTGGCACTACATGGAACAGGGTGCAATGGAATGGGAGCAGACTCCAACTGCTCCAAGAGAAGGGAGGCTGACCTACCTGTGGGGCAGCAAATACAAGGCTGGGAACTTAGAGGTGTTTCCTCCTTTCTATGAAGTGACAATGCCACGGCACTGTATTTGTACACATCACTTGACCTGCCCCAGATCCCAATATGTTTACTCCCACTTGTGGGGAAAGTCTGCTTTTAACATTAGAGGCACAACATTTATCAAGTTTAAGGAAACCAACAGTGCATTCAACTTTGTCAAAAGGCTAAAAAAGCAGCTGTTTAACCTTCTGCAATCTGAAATAATGGATAGGCACATCTTCCAGCAAACAGGACTCCTTAATGAACTGCAGGATAGCATCTTTCGTGCTCAGACCTTTCTGTTCTTGGTGTATCTCTGGAGCATGCTTCAAGATATAGTCACTTCCTCTCTTGGCAATTATCTACCACAAAAGAAAAAACAAAAAAAGGACAGACAGGATCATTGGAAAGCTGCTGACCTTAACAGGTGGCAGCTATGTCAACTGCAAGGACTAAACATGCAGGAAAGGGCTTTCATTTTTCTTAACCTGACCACACCAGATAGAGTTCAGTGAACTTGCATTCTCTCCTGGAAGAGCTAGCATTTAAAATTTGCCCAAAGGCACTGGAGAAGAATGCATCTGAACTAAGGATGTTAAGGATTAGTTGACTATCCGATAAGCAAATGCTTATTGGATAGTTGAGTTGACTAGTCACTTCCCTCCCGACCCTTGCTGCCTCTATCAGACAGCAGCAGCAAAGGGGAGGGGGAGGAAGAAGGGGTACTTCAAAGCGTCAGCGCCACACAGAGTCCAGGGTATGGGCTCCGTGTGGCGCTGCTGCTTTGAAATGCCATGGCAACATTTCAAAGGGGCAGTGCCGCACAGCTGACCCTGGGCGCCGTGTGGGTCTGTCCCTTGGGAATGCCACAGCAGTATTTCAAAGGGGCATCACCACACAGCTGATCCTGGGCTCTGTACAGTGCTGCTGCTTTGAACCACCACAGAGTCCAGGATCAGCTCTGCCTCAATGTGTCAAAGCAGCAGCGCCTCCGTGTGCTTTGAACTCTTCTTTTGCCTTTTCTTACAAACTCCCTGCGCTTAGGTCTCATGTGATTATAACCCTCCTCCTACCAAGAAGGCTGAGCTCTATCAATGCCACTCTTGATCTAATCAGCCAGCTGTACAGCATCACAAGGTTATATCTGGGAGCCAAGTCCATAGTTCAAACCCATATTTGAACTATGGGTTCAAACCCACTTGTTAGCCTGCAGCTTCACACGGTATATTAATTATTTGGGTTGCAGTAGCCCTCGGCCACTGATATGAACCAGGTGCTGTTAAAGTAGTAGATCATATGCAGTGTCTCCCTGCAGTATCCTGGGGACAGGGAGAGAAACATCACCCTAGATGCCAGATTTTGCTATCTGCAATAATAAATCATATACGCTTGTTTGCAGCTGTGGCTCAGTGCAGGTGGGCGCAGCTCTGTTTTGGCCTTTGGAATGCTTGCAAGATTAAATGAAGATTGATAGCTGCCCCTGTCACAATCCCTACCCCACCTACCTCTCTAACCCCTTTGGAAACTACAAAATGCAAGGTGTGTGTCATCTGGGAACTGCAACTCCCAAGGTGTGGAAGGGAGGCTAGTGGCGAGAACTCTGCTGGGGAGATGGGAGTATTCATGCACAATGGGAGGTGAACGTGGCAGAATATGAACCATTTGTCTGGTAACTTGGGGCTCATAAGTATAGAAGTCCAGACTTGTCCTGCCTCCTGATGCCATTCTTTTCTTCTGCTTTGAACTCTTCCCTTCCCCAACACTTGGGATCAGCTTGGGTTGGAGGGGAAACTGAGGCAGAGAGGTGTGGTGACTTGCCCAAGGACACACATGGCAAGTTTGAGGCACAGCCATTAGAACCTTGGCTTCTTGACTCCCAATCCAGAGCCTGATCCTCTACCTCTGTCATTTACCTGGATTCTCATACACCATGGTGGTTCACTTTGATTCTGCATCACAGTAGAATAGGAAATGCTGCAGGAAGCATTCTGTATGTTACATGCCTATGCACGCCTTCCAAAGATACTGAATAGTCAAAAGACAAGTGACTGGCTTCAAGTCATTGTCCTCGGGAAAAGTTTGTCACCATGATTGATTTAAAACAAAAAGCAAATCATTTCAGCTCAAAATGATTCAATCACAATTCAGATTAACCTATGAAGACTTTTTTGTATGGTGAAAAGATCAACTACTATCACTGACCAACCCAAAATTCACAGTAATGGAAAGTGGAAACTTTAGTACAGACTTGAAGCACTAGACAACAATCTGATGCAAGTGACCAAGACCAATTAGTGGCCACGAGACCATGCTCAGGAGAACAACAATGAAATGCTCTGGCGAGTCAAGTCAGAAGGGAAGAGGAGGAAAAAACACCCCACCAAAGTATCTTTCTCTATTTTGACCAATTGGTGTCCCCCCTCACATACTGCCACCTGTGCTGAGCTCAGTCCTCCCCACAGGTACATATGACAAGGCCAAGATACCAAAGATAGTTTTACTGGTCTTCAGCCCCTTGAGGATTTTCAGAGAATCTTAGGATATAAAAAGCAAAAGCATTTCAATGCAATTTATTTCTGAAAATATCTGTCCTTTAATTGTTGGATTCAGGCTTGGAAGAACAGAAGCCTGGGGAGTCCCTGCTGCAAGTGCAGATGGTGCTACCTCATCTTATGGTGGGGAAAACAAGCAAAACAAAAAGCCTTCTTACCCACTGTGGGAAATAGGCCTGAGGTTCGAAGTATTTCCCAACATGGACATTCTCTGTATAACTGCCCAAGTCAGCCTGTAAGCTGTAAGCAGCCAGCAGGAAGTAGATTTCTTCTTTGTGGGAGCACCGAGACCTCAACACCTGTTCCTTGAGATGGCAGTAGTACAGGTGCCGTGCTGCCTCGTCACTGCGGGATACAGAAAGACAGCTTTGTTTAAGCTAGAGCAAAGAGATCGCATTCCAGTACGGCCAGTCACATGCTGCTTCACTGAGAGAATGGACACACTTATGGTATCACTGACGTATATAAAACTGCCTTTTTTTTAAAAAAAAAAAAAGCAAGTTCTCTGTTATAGTAGCATTTACAATCCCAGCCAAGATCAGAGCTCTGTGGCATTAGGCACCGTACACAGTAACGGTCAGTCTTGGTCCTCAAAAGTTTACAGTCTAAACAATCAAACTAGCTGAAAGTTGAAGAAACGAATTCAGAGAGTGTCACTTTTTTTTGGAGGGGAGCAGAGAGGTAGTACTGGGGCCTAAAATGATTTAAGTGCCAGGTGCCACATAGGAAGTTGTGACCGGAAATCTGGGATCCATTCTTGGTTCTGAGTCTCAGTCCAGTGTCTCATCCAAAAGTTAATTCTTCCTCTCTAGACTGATTACTGCGCCTGCCAGGTGAGGCACTCATGTTTTATAATATTAGTGAATTGCCTGGGAGGTAGAGATAGTGATAATAATCTTGGATTTGATTCTTTGGGTTTTGCAGTCCTGTAGGAGTACTCAACTGGGATATTAAATCAGGGAAAGGTGAGCAAAGAATAAATAAATAGGGGAGGTCAAAGCCAAGACCTCCCTTCTAGAACTCCAGGGTGTATTTTAAAGAAACCTCAATACTGCAGTGACATGCCTTTATGTACCTCTCTCCGCTTCCTAAATTCTGTTGTAGAGGGAAGTATCAGAGGGGTAGCTGTGTTAGTCTATAAGGTGCCACAGGACTCCTCGTCACTTTTGCAGATTCAGACTAAGATTTATTGGAGCATCTTTACTCAATGTAAACAATGGATCGAGTAATGATGCTCCAATAAATCTGTTAGTCTGTAAGATGCCACAGGACTCCTCGTCGCTGTTCTAGAGGAAAGACACTTGTGATGCCAACTGAGAGATACAAAGGGTATGTCTACACTGCTATTTAAAAACCATGCCGCTGTCTCAGGCTAGGAGGCTACTTAATTGCAGTGAAGAGGTTCTTAGGCTCAGGATGAATCTCAAACTCCAAGTACCATCCCACCTTGCAGGGTTCCAGAGTTTAGCCTTCCAGCCCAAGCCTGCATATGTACACACCACAACTAGACAGCCCCTTAGCCTAGGCCTGAGCAAAATATGGCCCAAAATACGGGCCAGATCCAGCCCACAGAGGAAGTGGGGAGCCCCAGGCAGGCTCCCCTCCTTGCCCCACACATCACTCAAACATGGCTGCAGGGCGCTTTCTCTATGAGTTGGGGGGGGGCGCTTGGGGGAGGGAGGGAGGGATTCAGATGCTGCTCCCACTCCCAGCCCAATGTTTGAACAGCCAGCAGCCATAAAGCACAACCCCCTCTCCCCTCCTGCTTAGTTATTCACTCAAGCATATGGCCCAGTAGGCAGAAACATTTTAAGTGTTGCAAGCCTTTAGCGCTGAAGACAGGCAGGCAAGTCTTTGGCCAGAGCCTACCTCTGACACCCCAGCCCTTCCCTTCCCCGACCCTCTACCTCCTACTCCTGCCCCACTATTCCCCATGTACCCATACGCCCTCCAAACTCTGGCACCTTAATCTCCTGCCCCAGATCATAATCCCCTCCTACACTAGCTCGCACCCCAGTCCTGGCCTAGGTCACAACTGCCTCCTTCACCCAGACTCCCTGCCAGACTCCATTCCCTTACCTCAAGCTCCCTTCTGCACCCAGCCTCCATCCCAGACCTCTCACCTCCTCCATTAATACCATGGAAGAGTGCAGCCCTCAACCACTTTCCAAAAATCTTGGAGTGCCCCCCCCCCATATCAAAAGTGATTGCCCACCCCTGCCTGAGCCCAAGCCCTACAAGCATGACTCAGCCTGCATGGCCCAGGTGCAGGTTTTTAAATTCCAGTGCAGACATTTAGAGAAAGATGAATACTGGGAAGTCTCATTTTAGCGGTAAGAAAACCTCTCTCCTCAGAGGGAAACTCTCGCCCCTTAATCTGAAGGGAAAAATAAAAAAGCCTTACTCAGACAAGGACAGCAAATGCTTAAATGGAGCAAAGATTATGCTGATGTTAATCCACCTGAATGCTTCCAGCTCTCAGCTTGCCCTGAGGCCAGAAGCACACCAGCAGTGCTGATGCAAAAAACAGTCAGTTGTTCATTTTTAACTGACTCATCCTTTGTTCTGCATGGGGAGGTAAGGGTAGCTGTGTGCATCCCGTATTCCACATGAACGGAGCCCAGTCAAATGAAAAATTCTAGAACTCACAAGTCATTCCTTTTGTTCACTTCCAATTAGCTAGCACACGCATGCCTCACATGCAATTAATACAAAAAATAAGTTACCAAAGGGAAAAATACTAGGTGGTGTCCTAGAGCAACAATTTCTATGAACATTTTGTCAGTGTTGGACTAATTTTCTTTTTAATCCACTATGTGCAGATGTTTGTTGGCTACTTTAATAAATATTACCCAGCCACAATGGGCTGACAGGCACCATGGGTCCCAGGGCAAGGTGTATGGGAGGGCGGTGGGAGGAGAAGGGATGACTTCATGTCCCCAGGAAGGGGGGGGGTGCCCCCTCAGGAAGAAGGGCAGGGCCAAGGTAGTAAGCCCTCAGCACTGCCCAGACCATGACATGCACCTCCTCTCTGCTCCCGCCCCCCCCGTTCTGAGAACTGCATGGAGCTGCACTCTGGCAGCAATTCAAAGGGCAGTAGCTATGGCAACTGGACTGCTCCCAATTGCCTGTTGGCAAGCCTGATATTACCTACCTACATCCACACCCAGAGAGAAAAATAAAAGTGAGTTAAGATTTCCAAACAAGGAGAAGGGGGAAATACTGTAGACCGAGTGGGGGGAAAAAATATAAAAAAAGCTGTCATTGTTGTGAACAAATGGATGGGGAGTTCGGAGAAGAGCAAAAGCTAAATCAAAGCATGCAAGTGAGAAGACGGAAAGTAGACATCAGCACTGTTAGGGCATGTCTACGCAGCAAGGCTAAAGCCGAAATAGGCTACACAACTTGAGCTACATCAATTGTGTAGCTGAAGTCAAAATAGCTTATTTTGGCTTTTGGCGCTGTCCAAGAAAGAGCACTCTTCCTCCGCCTTCCCTAACTCCTTGTAAAATGAGGGTTATAGGAGTCAGAGCAAGAAGCCCCCCAACTCGACATGATGTTGAAGTAACCGCTTGTAGTGTAGACATACCCTAAATAATTTCTCTAGCTTCAGCTTTAGAGTTGTTTACATGCAAAAACAATAAAAAACCAGCAGCATTAAATTTTAGTGCAGAGAGCCTTAAAGCGATAGTTGAGAAGCATTGGAGTATGAATCCTACCAGGATGAAAGTCAACTCTGGATAAAAGAATCTACTACCATACATCATTACTGATCTCTAGGGAATGCCTGTAGGACTACAGCCCCCCCAGAGGGAAGGAAAGAGCTCTTCAAAAGAAAACATGTTTTTGTTGTTCCATCCAACATAGTTTTCTTAAAAAGTAAACTGGTTACACCAAGGACAGATTTACCTTATGACCCTTCCATTTTCTACGTAGTACTGCACTCTGAAGAAGGCAACAAAAGGAGGGGTGAACTTCTCCGTCCCCTTTAGGGCAAAGGGAGAGGGGGGGGAAAAAAGTGTTAGTTTTTCCCATGAGTCCAGCATCTTATGATCTTCCTCACCATTCTGTGTTTTGCCCACTGTTACCCAACTCCAAGCCCGCTCCCCACTTTAATTTTTTTTTTAAGTCACCATGCTTAGCCAAACCGATATTGTCTTGGGAGCTCCTGTCAATGAGATACTATGAAGTATTTGGCCAAGACTTCATAGTATCTCATTCAATGCAGATGAAGCAAACAAGCTCTCTTATTTCCTTATATCCTACAACTCCAGCCCTCATGCCAAGGAAAAGGTGAAACCTTTTACCTCGGCAATATGTTCCGTCCTTCCGGACCAAAGCTGAGGCATGTGCTGTGTGTCAGATCCATCTGCGTACATGCATAACGTATCAAGCACACTATGGAACCAACTGTAACAACTCCATCGCCAAGGAATTCACGTAAAACAATCCAGTCAACACTGCACAGCATGTTCAATGATGGTATTTTGTTGTCAACAAAGGGATAAGAAGGACAGAGCTAGCCAACAGCACTGGACGGGGAGGCATGGGAGGGGTGGGGGGAAGGTGTAAAATATGGAAGGTTTACGAGACCAGGATTCAATTCGAGATTCAGCCACTGGACTTCCTCTGTGACCTTGGGTAAGTCTTAGCGTCTCTGGGCCTAATCCCCATTTTACAGATGGGAATCAAAGTACTCTCCTACCTCAGAAGGAGTGTTGAGAGGCTAAAGCTCATGAATGACTGCAAGGCACTCAGTTACCATGCTGATGAGGGCTATGTGAGTGTCAACACCGGCATGCTTCCCTGACTGGTTCCACGGCAGCAAAATGCTGTAGTCACATTTTCAAAGCTTATTCTCATTTGGAAGATGTTAAAATGAGGGACTGTCTGTAACCCAGTGTAAGTGCAGGGATACTGATGGAATCAGCACGCTAGGTGGAAGAAGCCATAAATTCATCTCCTGCACAAAGTATCTTTCTAGAGGTGCAACAAACAATACTGTATACAAACATGTCTGAAACCTAACAATGTAGTTGAATGAAAACATGTGTGTTCCTGTCACAGCTTACGATTTTGTTTTGATGTAGAAAATATGACAATTGGGCAGGGAACAGTCTCTTCAACATTGTCAGTCTTTTAGTTTAAAAAAAAAAAAAAGCTTGATTTGCAATAACTTGTATGAAATAGCTAGACACATGCCTTATTCACATCACATGAGTTTTCTTGACATTTCAAGAAATCAAAACTCTTAATAAAAAATGCCCTTCCTCCCTACAACTGCTGTTCTATGTACCTGTCAAATCACAACTCCAGCCCTCATTGTGTTTTAGTCCAATGCCCTGTGGTACACAAGTAGCTGTGTCAGGTCATTTTACCCAAAGCGGCATTGTTTTATATAGCAAGCATACTCCAACCTTTCATGCAGCAACTACTCTCAAAAAGATAAAATGGTTCTAACTCCTTCCCTTTCTAGGAGAAACACTCCTCCCTCTGCTTGCAGCAACTACAGCAATTGTGTATTAAAGCATTTAGTATTTATACGTCCACATTTGTTAGCGTGAAATACAATGTAGTTTTAATCTCTTTTAATCCAATTTAAGAGCTGGAAATTATGAGACTCAGTTTTATGTGACCAACCAGTTTGCCAGAGACCACCAGCAAATAAACCACAAACTGAAGTTTGAGGCTTCCATTTCACAGTGTAATCATAGCAACACAAAGTTAATAATCTCTTGAAAAAAAAAAAACCAAAACATATTTGACCTACTTTATTGGTCTCTTTCTTCCATTCCTTTGAGAAGTATTTGCTAAGCTTCTGTTCCAGGTCCATAAATACATACTCGTTGTCTGAAAGAGAGAGGGGGGAGTACTTGTAGGAAATGGTAGCTGCTTCTGAAGTGCACATTCCCCATGTGACAATTACTTAGAGACAATTTTCAGAGTCTTCCAACAGTGCACATGAATCATAGTAAATGTAACCCTAGACTAGAGCAGGACTAGGTAGGCACTAGTGAGGGACCTGGTGGTAGGAAACAAGGCTTTGTTCTTCAACTATATGTTGCTTGGAATAAGAGTTTGGAACGAAGTTCATAAATAGGCCTGGCCCCTCTAGGTGCTAAGAAGTTGGAGAAGTTTCTCCACATCTTGCACAATCAGGGCCAATACTTGCTCCTTGAGGCAAGCTTATTATGGAAGGAAGAAATGCCAGCTGGAGATAGCCTTACTGTCAAAATAAGTAGACCACCACTGGCTTTTAAAAGGAAACCTTCAGCAACCACTTTACCAGAGCTGGAATGCTATATAAACCATCCCTGACCCATAAAACGGACAGTCTCGCCTCCCTCCAAAAAACAAGTGGCCCTGTGGCATCTCAAAGACCCACGTATTTCTGATGGGACTGTGCTCCCTTGCACACAAGAGAGATTCCTCTTCTCCAATACACCCAAACTTCCTCTACTGAAAGCTCAGTTCCTCTCCCCTCTTGCCCAATTTCTCTTACAGGGTTAGAGCAACTGGACTGGGAAACAAAGGAACTCAGCCAGTCCTGAATGGCTGGAATGCTCTTCAGCTAAGAGAGTAGGTGCTGGGGGATGGAAGGAGGCAGCTGGACAACTACGATCTAAAAACCACTTTGTGGGCCTTTTAAAATATTTGATTTTTGTACATGTCACTTACGAGATACCAAAAACAAATGCAATTCAGCTAGCAAAAACTTGTTTGGCCCTTCTCAAGTCTTTGCGACAACTTGAGTGCCTCAGGCAGCAGAGGTAAAGCCAGCTGAGCACATTAACTAGCCCCTTTATTCCCTGGTCTCGCTCAGAAAAAGAAGTGTTTTGACAGCCAACATAAGTGCCAAGCAAAAGAGTTTCTTCCTGAAAGACCAGAAATTGGGGGGGGGGGGGGGG
>CM057847.1:73081753-73106520 GCA_030068395.1 Apalone spinifera | reverse complement strand
GTAAGCAAAAGCTTCAAAGCGCAACTGAAAATGGGGAAACAGGAAATGAAAATTGGCATAACCTGCAACTATATAGAAAAAAGAGATTACACCCACAGTCCTTGTCCACACTATAGACTGAAGCATTCTGACCACAAAAGGGTTCAAAACAGTTATTCAATATTTTGGGGTCTCCCCCCTCCTCCCCACACAGGTAACCTCCACGCTCAACCAGTAATGTATGGAAAAATGCTCTGAGAGGGAGCATTACATGAGATCCAAATGAGGAAGTGACCCCCCCATTACGTAACAAACCCCTGAATTAGCAGTACTCCTCTCTCCCATGAGCCCTATTTCCCCACCTGTTACCCTCACCCCAGCCAGTAAACTCTCTTCTTGTGCTCACATTAAATTCTGTTCATTGTATGCTGCTCCCAAACAATCAGCATGCCACAGTTTTTTGCACTGAAAAGTGTTTTGTAGCATCAGAAGACTTGCCAGTGGTATGGAGACTAGCAGATTTGAGAAGACAGAATTAGGGAGTTTGGCATGCCACATGACAAGTTGTGTGATTTTGACAAGGAGGCAAACAATGGGGAGAGGCTGCACCTTATCTTTTTTCCTCCTCCCCCCCCCAGCAAGAGCAGCCCCAAAACTGTTTACATTTATGAAGGAAGGGTGGTTTGAACTCCTTCCCACACAATATCTACCACTGTGTCCAACTGTGATATAAGCACCTTAGCTAATGTGTGCTAAGATGCCCAGGACAGGAGTGAAATAGTTAATGACATTCAAAGTATTCCCAATCAGGCTTCAGTGAAAACAGTCTACTGAAATGCATCAAGTCAGTCACCCTTTGCCTGAAAGACAGTCTCCCAAGAGTCACCACACAGGTAACAGCAGCTCACTCTGCAGATTCTCTCTGCAATTCTTGGGATAGAGGTTTAAAAAAAGGTATTCTGGAGCACAACTATGTGGCTAATTCAAGCAGGAAATTACATGATTATGGCAACACAATTCTATCCTACATGGGGCCTGCAATGATAGAGGAGTCCTCTGTTAGACTCCCCATCCTCATTTTAGACTCCTCTTTCAGCAATGTTTCTGATCCCACTGTATTAGATGAGGGCCTAAGCAGCATCTGATCTATTTCAGGTGTGGTTAAAAGCCCAGTCTACACTGCAGGGTTTAATCACAGTTGTGGAAGCGGGTAGGAAACATTCACCCTCTTCACAAGTTACATGGGTCAGTTTGTGCCCACATGGAAGCTCTTCTGACATCACAATCAAGACTAGATCGGACATGCAGCCCAATCAGGTTTTTAATCAAGGCATTCAAGAAAAATCTGAGCAACTATCCCACACTGTCTCAGGAGGAAGTGACTGCAGAGCATGCGTTCAGCTCAACACCGGGAGCAGGTGTGGCATTGTATCGGTCACGGAGACCTGGGGAGAAGGAGCAGCCAACACAGTTCAGTTACAGAGAGGATTAGGAGTGTCCCAGCCACACCTAGTATCCCCTTCCTGTCCTCAAGTTACTAAGCAGATTACAGGAACACAACCATGGAAGACGTAGGCCTCTGGCAGGGTTGAAACACGGTTAGCTGGCAACTACAGTGTGCAGTTTTAGCCACACTGCAGCCATATACAAACAATGCTTAGGATCAGCCTTGGTGGAAACTGACTACAGCAGTGGTCAGCAACCAGTATATAGGGATTCTGGAGCCTCTGGCAGGAGATCCTGACTGGTTTGGCTGGGAGGCTATCAAGTGCCAGCACTTTAGCTGCCCCTCCCATTACCAGTGTTGCCCCAGTCCTCTGCCTTGGAGCTGTCCCCCTGGGAGCCTCCTACTTGCTGTGCAGAGTGGTGGGGAACATAGGAGGGGGAAATACTGATGTCAGGGTGTCCCATTCCACCCTGAACACCATCTCCACAGAAGGACCAGAGTGGGGCCTCAGGAAACAGTGGGGTAAGGGCAGGGAAGGAGACCAGGCAAGGGTATTTGGGATTGGAGGTAGATTCTAGATTGACAAATTCAAAGAGCGATCTTGTGTGTAAAAAAGGTTGGAGACCACTGGGCTGCAGATAGGCATTGTTAAAACTTCTAGTTTGGACACAGCATTTCAAAAGCTGAGACAGCCACAAGACGACAATTTCAGTGTACTTATAATTGAGGTCACCACTTAAACCAGATGGGTCAGGTTAGGGCAATACAGACAACCATATTCAGTTGGGAATACATTTGTCTGAACAGCATAGGTGACATTTAACGACACTGTCAACTGCAGGATTTTATGAACAGCTTGAACAAGTGACCTCCTTCCTTCCCGGCCTGCTCTCCCACCACCATTTCTTCTCTCCCCCCTCCTCTCAGTTCAGCCTGGAATTCTGGCAGTCCTCCCCTCCATCCAGGAATGCAGCCTCACATTCTTGCTTAATTAAGTTAATACTGTTGGAATGCCAACCTGCAGTGTAATCCTTAGGCTACAAAAACAAAAAGGCTCCCCCTACCCAGAAGGGTTTTTTTTTTTTATTAACTGGATTAGTTGTGAAGTTTGCAGATCTGTATCAGATGCTTGTATTATCTCTAGTTTGGATGCATTCTTCTCTTCAGCAATGACGTGACCTCCGAACTCTACCCATTTAAGAACAGAACTGGAAAAGAACTGCTTAGAAGTGCACAGCCTCACCATTTCAGATTAAATCTAATATAATTCGCTATACACACAGACCAGACACACAAGCAGAGAATGCTGTCATAGCTCCACCAACTTCAGCTGAGAGAGGACAGTTACACATGTCAAGACTGGGCTCCCATAAGGACAAATATGCATTTACATATACACCAGCTCCTCTTGGGATAGATGTATGCCAGGGGTCGGCAACCTTTTCAAGCCAAAGAACCAAACTACATCAAGATTCAGAACAAGTGGTCAACAAAGAGCTGTAGAAGAACGCCCATTTGCATGACTGAAAATATACAAATTATTGATAATTGACATGATTAATAGCAGCATAAATGAAACATTGTACTCACAGACCATTAAATGGGACTTCTGCAGCTGCATCTTTTTGCACATTGCTTTGAAGTTTACATCATAACTGGTCAAATCCAGCTTTATGCACTTATTCAGGCTGTCTGCTGTCAATCTTATGGCGGGGGCTGGGGTTGTGGGAGTTAGGGTTGGAGTGTATGAGGACTCAGGGTGGGGAGGTTGGGTGTATGATGGGTCAGGGCACAGGTTTAGGTAGGGGGAGTGCAGGAGTGTTATGAAGTTGTAGCCAAATGGGGGCTGGGCCCCAGTTGGGGGCTTGTTGACCAGGCTTCATTTTTAAATAAAGTAAAATATGTCCAACACAAAAGGCTTTAACAATGTCTATTTATGGCAGGGGTGGGGAACCTCTCTTGGGTTAGGGGCCACTGTCCCACCGGGCGGGGGGGAGGGGGGAGGAGAGAAAATCAGTTGGGGAACCACACAAATGGGGGGGGCAGGGGAGGAAAAAAAACAAAGAAAACCCCACACACACGCAGCAGCAAAGTCACCGCACTACAACCCCTCCAAAAACCTCTAACCCTCATTCATGTGGCCAGCAACTGAGACACTTGCCACCCACCCATGGGGCTGGAGCACCAGCAGAGTGAAGAGCAGGGAGGACAGAGGTTCAAAGCCTCAAGCCAAATTAACTCTTCTGGGATTCCAGGATTAGTGGATTTTGTGGGCCCCTCTACGCTCTGAGGTGAGGCCAAAAAATGAGGGGTCCAGTATGCGGGACAGTGATGCCGGTGAGTGGGATAGAGATGGGGATGTGTGTCAGGCCAGAGAAGAGGGGGCAGGAGCAGCTTGGCTGGTACCTGCTGGCCTCCAGGGACGAGTATCTATCAGGCAGGATCTGCAGGCAGCGCTGGAAGAAGCTTATGTGCCACTCCTTTAGGAAATCCAGCCGCTCCTTGTCCCCCAGTGTCCAGATTCTCCGCAGAGATCTTAGCCTCCCCTTCCCACCCAGCACCTGAAAGCTCAATATGCATCACCATCACATCTGGCACAGCCGGATGCACTCTCTGGTGATCACTAGGCAGGGGGGGATGCCGTGCACCTCCCATGTCCTGCCTCCCTGGAGCACAGAGGAAGGCAGGGTGGATAAAGAAGCACGTGTGTTGCTGTGGGGAGGGGAAGAGCAGTACGCATGCTTCCTCGCAAGTTGGATCTAGCGCAGAGCCTCAGGTGGAAGCCGGTGCTGGCTCCAATCTTGCAGGGGGTGCGAGGCTGCATCACCAGCACGGGTGCCCTGTTGCACGTGGGACAGAAGGGAAGGGGTC
This sequence comes from Apalone spinifera, assembly GCA_030068395.1. Classification (NCBI taxonomy): domain Eukaryota; kingdom Metazoa; phylum Chordata; order Testudines; family Trionychidae; genus Apalone; species Apalone spinifera. The sequence continues at coordinate 73,102,223 of CM057847.1, read as the reverse complement.
TGAGCTCGAGCCGCAAGCTATATTGGGCTCCTAAGTGAGCCATATATGGCTTGAAAGCCATAGGTTGTCAACCCACGGTCTATGCTATGGCCTTCAGGTGGGATTCCTCTGGTCACATACACATACTTGTGATCTCTCAATGAGTTTGCATGAGTACAAAGAGGAGCATAGCCACAGTAGCATAGGCAGGGACATGGTTAAGCCATATGGAGAACAAATCAACCTTAAAATGATTAATTCAGCAGAAGAATCCAACCCCTTGTGGTGAAGGTATAGCATACAGCACAAATTAAGCATCACTAGTGTTAGCAGTTTGCACTTTACCCATGTAGTACTGCCAAGAAATCAGTATCCTCCCAGATAGTTTGAAGCAGTCTGGTTTGTTAAACTTTTCTCCCCCAAGGCCAACTTTAACTTTTTCCTCGCTTAAATCAGAATGTAAAGATGAAAAAATAAACAGGAAATACAAACATTGTATGTATTGTATTAATACAAACAAACAATTGTTGCCTCACAGCAATTTTAACTTGACAAATTGCACAGCCTGTGTACATCAAGATTTATCTCCACAAAAAGTTGGCCAGATCCTCAGAGGACAAACTGGTATAGTTCCACTGACTTCTGTGGTGCTATGCCAAATTTACACCAGCTCCACATCTGACCCAATATGTATTCAGTAATACATTTATCAAGGAAAACCCAACAGGAACAGAAAAAACAGCATGTATTCATCTGCTCCTGAGTTAGTTATTGGAGTCATCATGACTTTTACATTTCCCAACTGTCTATATTTTAGTTTTACTTTTATTATTATGGTCTCCTCAGAGCAGCAGTGTAATACAGTATTTAGTGCTCATATTCTGCTATCCCTATAGGAGCAATGTGTGCTCGAATACCACTGGAGAATTCCCCAGACGTCAGGAAGCAAAATACCAGATGGTACTAAGAGTCTCAACAGCCAACTATAAATGGCTCATTCATTAATTTGGTTGCATTAAGTGTATTTCAATCTTAGGAAGAGGCACAGACAGATATTTTGGAGATTAGACAGAGATACATGTGAACTAATAAGAGAACAAAAGTTCCATGCACGGCTAGCTATTTACGCTATGTCTACACTACAATCTCCAGGGAATGCGTCCGCTCTTCCGCTTTTTTTGCAGAAGAGCAGAAACACTCTTTCGGAAGCCGTCTTCCTCCTCCCACGAGGAAGATGGACTCTTCTGAAAGAGATGGCCTTTCAAAAATTTGGCCCAGCGTAGAAGGGCCAAATTTTGGAAAAGTCTCTTCTGAAAAAATTAATTGGAAAAAGGTGTGCAAATTGCAGAGTGCCATTTGCATACCTTTTTCCAATAGATCATTGTAATGTAGACATAGCCTCTGACAGGGCACAGTTCTTGTCTACATTACTTTTTAAACTACTGTACTCCCAGTCGTTCTAGCCAATCTGTTTGTATTGATCACGCGATCCATCAGATGGAGAAATAGCTCACATTAGACGTCCCCTTTTGGAGTCACTAGGAAAACAGCCCAGAACATGAAGAAAATCAGAGACATGTTAAAACTGGGGGTGATTAAGCAGTCAAACAGTCCATGGGCCTTACCCAAGGTGCTTGGACCCAAGAAGGACAGGTGCATCAGATTCTATGAGAACTACGGAAAGCTGAATGATGATGTCTGACGTGCCCTGTGCTTAGGGCTGGCAAGACTCTAAAAAAAGCTGTGCAGGGGAGAGTACGTATTACCTTTACCATCACAATCCTCACAGTTACTGGCAATTGCTTTCGGACTAGGATCCTATGCTTAAAGTCAACTTTCAACAGTCCCACAGGGCTTAGTTTTATCTTTGTGCCTAAAGGGTGCCCTGGCCACCTTTTAGAATCTGGAAGCTCAGCTAAGGAGGGGAATGGCAGGATTCGCCTTGGTATATATTGATGACATTTGTACTTTCAATCAGAGGTGGCAGAACAGGTACCTCAAGTTACAATGATGTTCAGCTACTGTTAATAAGTAGGACAGACAGTAAAGGTAAAGAAGTGAGGGTGACTTAGGTGGTTTATCAGGTACACAAGGAGAGAAGGGGTCACAAAGCCAGAATCTGAAAGGGTGGTGCCTCAGTAGAGCACTCTAAAAACCAAGATACAGTTTCCTGCCTTCACATGGGTGGTGAGTATTGCAAGGGATTTGTACCTCACCTTTTAACTCCTGAGTGGGTCCCTATTCCTGAATTGTGTAAGAAGGGCAAACCAGAAAGTCATCTGGACCAAAGTGTTTAAAAATGGTGCTCTGTGCACTGAAGGAGGCCCCGAGCCAGGATGCAGTTCTGGTAAGCCTAGTTTTAATAAATCCTTCATGGATTCCTCAGACACAGGACAAGGCTGCGTTGGTGCAGACTAGTGCTAAGGGACAGACACACCCAGTTGAATTTCAAAAGGAAACTGTACCCAAAACTGACAGTGATTGGACTTCATCAAGTGCCAATGGATCCTGGAGTTTGGGAGGTGTCAATGATGACTAATGACAGAACACTGTCTGGAATCAATGTAACCCAATGCTTACGGGCTCTCTTACTGTGCCTCTGGGACTCAACTATGTCCGAAGTCCTCATGCTCAGGGCTCGACAATCATGGCGAAACCCACTCGCCAGCCCCAGTCCGCACATGCGCAAGACCCGCACTGCGCGTGCATGGACCGCCGGTGAACAGGGCAACCGGCTGAAATCTACTCACCATGGGCGAGTAGATAAGCATATTTGTCGAACCCTGCTCATGCTAATGGGCTTGCTTAGAGGTACTACTTTGAAGATTTCTTCAATTTACAGGAAGACAGGCTCATGTTTATGAGAGTGCTTCCTCAGTTCTTGAAGAGATCCCCCTGGATGGCCTGAGGAGGAGATTCAGAGGGCCACCTACAATAGAGTTGGACTTTCCAGCAAGGACGACACTTCCTGCAGCATCAGGCCACTGTACAGTTAGAACTCCCCAGCCTGCATCCAACTGGGGCCTCCTGTCCTTCCCCGTGAGGTATTTGCAGGAATGGCATTCCTGTCCTTGTCATACAGCTGGAGCAGGGCCGGACTAAGGGGTGGGCGAGCCGGGCAGCTGCCCAGGGTGCCAACCAATTGGGGGGGCCCCCCCACACACCTGATGGCAGCTGTAAGGGGTGCGTGGCATCCATTATAGCTGCCATCAGGCACCATGCGCCCAGCTCCCACAGCGCTGCCCCCTCCCCCCCATCCCCGTGGCGCCAGCCAGCAGCGCCCTTCCCCCCACAGCCGCGGGACCCTGCACAGCCAGGTGCAGCCCCGCCCCAGGCTGCACGCCAGCAGTGGTGGCCGGCCCAGGCTGGGCAGCGCATGTGCCATGCGCCCCAGGGGTGAGCCCGTGCATGCGCCATGCGCCCGGGGCGCCTAAATGGCTCCGGCCGGCCCTGAGCTGGAGTGCAGTTAGCAGCTATCACACCTCCCCATGGTGTGCACTTCCCTGATGCAGTGCTGGTAACCCAGGGGTAGGGAACCTAAAGCCTATGTGGCCCCCGGCTTGCCAGGATCCAGCCCCCAAGAGTCAGGGCTCCCATTGCAGGGCTGGAGCATACAAAATCTACTAGCTTCCCCACCCTCCAGTTCTGCAGTGCAAGAGGAATGTGGGGAGGGTCTCTCCTCTCAGGCAGGGGCCCTGTCAGTGACAGTGGGAGAGTGGGGGGGGCTGTGGTTTGAGGTTTTTCACTCTGCACTTGTGCACCCCCCTCTCCCCACCCCCGACTGATTTTTCTGTGGGTCAGCAGGCCCCCCAACACAAAAAAGGTTCCCCACCCCTGCGATAGCCACTGCTGAGAAAGGTTACAGGCAGGAAGCAGGAATATTCTCCCAAGAGACTTGATCTATGAAACATTAAATTGCAGACTAACATAACCTGTTATGTTATATAACTTAAGTTATGGAACTAAATCATGTTCTTATTTTGTAGGCCAAATCTGAAGCTATGGACAATAGAGCTACAGACAATGCAACTGTAAGAAGGACCCAAAGAGAAGGGTAGTCTGCCCCATCTTTTATGCTCTTGAATGGAGGCATGAGGTGAGCCAACAGACACTACTTCCAAATTCCCTGGCCCCAGGCTCGTAACCCACTGTGGAACACAATCAGGACCATTATTCAAAGAAAAACTAAGTCTGCAGACAAACCCGGAGATGAGAACATGGAGCATCTTGTAGATTCAGGTCTGCAATCACCTGCATAAGACAGCCAGGGCCAAACTAACTCTTCTGGAGTCCTGGAGCTATTAAATTGTGGTGCCCCCCCTCCAGGTTCTGGGGTAGGGCCAAAATGAAGGGTTCCACATGCGGGAGGGAGCTGCAGGCAGAAGGGTGGATGGCTGGGGATGAGACTTATAGGGTGTTGGAGGGGGCTCCAGGCTGCAGCCAAGGGGTTTTGAGTGTGGGAGAAGCTCAGAATAGGAGGCTGGGGTGGAGGTGCGGAGTCTGGGTGGGAGTTAGGGTGCTAGAGAAGGCTCAAGGCTGGGACTCAGATGGAGTTAGTGTGGAAAGGGATTTGGGGCAGGACCATGAGCTATGTAAGGGGGCTCAGGGCAACATCTTGGGTGGGGAAGCAGGTGACTTAGCATAAGCCACAATGCCTTGGCCTCACTGTGGCAGGTACCCTGCCCCTTCATCTCCCATTGGCTGGGATTCCCAGCCAACCGGAGCTGTGGGAGTGGAGCCTATAGGCGAGGGCAGGGCAGGGCAGGGCGCTTCCCCTAGCTCAGGCAGCAACCAGGGAGGAAACAGCAGTGTATGGAGCTGCTTTCCCAGTCCCCCACCTCTCGGCAGAGCTGGATAACCTGCAGGAACTTTACTGGTTGCAGCCAAAGGCTGAGGGCTAAGATTGTCTTGCAGAAAGATCTGCACTTTTGGCCAGCCATAAATCTTTCTGCAGGGTCCCAGGCTGCAGCCTCTGAAGTCTGAAAGCCCCTTAAAACCACCCTGAAAACAGCCACCAAGTGAAAAAAAGTTTCAGTAGATAAATCACTTCATCCAAGTACCTGCAGTTAGTGCTCATATGTCTCCCCCCCCCCCCAAAAAAAAAAAAATCACAGAATTTAATGAGAACTACATTCTTTAAAAATTACTGCTTGGAAAGGTAAGTAATACTTCTAGCCCCAAAGTCATTTAAAATTTCAACTTTTGTGCAACAACTGACACTTTAAATCTGTGGAGGGAAAAAAAAAAAAAAAAAAGCGTGTCAAACAGCTAGAGAAAAACAGAGTAGAACCAGGTTAAATGTACCTGCCCTGCCCCCCTCAAATATGTCTGCTCGCAGACTGAAGATCAAATGACTCTGACAAGGCTTTGGGTAATTTACATAGTTTGTGACCTGGTTACAATGAAGTTCCCACTCAGGAATCAACAGCACGTGTAAATACGTGCACACATACTGCAGACACAAATATGTCTGTGGACGTTTGCCAAGTCAATGGTCTCCATGCATGGAGCTTGCTTACTTTTAATAATACTGAGGCCAAAGAAGTGAGGGTCTTTAATCTTCACTAAGTCACAAACTTGCTGGAAGAGCTCCTGTCCAGTGGCTTTTACCTGAAAAACAACCAATCCAACGTTACAGGCAGTACACGCATAATGGCACTGAACAACTCTTCATAGTCATAGATTATCAACTCAAGAGCAGCCAGATTAGAATCACAGCAAACAATTCAGTTCTTGGGTCAGAGTTGGTAGATTTTTGATTGCTGTAGGGCATTTTTGCCATATTTTTTATACACACTCTCTCATGCCAATAAGACCGGACTTAGGAATCACTATCTGTAACCTTTTTAGTGAGAGGCTGGGCTACGTCATCTAGACTATTCATACTGTGCAAATGCGACTAGATACTTATTTCCAATTCCCAATAACTTTAATCTTTTTAATTTCATTGTACAGTGGCTGGACAAACCTAGGAGCAACACTAGAGCAGCCTGCCTGCAAACAGTACTGGATCAGTTACATGTGGAAAGTTATTGTCACCACGGTCACTGACTACATGGGTGCTCTGGGGCTAGAGGATGAGTGTGTGGGGAGACACAGGAGAGCTTGGCACTCACCCCCCCCCCACACCCCCCTCCCAGTGGCACTGCTAACCAACTCCTCTTCCAGAGTGCTGTGAACAGTGGATTCAAGCTCTGGAAGGGAAAGGGAGGAGCAAGGACAGGGCACGCATGGAAGAGTACAGGAGCAGGAGGAAGGTGGGGGGGGGGGGAAGTGAAGAAGAGTCCAGCATCCCTCCCCTCTCCCCCAAGCAAGCGGAGTCAGCACCTATGATCTTCATAACCATAAAAGGCAAAAAGCTTAAAAACTGGACAGACGTACAGGTGGGTCCTCCCTGGTCCGGCACCCTTGGAACCAGTTTGGCAGACCAAGGGAGGGCTGTGCTCCCCACTGGCACCCACCTGGCTGGAGCTGCTCTCCCAGGTATCAATCCTCCTGCCTTTCGTCAGGGCTGTGCTCCCAGCCAGGCCTGTGCCTCTGAACCTGGCCAGCTGGAGCTCTCTGGTCTAGCAATATCCGTGGTCCAGAGAAGTCCCAGATTGTAGGTTTAACCTGTAGGTTGCTACAGCCAGCCACCTAATTAGCACTGCAAGTTGGGTTTTTTTCTAAACCATTATTGTAAATGTATCTATCGCTGTTCTCCAGAGACCAAATGCATCCCTTGAGTCTAGGACAAGGCTAGTCAATAGGCAGCCCACAGGGCAAATCCAGACCATCAGAAGCTTATGAATGGACCACAAAGTTCAAATGAGCACAGCCATGGCAGTGTGTGCAGAGTTGTGCTTCTTCCCCTACACAGGTCACCTGCAGCTCCACCAGCTCTGGCAATGTCACGCATAAACAAGCAGATGCTGGCGTCTGGGTTCAGGATTCAGCAAGTAGGAAGCAGAAAACTTGCTGGATGGAGTAGGCGGGAGATCGGAGGGGGAGGAGGAAGGGGGAAGAGAATTAAGGGTGGCAACTGGGGAGTTATACGCCTCAATTTATGTCTCAGTTCTGCAATGGGGAAAGTCAGAGGTTTACAGTGTGATTTCAATCAATCAGCCTTCCATTCCCTCTGATCATGGGCTTGTTCTCCTCCTTCCCCCACTCCTTTCTGAAATTGTTGTCCCCCAACTCTGTTCAGTTTCTGTGGGGCTAGAGTGAGTGTTTCATTATCTGGTCGCTTTCAGAGAATCTCTCAGTATCAGAGTCACACTGTCTGTTTTATGCATGAGAGGCACTGTAGTGCCAATCCATTACCTTTCCCAGCTCAGAAAGTAGTAAGAGGCTCAACAGGTAAAATTGAAAGCTGTTCAGAATTCTGTGCTACCAGTCACTGCCCACATGGAGAGCTGTACCTTGCACCAATGGCCTCAGAGAACTACTTTTTTTTTTTATTAAAGGGAGATGTTTCACAGTGCCCCCTAATCTGATCCATTTTACTTTGATAGGAGCGTGACCTCAGCCAAATAAACAGTGGCATATGAGATTTGATGCCACTAGCTCAGATTAGGATCAAGATCCAGCATGGAGTATCATAGATCAAATACAAATATGGTCATAGGGGAAAATAACGTAAAAAAAAGGGGGGGGAGAATATTTGAACAGATGAAACACCTTTGTACAATTTTTCTAATTGAAAAATGGGCTTCTCTGGAGAAAAAAGTGAAAGTTGATTTCTCAACTTGATTCACTTAGTTTTAATTAAGTTTGTATTCTCTTCTCCTGCACTCCTTCCCTTAACATGTCTCCTTCCCAACAACTCACTTTGAAGAATAATGCAAAGCTATCCTTGATACCTGGAACTCCCTTTCACTGTGGTATCCAAGTACCAAAAGTGGAATGAATTTTCTATCATCTCAAAAAAGACAAGATTCGATTTTCCACTGTTGTGCCTCTGGCCATTTGCAGCTCAGCAACATGGGTCTAAACTGCTGCCAAATGAGAATGGTAGTGTTTCACATTCATTTCCAGGGGGTCAGTATCTCTACAACAGGTAAGAATGGAGAAGTTAAGTGTCCACACTTTCCTGAAGGATAGTTTGTCTGCCAAGACAACAGATAATATCTAATGTTAAAACCATCTCCTGTCACATAGTGCATTCTAAGTTGCACCATTTTGCTTACTGTGAGTAAGATACTCGGGGCACAGACTACATCTTCCCGTCAGGTCTGTAAAGAGCTCGGCTCATTTTCTGCTTCTATGCTTCATTCCTCGCAGGAAAGATTACTCCCACTTTGCTTCAATCTACAGAATGCTTAGCAAGCTCTCCTATACTCTCCATAGGAGTTTGGTTCCTTCAAGACTTTTTGGAAGCCTCTCAGGAGTTAGTGTTTTAGAAATACTACGTCTCTGCAACCTAGAATCTCAAATGTCCATCTTTTATATAACGAAGGAAGAGAACGATGCTGACAATCACGTGAACTTGGATACATCGGATACTGAGAAGGAAGGGATTTTTTTTTTTTTAAAGCCACATTTTTCTTTCCCTTAGCACGGTGAGGATTTTTAAAAAATGCATTAGTAGTGTCAAAGTACAAATGCTACCCTCGGAATCTAAGGCTTTGTCTACACTGACGTTTGAAGTGCAGCCATGACAGTGCTTTAAACTGAAAGTGTGGCCACGGCACAAGTGCTGAGAGAGATCTCCCAGTGCTCTAGGTAAACCACCTCCACAAGAGTGTAGCCTAGTTCACACTTGCACTTTGCAGCACTTGCTGCGTGTCAGACAGACACACCCTGAGTCAGAAAGTTACAGCACTGAAGTGCCAGGTTAGATCTGGCCTATATTTGATAAGAATATACAGGTATATCCCTCATCTTTATGGACATGCTGTGTGGCAGCTCTTAAGGGAGTAATGGGAATTTGCATAACCTCTTTGAGGCTCAAGTGGAGAATATGCTCTTCAATCTGCTGAAAACTAGTGATATCTACCTCGCTGGGCTTTTGGGAAGATGTATTGTTTGTACAGTGCATAAAAAAAATGTCAAGTGCTATAAAAGTCATGAGTGAGCAGTAACATTATTATTGTGATGAAGTTGGAAGTCATCTGTTGCAATGCTAATTAAATCTGAAGTCTCACCAATGCCCCTAGAAAACTGTTCCGGTGTTCCTTTAAGATTTTGCAAAGAGGAGAGGGAGTGAAGAGACTTTGTTACTGATCCCTGATTTATCTAAGATAAGGTTCCTTTGTTTATGCACCCTGCACCTGATTATATTTTCAAAATTCTCTCAACACATCCAAATGTATTCACAAAACAGTTTCCTGTCCATTTAGCCAATAAAGCAGGCACAAAACACTTATTAAAAGGCTATTGACAGATACAAGAACTCACACATAGCTAAGGGCAAATATGTACAGCTCCACACTTTCAAGATAAAGTATCAAAGGGCCTGCACTTAGTCATACCCCTCAGTTTTTCAACAGCACGGGCATTCAAAGAGAATTCAAGAAATGAGACAAATGGCTGGAAGAATCCCTCTAGCATTCTTTCCATTCCTGCCTATACTATAAAGCCAAACTCCAATGGCCCCATCTACGTTATGCAAGTGCTTCAAGCTACATTTTTAAACGCTGGGAGCCAGACACCACAACCAATTTAAGCACCACTGCTTATGGCTAATCTGCAATCCTCTGAGATGTGACTGCTGCTTCAATGTATCTAGCAGGAGCCTCACTGCAGGCTGCCCAGCTGAGAAATTATTCAGGGTTCCAGAACTTGTACATTCCATGCTAAAGCCACTGCTACACCAGCTTCACTACTCTGGTTAGCTCATGTCTACGCAAACTAATCACACCCCACAGTTACAGTGATGAGATACCCACTGTCGATTAACACTGCATAGAGCGGGATTACATGACAGGATGCTTAAAACACCAGCAGATCATCTATACTAAGGATCCCAGAATTGATAATGCTAGAGGGGCAATAATAGGACATTTCCAAGATGCACCTCTAGTATAAATCAATGCCCAAATGTGGGAGGATACTTTAGTCTCCATGTTGTTGGATCTGCACTCACCCTATTAAAAGCTACCAAGAAGTGGGATATTTAGGGCCAGCTGTGACAGAGACTTATACTGGCCATCTATCCACTAAGCGTTTACATAAAAGCATCTTGCCTGGCCTGGTTTTGAACTAGTGAAAGTGACAAGCTCCAGAATCTGTTAACAGCCCCCTGATCTACACAAGCCCTGTGGTTGTTTTCATAAGGGATACTAGATTTAAGTATGGCAAGTAGGAAAACTTCTGTATGGACTTTAGAAAACATGAACACCACGCAAAACCGTTAAGCTACATTTTGAATTAGGTAAGATTTTTTTCCCCCTCCATCCCATCTACCCCCCCAAGAGTAGATAAAAACTCTAGACAGACCCCCCATCCCCAAAAGGGGCAGTTCACAAGTTGGATGGTCTAGCTAGCATGAGAACTAAGACGCTTCAGGCATTGGTTCAGCTTCTCACATATGCCTGTGAAGCTATTATAAAGGTGAAACAAAATACAGGACTATGTAGCACTTTAAAGACTAACAATATGGTTTATTAGGTGATGAGCTTTCCTGGGCCAGACCCACTTCCTCAGATCAAATAGTGGAAGAAAATTGTCACAACCATATATACCAAAGGATACAATTAAAAAAAGATATATGGTTATGACTATTTTCTTCCACTATTTGATGTGAGGAATTGGGTCTGGCCCACGAAAGCTCAGCATCTAATAAGCCATCTTGAGAGTCTTTAAAGTGCTACATAGTCCTGTATTTTGTTTCAGCTACACCAGACTAACACGGCTACATTTCTATCACTATTATAAAAGTAGCAGTGTGGTCTAATCATGGATTCCATGTTGCAGGTCAAGAAACACTAGCCCTGTGAACTAGAGAGACTTTGCATAAGTTGTTTTACTTGTCTTTGTGCTTCTGATTTCCCTAAAGTAAAAACAGAGATAATAATTTGCAAAGTACCTGGAAATCTACAAAGTCAATACTTTCTCTTATTTGATGGAGAGAAGAAAAGAAGTGTCCCATTTACAGAACAACTCCCAAAAGAAAGATCAGAGCTTAACTGCGCAGTGAGCTGATGTCAATTAGCTTTGCCCCCAGAGGTCCAAAGGTCAGGGTATTTAACAATTCTGAGAAGCTGGATTTTCGTTTCAGTTTGTTACAAAGCAATTTGAGAAAGGAGAGAAAGGGAATTAAAATTAGGCCCTCATTATCAAATGCAATAGAGGAGATTAATCAGATCATCCTATAAATTTTTGCTAGGCTACCCAATTAGGAAGCAAAACACCAATTATGTTAAGTCAGCTAATAGTCTTTTTGGTCAGTGGACTAATAGGGTATTCTCTCAACTGCAGTGAAAGTCAGGCTCATAGCTGTCTGCTCTGGCCATTAGAACACGACATACATCTATGGAATCACAGGGAACTCAGAATGAAATTTTAAAACAACTCACCCCAATAGTTATACTGAGTTGCCCTCTGTTGGGCAGAAGAACGCAAACATTCCGGTACTCCTGCTGCATCCTGCTTTGCAATAGTGGTCTGCTCATGGCAGAGCCTGTGGCAAGCTTTCCAGACCCAATCCAGTTGGCTGTACAGGCACTCTTCTCAGGATCGAAATGAGGCTCCCTTCATGCCTCACACCTGCCAAAAACATAAGACTTCACCGTTATGCTCATGGGAAAACGGCTGGTAGCACTGAGCAGTTAGTCTGTATTTAAACAGGATGTTTTCTGCTTCATTCTAACGCAAGGAAAACAGAAATCTCTCAAAAGGCAGGGCACAGAGTGATTGTCATACATTATTTTGACATTAGTCAGCCCTCTTACTGATTAGCAGTGTGGTCACATTACTCAGGAGGTGAGAATACAAGCCTCATTAAACCTACGTGGCCTGGCAGGTGGCGCACATTTTTTTCCTGACTCATTCTTTTACATTGCCCACTAAGAATTAGACCACAAATCTAGCACAAGCAGAGTATACAACATCCTCCCCACTCCACCCCCCCAAAAAGCAACCACCAAAAAACAAGTCAATAGAGAGTCACAAAACAGTTAAACATACTGTACTTAGACCAAAATACCAGGAACGAGATTATGAAGCAATAAACAAGTGACACTACTCAACCCTCTGGAAGAGGAAACATCAGGAGGAGGAATTTGCCCTTTCCCTAATTGGTTTATGACCATCAGTGCAAGTAAAGATTTAACCCAACTGTCAACATGACCATGTCACTGTAGAAGAGTCCGGCGTTAGCGTTCTAAGAAAAAGAGTGACAATACAGACTGCTGCAAGACCTTAAGCCCTAAAGTAAAAGTACCACCTAGAGGCCAGTAAGGAGCCAGGCCAAGCTCTGATGCTGTACCCACCAGCCCCAGAGCAGACATTGGAGGGCTAACTGAACTACAGAGTAGTTCTACAGAGTAGAGGGGGGATCTATGCAGGGCTGTAGGTCATGGAGAAGGGGTATTACATGCATTTAGGGGGCTCTTCCTGTCCCTTTACCCACTCAGCTGCTTCCATGTGGGTAAACCTAGGGCTGGTGGAAGCAAACCCCTAGCCCCACTCCTGCTGCCCATGGCCCCCCAAGCATGGGTGGTCTGCTCCCACCTAGCGCCGTTAGCCCATGGCCAGGCCTCGCCAAAGCACAGAATGGCAGGCAAGTGTGGGGCCCCCCCAGCCGTTTCTCCTGTAAACTGGGGCACAGCCTCATAGGGTTATGGAGGGCTGAAGCCCAGGGAGTCCCAGGAAATTAGCGGGGCTGTGCTGAATGGGAGGAAGAAGCAATCTGGGTGCCATGTGTGGGGAGGGCCAGCTAGGCAGATTGGGAAGGCTCTTATTCCCGCCTCCCACGACTGCCTCCTCTCGCCTGGAAAGGGAGGACAATTGACATTTCTATTTGAGACAACTATGGTCCATGCAATGTTTAATGGCTGAGCAAAAGTGGCCAAGTTAGGTGTTTCTCAGGTTTCTAGTGTATATGTAAAAATAAAACAAAAATAGCACAACAGTCTAGATGAGTCCCACACACAGATATCACACAGCACTTCAGAGCCCATTATTGTCACTACAGGCCAATGGGTGTATTCAAAACAAACAGATACTCAGTTCAGGCACACAGGTTTGGTGACGGCCCGCTATTTTAGTTTCTCGCAACTTGATTTTGTTTAAAGATCTTCTCCAACAGCTAGCTATTTTTATGCTCCTGGCTGGATTTCTCTTCAGTGCAAGGAAGCATCTCACAGGATAATAGAAAGCTGTTGATGGAAGACAAATGTCCTACCACTTTTTACAGCACTAGTTAAACTTCCCTACAGCAACCTATACAATAGTAGAGTAAGCCAGGGCTGGGGCATCTTATGCCTGCAAACCAACAATATGCAGATGACATCCAGCTTTGTCTCTTGCCACAAACGCAACCACTGTCATTACAAGACCATCAAGACTAGCTAGGCCCAAATTGAACCCAGGCAATTGTGAAGCAATGCCGGTCATAAGAAAGTAACTGGAACACAGTCCTCTGCTTTTGATTAAAATCAACTGCTCACAGCTTTGGGATGGCTGTGAATACAGGCTGCCCCGGCAGCAGCCCCTGTATGCAGGGCTCACCATTGCTGAGTGAGCGATGGGAAGCCTTGCGGCCCTGCTTAAACAAGTTAGCCTAGAGTTGGTTACAAAACCCAAGCCATCAACCCAATTTGATTTCCCCTCCAACTTTTTCAGACAAGAGCCGCAGGGACTGCTGGACCCAGTGTGGACAAGGGCTGCTGGACCCAGTATGAGCTGGGACTGAGCAAACCCAGCTTAGTTCCGGCTTGCAGTGGGTCTGGAACCTACCCCCACTGTGGCTCTGCAGTTTAAATGTAGTAGGAGCCAGGTGGGCAGGCAGCCCAGCTCTGACTACATTTAAACTGCAGTGCTGCAGCAGGGGGTAGCTCCTAGACCTGCTGTGAGCCGGGACAGAGGGTTCCTCCCTTATCGACTAATCATGTTGTCGATAGAAATTCTATCAATGACATGATTAGCTCAATAGTCACTTCCTAACATCCCTACTTGAGACTCGTGAGTGCCTACTTAAGGCAAATGGTCATAAAACATGGCAAACACCCCAAGCCAGTGATGGATTCCAAAAGCAGATTTCACCAAGCCAGGAACAAATGTGAACTCCTGGATCACAATACCAGTCTTTCCATGGAGTCAGAGCTCATCTTGACACCCAGACAAACTGAAGTGAATGATAATGATCACTTCCACCAAAAATCACACCCCATCAGGATACTCCCAGTTCTAGGAGACTGGTCACTTACACACACACACACCCCCCCAAGATCAATTGGGACTCCAGATCTTACCCCAAAGACAAAGCTAACTGGAGGTTTATTAGCTAATGAAAAGTTAGAGTTACTGAGAGGTTAAAGCTGGTAAAATATTTTCAACATGTGGAATTCCAAACTGATTCACATGATGAAAATGATGGAATAAACTGCCAGGTCCCCTAAAGTCCTTCAGAGGACCCACATTGTCTCTGTGCATCTCTACTTTGCATCTAGTCCAAAGAGTCTAGAGCTGAGGGATCTTTCCTAGAATCCATAGTCTTAGCCTCTTGTCAGAAAGCATCTCTATCCATGTGAGCTTTTCCTTTGATGTCCCTCCAGTCACATACACAATGACCACTTGCTTTGAAATTAGCACAGTTGTTCAAGTTCTTCATTAGCATTCTACAATCTCTCTTGAATGGGTTATTTAATTCCAGAGGTATTTACAATGTAAATGTTTGCTTTTGCATTATAACAGGATACATGCAAGTAAAAACAATGCAAGAAACATCCCACTCATTTTCATAGGTTTTGAAATACGCTTATACCTTTACCAATTGCTTTGATCTATACAGTACAAACACACAAGTAAATTGGCCCGAATACACTCTGATATGACCTGGCATCTGGTCAAAGATACAACCAAATTGGATTATGGCAACTCACTGTATGTTTGTCTATGGTGGAAACAAAACTAAGGGCTCCAGACCATGGGTAAGCCAAGGCCTTCAGTAGAAGGGGCCAACGCCACCTCCCAGTCCAAGCCCGGAGCTATCAACGGGCCAGGAAGCAGTGACCATTTCTCCACCAATGACTCAAGACAATAAGGCTCCTCAGCAACAATGCAGTTCACAGAGCCTAGGTCAACCCAGTTAGATGCCAGAGATAAATGTTTCCCATTGAGGAAGGGATATAATGTTTGTGAATAAGCTTCCAGTGGAGGTCAGACTGATCCAGAGTTCAATGCAAGTCCTCCAAAGTGGACAAAGCTTTCCTACCACCAATGAAACAAGGGCGGAGGGTCAGGAAATAGCCTGAAACAGTTTCTTTTACCAGGGCATGGAAAAGAATAAGAGAAAGTCCACCAAGGACTTAAATTTATTGGATACTACTTGGATTTATTGGATATTAGTACTTGGATACTAAAGCAGTCAGCACTATAGAAAAATCCTAAAATAGGGAAGCCCCAGCTCTGCTAAGTTCCCATAGATGCCATCCTTTAGCCTTCAATGGTACCTTAATGAGTGTGACTACATAAACTTCAAGGTAACATCAAGCAGAGAATGGATAATGCAACTAAAACTGTGTCTACACTAGGGATGTAATAGTGTAGTCAATTAACCAATAAGCAAGGGCTACAGACTTAAAAACTGTACTGGGGAGGGGGAAATGTGTTAAGCAGGCTGGCCAGCAGCTCAGCTCAGTCCTGGCTCGTGCCAGGTCTAGGACCTACCTCTACTACAGCTCTGCATTTAAAGTGTATTAGGAGCCAGACAAGCAGGCAGCCCAGTTCAGTTCTAGGGTCCAAGAACGCTTATAGCCCCCTGGACGTGGCTTCTGCCACCCTGCACTGCTGCCTCTAACAGGCAGCCGGTTCATGAGGGGAGCTGGTTTTTAAATTGGCTCCCCTCAGCTCCTGTCTGGCACCCCATGCAGCTACCTCGGATACAGAGGCAGCAGCACTGAGTGGCAGGGGGCTTCTTAGGAGTGGGGCTGGAGCACACTGGCTGCCAGCCCCACTCCCAGGGACTACAGAATAGTTGAGTAACCAATAAGCTATCATGAGGTTAATTGACTATTCAGTTAACCAATATTTAACATCCCTAGTCTAGCTTTTAGCTACAAGTTGGGCAGTGTAAACATAGTTGGCATTTTGCCAGCAAAATACTTCCACCCCCACCAGCAGGGTTTTTGTCCCCCCCTCTCCCCGGGGGAGGGGGTGGGGTGGAAGAGAGAAATTAAGCGCCTATCATCCCTTTCATCATTCAACTGGCAGCATAAAACCCTTAAAAAAAAGAGGGGGGGCCAGAATCAGGAGAGAAACATCCAGGAAGGGGGCAGTGGCAGGTCTCCTATTAACCTCTCTGGCTGAAAACACTGAGACATGGGGCTCCTTTTCAGGGTCAGAAAAAGCAGTAGAGACCCTCTAACTCAATGCAGCCCCAACCTACAATGCGGAACATGCTATCTCCCCATGTGACCTAAAATAACCCTCTCCCCATAAGTCCAGGCCCTAGGAACAGGGATTTACAGTGAAGCACTTGAAAGAATTACCAAGAAACATAGTGACTTCACTCTCAAGAGCCCTGTCAGTGCCTTCATGAGTGAGCTTGTTTAGAAGATGCCAAGTACGATGAGTCTCAGATTAGCAATTCCTGGCATCCCAAGAAGAGAAAACCTAGGATGCTTTTAAAAATACAGATGCACACCAAGGGAAGAGCACATTGTATGTTCTTTTAAGATAAGAGTGGGAATTCTGCCACAGGAGTTCTCTTGAGCTCAAAACCCAGAGGTCAGAATCCTGGCAAAAGGGTAGCCTCAAAAATGCAGTTACCGTGAGTAATGTAATCCACTACAATTTATATTAGAACTTCAAAACTGTTCTAATGTGTCTGAACTAAATACCACTAAAACCATCATTGCTAACTCGTCTTTGTAGAGTATTAAGCTTATGCATTGTGAATCAGAAGTGCAACAGTTGCCCATTTCTACTGCAATGTAGAAACTAAGCATCAGAGTAAGTGATAGTTAAGCTCATCACCTTATTGCTTTTTTTGGGGGGGGGGGTAATTCCCTTTCCTTGAATAAGGAATTAAGGTTATTCTTGCTGGTAGTAAAAAGAAAAAAGATTTAAACATTAGAACTAGTGATTTTGAAATTACAGTTTTTAAAAAAATTCAGTTCATAATTTAAAAGAAATCAAGTAATGAAGTGACTTTGCTTTGGTGCTTTATGTCAATTGCACCTTGATCTTGAGAGAAAGAATACACAATAGTTAAAAACAAATGCATGTCTGAAACTGATATTTTTAAGTTCACAACTGAAAGAGGCAGAACAAACCCCCAAAGAAAATTTTAATTCAAAATTCGATTCTTCCCTGTGCCCCTCTTCAATTCTACAATCAGTATAGAATTAGGTTCTCTTTCATATTCAGGTTGCACAAACTGGATTCACTACCTTCATTTGGTAAATTCAGTAATTGTCACCCCTTTCAAATAGTACACTACCCCTACTTCAACTTCTCAAAGAGCAAAAACTAATTACATTTGGTTTATTTTGATAAACTGTCCCCTTCTGATCCAAGATCAGAATTTCAGCTGTGTAAAACTTCTAGATTTTTTTTTAAATTCTAAAATAGAATCCTGTTTTACTTTCATAACAGATGGAAAGTACAAGTTACCTAAAATAGATTTTCTTGATTCCTCATTTATAGAGACTATATTAATAGAGGAGACAATTTTTTCCATTCTTTTGCTTCCAAGCAATAATTGTCCAAAACTGCATGTAAGGTAACATCTGCAAAGTGACTCCAGACCTGTGTCATTACCTGCCAACATCACACTCCAGGAAGATTGTGAACGGCATAAGAGTCAGGCTGTGTCTACACTACAGGCTTCTTGCGCAAGAAGCTTTTTGCAGAAGAGATCTTCTGCAAAAACTTCTTGCGCAAGAGTGCTTTCATACTGCAAAAGTGCATTTAAAAAAAGCGCCTCACTGCTCACTGTAGAAGCTGAGGGCTCAGGCTTCATCTTCAGCCTTGTGCAGCAGAGCTTGAGTTACAGACCCCGCCCACCCCCTCTTCATCACAAAGGCTGAAGCCCTCAAACTTCAGCTGCTCTCTAGATGAGGCAATAGAGAACACTCGGGCTTTGCCTTTGTCCCTTCCCCGCACAGCAGCAGAACTTAGCCTTCAGTCCCCCATTCCTGGCTTCATAGTATTTTTTGTTGTCAAAAGAAGGGTGCAGTGCAATCAAGTCTGAGAAACCCTGATCCCCCTGAATTATAAGAATGGTTAGGAGAAGGTTTTTGTGGGAGAAAAGAAAAGCAGTCTTTAAAAAAAAAACAAACCCACATTACAGTAGCAGTGAAGATGTTAAAATCCATACCCCTCTCTCCAGGTGAAGAGGATAAACATGTGCCTGGGGGTCTTATGGACAAGAGGAATATCAGAATGTGAAAAAAATCCCAACCAATTATGAACCTACACATTTATACTGTGAACCTGGAACAACTCTCCAATGAAAATAAATGGCCAAAAGGAATGCTCTTGCTTAAATACACAGACCTGCAGCCTGTCCATATGCCCTTCTTTTGTTTACCATAGAGTCCAACCTCTTAACCTCAATTAAACCCTAAAAGCCAGGGAAAGGCACTGAAGAAAAATATAGCTTAAGTTAATCATCTGTCTCTGGGGTACTTTGCTTTTTTAAAAAACAAATTAAGGTTTTAGCTGCCACAGAAGTGAATTTCAAAATTTAATTGCTTTAATAAAGTCCAATTTAAACTATGACAAACAAAAAGAAACCACAAATTTATATGTTCCTTATTTTAATCAGGAATCAGTACAGGCCATTCTCACAAGTCCAAGATAAGTCCAAGTCTTTTGGACTGGATAATGAAACAACTTAAAGTGGGGATTTTTTTCCCCCCGTGGCTGACTTCCATTTGCACAAATTGTTTGTTTTTTGCACAATTAAGTGCAGGGAATGGGAGGATTTAACACGCATCAGTTCCTACAAGTATGAATGACTATAGGTGGAACAGATGTTTACCAAGGCCACCCTGTACCTAGAATGGCAGAACAGGTTTTATTTGGCACATTTAAAATAAATCAATCATATCTCATAGCTTTAGAAAATAAGTAGTCCTGGGCCCCTGCATTCTCATGTTCTTTTGATTAAATAATTTGAACAGCATCATAAAACTATTCTGACATTACAAGGAGTCCAGTGGTAACAAAGTAACATTTACACATGAAAGCTTATGTCCAAAGACACCTTTGTCAGGGGTAGCAGATGAAGTGGATCTTTACCCACAAAAGCTTATGTCCAAATAAATCTATTAGCTTTTAAATTGCCACAAAATTCCTCGCTGTTCTTGCAAATACAGCCCACTATGATTACTCCCCAATACTTATTTTATTCTCCAACAAACAGAAATGGAGCTGAACTGAGTAACTAATTCATTTTGGTGACTAACAATTACCAAGGTTCAGTCGAGGATCAAAAGCCAGAGCAACAGCCCTCTCAAAAGCAATAGATTCACAAGTAGCTGCTAGTAAATTGCTTTGACAGTCTGTCATCACTCTCCAATTCAGCAGCCTCAGAGCTATCTGCCATTTCTGTATTTGCAGGACCTCCATCATAAATGGCTTACTGGTCAGGTTGTCTACACACTGGGAAGAATTTTCCAAGGGCTTGTCTACACAGTAAATTGCCACGTGGCAAGCCAGAGTATGAATCTACATACAGCACACCAGTTTGCAGTGCAGCTGTGTCCTACTTAGGGCACTCGAAGCCCTGAAGTACAGCTTAGCATACTACTGTTAAAAATATGCCAAGCCACATTAAGACTTTCAGGGCACTATAGTAGTGTCCAAATAGTGAGTTAGTGTGAAGCAAGCTGGTGCACTATAGATTCATACCCCTTGCTTACTACAAGCTCTTGCCCTAGTATAGATTAGGCCATCACACTTCCACAGTAAATCTACAGTTCCCCCTCTCCCCCAGATGAATTCAGTGCCTAAAGGCAAGCCTTCTGTTAGTCTAATGAAGAAGAAAAATAAGTGACAGTAGCCCCTTCATATGCTTCAACCCTAGCTTAGAAGAAGCAACTTACAGTTTTATCTACACTATACTGGACAATCAGAACTAGTTTCAACAGCCATACTAAGAATGCTCATCTGTGACAGGCAACATTACTGGTTCAACTCCGCTTCCATGCTAAGAGCTATTCTAAGCTTCTTTGCAGCAATTCCCTCCAAATAACTATTACACAGTTCCCACGACTAGTGTACTCAGACAATCATAGAATACTAGGACTCGAAGGGACCTCAAGAGATCGAGTCCAGTCCCCTGCACTCATGGCAGGGCCAGATACTGTCTAGACCATCCCTGTTGGACATTTATCTA
>CM057847.1:73060007-73070267 GCA_030068395.1 Apalone spinifera | reverse complement strand
CCCCCCCCCCCCCCATTAGCTGCATTTAGTGTTTTTGAATTCAATACCTTAATCCTGGCATTTAAAAAAAAAGGATGAGTATTGCACTTAACACAATAACATCAGTTAATAACCCCATTCCCATGACAAAGTAGCCTGTATTAATATAGTCAAGCGATTCCAGACACATGTTTGGGACGGGGTGGTAGGGGAAGAAAGGGACCTGTTCCAACTTGTGGAAACTTCAGTCCCTACAATGTTAGCAACACAGTAGCCTGAATACAGACCGAAAAGCAGCCCAGGAGAAGTGTGTGGCTTTGATCAGTGTGCTCAGATACAGAAAGGAGGACCACCAAGGGAAACCCGTTGCGACAGGACAAATCGGTTGCTAAAAAGACCCTAGGAACCAGCAATACATTAGATATTAAAGCGCATAGAGCAAGAGACAATAGCGTGAGACCTGCCACTACGAGACTTAGTAAATGTTATGCCTTGAACAGCAGCAGTGCAACACCCGGCTCGGTACTTCGGGCTTTACAAGCCTGTTGCATGAAAACAGCAGCATGGGAAACTTCGTTTTAAATGGAAGAGTAGCTCTGCAACAGAGTTCGGTACTCACCGCACAAGCCAACCGATACCGCTCCCCACACACCTTTTTACAGTAAGAGGAAGGGAACTGGATTTTGCCAAACGCAGGAAGAACCTGAGCTCCAGCTCCCGGACGGTGCCTCCAACACTCTGCCTCGGCGCCACTGCGCGCTCAGAGCCCGCAGCCAGGCAGGTCCCCTCACCACCCAGGAGAGCAGGGAGCGGGACTGCAGAGCGGAGACGTCCACAGGCGCGCCCCAGCCGGTGCAGAAAGGAGGCTTCACGCGGCGCCGGCTGCTGCCGCCGCTTGCCCGGGCTGCGCAGCGAAGGGCCAGGCAGCCCCAGGCGCTGCCCACTCCGAGCCGGCTGTAAACACGCCGCGGGGGCCGCTTTGTTGCCTTCTCAAGGCAACGCACGTGGAGAGGCGGCGCCCGCAGCGCGTGGCGCCCGGGGAGAAAGCTACACATGCCCCGCCCCCCCCGCGCTGCGCTAGGATTGGCCAGCGCGGGTGGCCAGTGGGCGGGCCGCCGCTTCTGGTTGGCGGACGGGCGTGTCTGTCCGGCGCGGCTCGTGGAACGCCGAGCAGTGGGTGCAGGCGAGCTGCGGGGCTTCTGTCCTGCTGCGCTCCTGCGGGCGGGACCCGGGCGCCGCTGCCCCACCCCGTGCAAAATGCAGGCACATTGTCGGGCTAGCTATGCTGTGGGGCCAGCCCCCCTTTTCCTCTCAGCCTGCCCCCGCTGCAGCCCTTCTGCGCAGTCCCTATCCCGACCGTACAGCGCCTCTGTCCTGCCAAATCCTTAGCAGAATAATCCCTCTCCTACCCCAGGTTAAGCCACTCTACCCCCACCCAGAAGACGCCTGCATGAGCACCTCTTGGCAACTCACTGAACCTGGCTCTTCTTTCCGGCCTCAGCAGCTCTCTCTTGCTCCACCAGCGTTGGCCCAAGAGTGACCAGAAACCCTAATGTTGCTGGGACCCTCTGATATTAGGTGCTTTTGTCTTATATGTGCAACTATACCCCTCTTGGGGAAAAGAGTCCTGATTTTTCACACTTTCTATCTTTCCACCTATGTGGATTGTTTATGGCAGGAGTGGGGAACCTTTTTGGGGTCAGGGGCTGCCGCACCCGCAGAAAAATAAGTTGGGGACCACAAACAAGTGAGCAGAAAATTTTTTTAAAAACCCTCATTGACATGGCCCCTGACTGAGAAGGAGAAAGACACTCCCCAGGTTACCCTCAGACACCAGAGCATAGGGGGCCCAGTGTTGCTCCTGCCTCTGCTCAAAAAAGACATTTTATGACATGCATGGTCTCCCCAAGTATCAACTGGTCTGGGATGTCTCCTTTTTTGGGGAAAGAGTGGCAAGTAGGTTGTTGTGAGAAAGCTTTGCAGTTCTCAAATTTGCTTGACTCTAGCTAATCTTGTTTCATGCCCAGACATGATCTGAAAACTTCACTGCTTGCATTAACTGACAATCTGCTCCTGGCCGTGGATGGAAGTTAGATGCTCATGCTGATTCTTTTAGGTTTGTCATTTTTCATTGGTCTTTTAATTGTATGATTTTGATAACATGTTTGCAGTCCCTAGAAGAGATTCATTGAGCTGCCTTGATATGCTGCTTCAGACCTTTTTGTCTAAAATATATGAAAAGAGGTGTGATGGACAGCGGGTCAGGTGTCCTGAGAGCTTTCTCAAGCTAGATAGATTAGATAGACGCTCATGTAACTGCTGTTGCTAAGGCCCTTTTTCATTATCTGTACTTAGTAAGTGTAACCCAAGGTCCAATGTGCTTCATCAGCAGCTATGGGAACTACAAGTTGCAGACTACAAACTGTGGCATGTTGGGAGAACTTCCTGGTTCCTTTCAGGATGTACTCTCTGCCTTCCCAGAAGGTCTAGCACTGACTTAGGCTGTGTCTTTTTCTGCTTTTCTTCTGAAAGAGGCTTTTTCAACATTTAGGCCATCTATACGGGGCCAAATGTCAGAAAAAAACGCTCTTTGGGAACATCCCTTCTTCCTCGTAAAATGAGGTTTATAGGGATGCTGAAAAAACGCGTCTGCTTTTCCAAAAAAATTTTCAGAAAAGCAGATGTGTTCCTTGGATGTGGCAGAGCTTTTCTGGGATATTGGAGGTATCCCAGAAAAGCTCTGTAGTCTAGACGTACCCTCAGATGGGAGCACATAAGCTGGAAGCAGAGAGATGGCTGCTGGACTGCAATCCTAATCTATGTTCATCACAGAATAAAACATTTTCCTGGTGGTTTGAGTAGGTCTGGTCTGATGTGAATACTCACTGACACACAATGCAGAGCACACAAAGGAGCCTCAGGCCCAGTTTCTCAAGTTGTATAAAAAGTCACAAGAGAGGCTTCCCCTCTCTGGAACAACCTTATATTGGGCGAGTGAACAGGAGAGGCTACACAATAAAGGTGCTGTGCAATCATTTCTTCTGAATGTGGATTAATGATAATTTTCTGTGTCTTTACCACCTTGAATATTTGCATATTTATGCATGACTATAACCAAGCCATTTTGCGAATTTTTGTCTGGGGAAGAATTCAGCAGTCTATTTTTTTCCAGTATTTTAATTGATGATTATTCATTTCGAAGTAAAATTTAAGGATTATTTTTTATTTATAATGTCATAAATGGGTTGAGTTCAGGCTACCTGAGAGATCATCTTATTTCTTCCATAGTACTACAGCTGGAGACTCCTTGGTATAAAAGAGAGGGGACAGCTGGTGGCATGTTCTCAAGTGCAGAATTACTTTATAATTAATAATAATGATTATTAAAACAACACAAGAGAACCCAACTGAGTTGGAGGCTCCCATTGTGCTTTGCATTATTTATTATATATTTAAGAGAATTTATGCATGTGTGTGTGTCCGTCCGTCCATGCATGAGTCCATTTGTTCAAGAACTCCTCCCTAAATGGTAAGAGTTAGGACCATCAAATTTGTTATACAACTTCCTCTTATCGTACTTACAGCAAGTTCAGGGTTCGTTGTACCAGGACAATGGGACATGTGTGGCATGTGATTGTTTTCCATCAAACAGAAAGAGATGTGATAGCAGGGACAGTTATACTCGTGAATGACCACAGGGGTGCAGCAAGCGTCCCAGCCACAGGGAGCAGCCACTGGGCAGGTTGTGTGGTTTCCCCCCCCTTCCTTGGCCCCAGGGGGCAGCCAGCAGGTAACCCCCCTCCTATCCTGAGGCCCCCCCACCTAAACTCCTGCTCTGACTCCTGCAACCCCAGTAGGAGTCCCTCTTCACCCCCCAACTCTGACTCCTGCACTACCACCCATGCCTTCTGCCTCCTACCAGGACCTCCCCTCACCCTGACTCATGCACCCCCACATACCCAGTCCCCTGCCCTGAGCCTCCCCACATACCCAACACCCTGGTCCCACTCCTGTGCCTCCCATGTCCCCAGCCCCTTGCCCTGAAGGACTCAAGCAATGCCAGGTAAGTGTTTTAGTGCAAACATAATGAGAAACTGTATAGTCCCTGAAGATATTACACTGTAAAGTGACATACCAGACAAAATGAGAAATGAAATATTATCTCCATTTTATAGAGGGAAAACTGAGGTGTTGTCAGATTAAGAGACTTACCCAAGTTCACACATGTGGAAACAGTCATGGATCTGTTAAGTTCTAGTTGAGTGCCTTAATCACAAGACCACGCTTTGTAGCAGTTAGTTTAGACATTTGAAATATAAGCAATCAGTTCGGTATATTTCCAGCACTATTGCATTTTTGATAGTTGGAAAAAATGTTCCCTCTAAATTTTTCCATCCATGTGCAGAATAAATTGTGTTATGCACACCAAGGCATGTGCAGTTATGCACCACCAGTAGAAACACATGGTGCTGGCTGCAGGAGCTCTACTAATCAGCTGGGCAGCATTTTAATTTCTCCTGGATGGCTGCCCAAGTGCTCAGGTTAAAGAGAACACTGGTTGGAAATATATATTACATCCATTAACAAGATTACAGACCAGCATCCTGTGACACTGTGTACTTTTGCAAAATGAAAACAAGCATTGTGGTGGCATATACAGAGTATATTGTAACCAATATCTTGTGGTAATGATTCTGGATTACAGCAGTTATGTTTTCCTTATACAAAAACATTGTACGACAATCCTGGAAAAAAACATCAATACCTTGAGAAATATCAAACTGGGCAATAAACGAGATCACTTCAGGTTAATTTTTATTGAAGGAGACATTGAAATTCTCTAAGTCTCAAACAACTAGGAGGAACCACAGCTTCAAATCTTGAAAGAGTTGACTCAGCTCTTCGTGTTATTAAAGTAAACCAGAGGGCTGCGTCCCCTGCTCGCTACGCTCGCCAATCGCCTGGCTCTCCCCCCAGCTGTAGAGGAGGACCAGGCCGAGGCATGGCAGCCCTAGCCTGTGCCCTTCCCCCTAATTGCCGGGCCGACGTGGTGCCAGCCCCGGCTCTCTTCCTCCCACAGAGGAGACATGATTACGTCTCTCTGTAGTCCTGCAAGAAAAACATTTATATATATATATATATACAGAGAAAGAGCGAGAGAGAAACAGTTTATTTGCACTTATTCTTGGGGCTGGAAGGGGGAATTTCTGGAGCTGTTAAAAGCCAGAGGTGTGATCCAGCAAATAGATCTATTCTTGTAACTTATTCATGCACAATCTCACTGAAGTCAGTTGGACTTTGTGCAAGTGTCAAAATTTACATGTGCAGATCTCTTAACTGAACCTCAAAGTCCTATTATTTGTACATATGAAAAGATTTCACAACGCTGAAGGAAGAATTGAGGTTTGCCCCATCCTGCAGCAGATGTAATTTGAAAAACATAAGGCCTGACACTCACTGTATAAGTGTGAAATATTTGTATTACTATACTTTTTATATATTTTATTAATAGTGCCTATTGTGAGGAAAACATCCATTTGTTGTGTTTAGAAACAAAGGGAGTTTTCACAAGAATCTCCAAGAGCTGGAGCTGGCTTCAAGCTGATCAAGTCATGAGAGGATGACTCAGAAGTCAGAAATCTGAGGCGTTCTTACTTATCGCATTTAGTTGACAGGCAGTCGGTTAGGAAAGGGAATCAGTGGCAAATCAAAGAATAGGTCATCCATTCAAGAAAGGGCTGATCTGGGCTATTAACAGAAGAGGGCATGGAATGAATCTTAAACAAAGTATTGAACTGGCTGCCATGTAGTGAGCTGACACTTGTGGACTTTTTCTAAACATTCTGACTTTCTAACATGAAATGTTGTGTACAATGTCATTAGGCATTCTGTATGCAAATTGTTCAGAATCTGAGCATCACAGAGTGATGTGACGTTAAAAAGATCATTATTAGGGTCTTTCAACCCTGAGTTAAGAATAATAGCAGTTATGATTGTACATTATTGTATACATATGTATTGTATGTGAAACAGTAATGATCTGCCATCTGCACAAATCCTACCATAGGCTTAGACAAAGTCTTAGGGTAGTCTACACTGCACCACTATTTTGGGATACCAAAGGTTTTCTGAAATAGCTACCCCACAGCTACACAAGCTGCCCATTATTTTGAAATATTTTTCAAAATAATGGGCGTGCTATTTCACCATCCTAGTAAACCTCGTTGCACAAGGGATAAGGGATGGCTCGAAGTAACATGTTATTTTGAAATTTGGTGCTGTGTAGAAGCACCAAATTTCAAAATAAGCTATTTCGAAATAGATTTGAGATAAGATAGCAATTTGCGTAGCACAAATTGCGTATCTTATTTCAAGAGTAGGATGCTGTGTAGACACACCCTTATTGTTTTGCAGTGGTCTCAGTGCAAGTTAGGTCTTGATCCTGCAAACACTTACTCATGTAAAACAGTCTTTGGCTTTCATGGGCCTTCATGTTAGTACAATATCCTCCATCAGGTAGTGGCCCGCTTCAAGTAGAAGCACCTTGCCCTTGAAGCTGAAAAGTGAGGGTACGTCTACACGGCAGGGCTTAACTCAAAATAAGCTATGCAAACTGAGCTAAGTCAATTGCTTATCTTATTTCAAAATAGCTTATTTCGAAGTAGGGAGCGTCTACACAGCACTTATTTCAAAATAGAGCACTCTTCCTCCAACTTCCCTTACTCCTTGTACAATGAGGGTTACAGGAGTTGGAGTAAGAAGTCCTCCAGCTTGACAGTATTTTGACAGTATTTCAAAATAACTGCCTGCTGTGTAGACATGGACTAAGTTATTTTGGAATAGTGCTAGTTATTTCAAAATAGTGTTGCACTGTAGATGTACCCTGAAAGAGAGAGAGAAAAGGAAGAAAAACCTAAGAACTTTCTCCCAGCAGGTAGTTGGCCTGCCACAAAATGTCTGTACTTACTGTGGGGAGAATTGTGGTTCTAGAATTGGTCTCCTGAGTCACTTCAAGATCATATGTAAAACTGTGGTAGAAACCATCCTTGAATTGAGGGATTGTGGATGAACAAATGAATAAGGTTCATGATGGGGGCGCCAAAATGCTTTCATAATACAGTACAAATAATAAACTATTCATATGATTTAGAGTTTTCAGAATTAGTCTTTTAGCTTTTAAGCTTCTTGGAATAGAGACTGTGTTTTGTTCACCCATGAAGTCTCATATCTTCCTACAGGACCATATTTATACTGTGCATAATAAACAAAAACTAATGAAATCTGAGTATGTTGTAAACTAATAATAGCATGTGATAAAGTTTGCCTATTATGTATATTATACTAACAGACTTACCTGGTATTGCCCAAGCCCTTCAGGGTAGGGGTCTAGAAGTCAGGGCAGGGGCTGGCAGTGTGTGGACTCTAGAAGTCAGGGAAGGGCCTTACGGATGTGTGGGGGGGGGGGCGGGTAGTGCAGGAGGCTGGGGCGGGATGTGTGTACATGAATGAGGGTTGGGAGGTAGAGGTGTTTGAGGGGGGTCCCATCTGGCATGGGCCTTTTCTTTCCCCCAGCCCTCACCCCGACCACTGGGGACCTTTTCTCTCCCCCCAGTCCCTCTCCCCCAGGGCAGCTAGAGGCTTTTTCTCTCCCTACAGCTGCCAGGAGCCTTTTCTCTCACCCCAGTTCCTTCCAGCCACCAGTGGCATTTTCTCCCCTCCCCAGTGGTGGTGCAGCCATGGGCTGGGGGGGAGGGAGAGTTTGGGGCAGGGGGCTATTTACCGGGTATGCTGGCAAGCAAGATGGCAGATCCCCAGTCCTGCTGACCATTCCAGTGGTACAGCTGGCCCCCAGTGGACACTCTGCAGGATAGCTCTCCGCTTCTGGCTCACTCCCCTCAATGGCTACTCTCAAAATTGTGTCTCTCTGAATAGCACCCCTCCCTTTGCATGTTATGGAAAACAGTCCCTTTCCTGGGGCTTCTGGTTGTTCTGGTACAACCAAAGCCCGACCTTGCTTTAAGTTAGGAGAAAAGGAAGCTACATATCAAATTTGGTGGCCCTAGCTCTTACCTTTTAGTAGGAATTCTTGAACAGAGTCGCAGATAGACATGTAAACAGACAGAAACCTCTAAAATATATAGACAGATATATAATGTCTATAAAATCACACAGTCCTTTAATGTGACTGGAACTATTCCAAACACTGTTGTTTTACATTACATAAAATGCAAATACCTTCTGTTATGATAATGCCACGTTATAATCTCTTATTTTATAATTAAATTCTTATTGTAATTACACATGCACCTAGACAACTCAGGGCAGGAGCGCACCTGAAATGGTTTATTACAACACGTGATATTTGTTTTCAGTGGATTGCGGACCAACTCCTAGAAATAATACAGCCTTCTCATCCTTCAACTTTTAATTATATTGAGCCAGATTCTGTAAATTAAATATTACCGTATAGACTTAGTTTGCTTGTTTCATTTACATTTATTAAAACTGTAAAACTAAACCCCTATGAATTAGTATATGTGTGAGTAATGTACTTGAGTTCTGCGCTAGGTACAATTTTCATTTTAGGTTGAAGTGTCATGAGAACAGTTTGCCTCAACCAGATTAGATCTTTCATATCGGCAATCAAACCCATATCTCAGACCTGCTTTAGCCATGAACTAATAACCGCTATCTTTGCCTCGGCCTAATTCTGTATTGAAGACTGGTTCCTTATCCTTTCTCTAATTTTCAAAATGTGTTCTGGGCAGAAACTGGATACACACACTAAATGTGAGTCATGATGTCTTTTGGGTAGGAGCAGGGAGGCAGACAGAGGTAAAGAAGCTTCTGTTCCCCAGATTGTAAAAATTCAAGGCCCTGCCCTGTTTTCAGATATGAAGACTAGAGAATGATGTTGGTATTGGATTTTGTCATATGACCATCGCTTTTCATTGGCACAATATCTTTACAATAATGCCTTTAATCGTAAAGGGTACGTCTACACAGCAACATTATTCTGGAATAACTGACGTTATTCTGAAATAACAAAAAGCGCATCTAAACTGCAAGCCTTTATGTTGAAATAATGTCGAGCTGGAGGACTTCTTACTCTGACTCCTGTAACCCTCATTTCACAAGGAGTAAGAGAAGTCAAGGGAAGAGTTTTCTTCTTTCAACTTCCTGCTGTGTAGACAGCACCAAAAGTCAAATTAAGCTATTTTGACTTCAGCTACGCAATTAACATAGCTGAAGTTGCGTACTTTAATTTGACTTTAGCCCTGCTTTGTAGATGTACCCAAAGGTTCCAAAAGTGCTTCACAAGTGGGAACCATTTTACTCCTCACCGAAATGCAGCCACCTCTGGGTGGCAATGCAGCAACTGTTTAACGATGTGTAGCAATGACACATAACACAACTGAAGAAAGATATCACATACACTTGCAAGTCAATAGAGAATTAAAAGGATAGTCAAAATATAATTGAGTCAAGTCACAAGAGCTAACACCCTTAATCTTGACAAGTGATCATAGACTCCAGGCTTGCATCTGAGCCAAAAAACATTTCAGTAGCAATGTCAGTGTCTCCTAACCAATTCCTGAGGCAGTGGCTCAATAATGGCTCGTACTGAATTTCCAGCACTATATTTTGCAGAACCCTGAATTGTCTTTTTGAGATTTTCTAACTAAGCACTAACCAAGCCCAAACCTGCCTTCTTTATGCAATCTGATAAGCTCACAGCTGAATATGGTATGGCTGCAGGCCACAAGGATTTTCATTATATCATCTCTACCAACATGCAGACAATATATTTGTCTAAAAGGGTTAGGCTGGCACATAAACATCCATAAACTAAACATTTTCTAGGTACAGAAACCATTCATAATATTCTCTCTTGGCACAACAATGACACTATCTCCCATTGATCTCCCATCTATTGCAATACTAGCAAACTTACCCAGTGTTGTCCAAATTGGGGAAGGCGATAATTTTTTCCCGGGGCCACTTAAAAAATGTTTGCAGTAGTCTTGGGCCACCCCAGAAGGGGCGGGGCCTAAACAGGAAGGGGGAAGGGCCTAAATGGGAAGGGGCAGGGCTACCCCACCCCCAGACCATGATTGGTCTGGGGATGGGGAAGCCTCTTTGTCCCCCCTTCCCACCAGGCACCCATGCCCTGGAAGAGGCTTGGCACTCTCCCCCACCCCCAGGCCCTGATTGGCCTGGGGGCGGGGGAGCACGGGAAGCCTCCTCCCGCCCTGCCAGGAGCACGTGGCCCTTTCAAGG
>CM057847.1:73029788-73048411 GCA_030068395.1 Apalone spinifera | reverse complement strand
TTCTTGGTTGAGGCTGGAGTAGCCACCAGGGCACCCTGGGAAGGCTGGAGGCCCTTTATTTCGAAATAAGTGTCTACATGGCACTTATTTCGAAATAGCTTTTTCGAATTTGGCATTATTCCTTGTGGAATGAGGTTTACCAAATTCAAAATACTGGCTGTGTAGACGCTAGTAAAGTTATTTCGAAATAAGGGCTGTTATTTCGAAATAACTTTGCTATGTAGACATACCCTAAGGGAAGGGGAGTAATTTCTAAATTATTTAAAAGCATGGAAACAAAACATTTTTCTAAATAAGACTTTTTTGAATTTTTCTGGTCTTTATTTTTTTCACATAAATTCAGGACCTAATTCTTTAAAATGGGATTCTACAAAGAACTTTGAATTAGGCATTTAATACTTGTGAAAGAGGTTGGTTTTTAAAAAGTCATTTATTTAGTGTAAAGGATCAGTCGTGTTTGGCCTATTCGATATTTGGCCTTTTTGCTGAAAAGTGCTGCTTGTGATTTCCCCCCCTTGTCTCAGACATTTTCCCCCTTAATTTAAATGTTCTTTTTAAGAATAAATACTGAGTAGCTTAATATCGTGCAGTAGACTGATATAATATATTATTATGTGATGCACCAAACACTGGTGGTATAAAAGAGCTTGCAATAAATATATGTTAACCCCTTGAAATCAACAACAACAAAGAAATAAAATTGGTGTGAAATGTATATTTCTTGACACAAATAGGAGGTTTAAGTGGGATGAACAGTATGTAAAAAAACACTCATATGGAACTGCTATGGAAAATTTACAGTTGGATCAAAGTATCTAAAACCTATAAAGGCTACAGACACGTGAAAACACGTGGATTGTTATGTGGCCACTAT
The DNA here is from genome assembly GCA_030068395.1 of Apalone spinifera. NCBI lineage: Eukaryota > Metazoa > Chordata > Testudines > Trionychidae > Apalone > Apalone spinifera. The sequence goes on along the minus strand of CM057847.1, from coordinate 73,047,537 downwards.
GGGCATGTCTATGCTAGGAAATTATTTTGACGTGACTAAATTCAAAATAATAACTCCTGAAATAACTATTTCAAAATAAGCTTATTCCCTGTGGAAAGCAGGAGCACAGATTTTGAAATAACAGGCTTGGTAGTGTGGACGCTCTGCTTATTATTTCAAAATAAGGGGAATTATTTCGAAATAACTCTCTGGTGTAGACCAGAGCAATGGTTTCCAGTCTTCTTATCAGCCCATGCTGCTTAGCCACTGGATGTGACAGCTAAGACAGACTGAGATACAGGTCTCTACACTGGCACCCTTGGCACCTCACCGGTGCCGAACCAGAGAATTTGCCAAATATGGGAAGTCAATATTGTCTAGCAGCATTACCAACACTTCCACTGCTTAGTGGGCTCTTAAAAAGCATTTAGTGGTAAATTAGAGCTAAATAACAGCACAGAACACTGAGAGCCAGGGCTGGTGGCTGTAAACAAACTTTATGGGACTGCAGGAAACTTGGTAAGTGGACATCCAGCTAACTAAAATCATGCTGGACCATGGATGTTGCCGGACGAGAGAGCAGTGGACTAGAAAGGTTCAACCTGTACTTACAGTGGTAAATCCAGCTGTTTCTTATTGTGGCACTCCGAAGAAAGAATGGGGGTGTAAGATTCAAGACTGGAAATGGGAATCAGGCAATCTTGGGTTTAGATCCTGGCTTTAGAACTTGCCCAGTGGATTTAGGCAAACCTCTCCACCTCAGTTCTCCCATTTGTAAAAAGAAAATGAAAATAACACTCACTTCTCCCACAATGGAGTACTGAGAGTATTAATGTTTGTAAAGCACTTTGATGAGAAGTGCTGTAATTCCTAAGTATTTTTACCACAAGATAGCTAGAACAGTAGTATCTCTAAAATTTCCATTATTTTATATCCATGCTCACCAGTGCTTAGCATTGTAAATGTGCATTTTTTTTATAAGGGAGTGTTTATCATCTGCTTTTTGCAATTGATAGATTTTACAAGCACAACATCAGGGCACTTACAGCAGTAATCTCCCACCCTTCCTCCCTCCCCTGCCTTCCATTGGTTGGTATCTCCTCTTCTATCCTTTTAGGACAAAAAGTTGCAGTAAAGCCATTCAGCTCCACCAACAGGCTTTGCACACCACAGGGGAGGTGCAGAGTTTTAATGCATGAAGTCACTGCCATTCAACAGCGAACTAATGAAAACAGTCTTTAGCTTTTTTGTAAAATCCTGTGTGTGTGTGTGAGTGTGTGCACACACACGTGTGCTGGTGCTGAGGGACAGATGAGTGATTCTGTGAGGTCTTTTATACCTTTTTCAATTAGACTAATTGTCTCTCTATTATTTTTGGACAATACTGCAATGGTGATGCTTGATTGCCATGCAGGATTAGCATGTTCATCAATAGGGAGTAGGAAAAGAGAAGTGAGATAGCATATAAGTGATGGGTTCACTAAAAGAGGCAAGCATCTAAGTGAGACTGGCATATTTAACCCTGGAATCATTTTCCTAGCTAACCATTGAATGTTCATGACACACCAGGAGCCTAAAGATGCAGACTGGCATCTAGTGGGAGCATTTTGCACAGTGCCCAACTCCCCCTGAAGTCACTAACATCTATCTGCATCTTTGAATCTGCACCTTTGAAAATCTGGCCCCTAATGTATGAGTGAAAATGTTATTATTTTGGCCAGACACTATTTAAAAAATGAGAATAAAAATGGGGAGTTCTTGGCTTCCAGTCCTGACTTCTATTTCGGTGTTTCTATCAAATATGCTAGGGAGACAATTTTTTTGTTGTTGCCCACCAATGTACATTCCAATAATTGTTAAGACCACTCATATTTCCTTCAAAATCACCTCCCTTTTTCATTCCATCCAAATATGGACCATTGTTCTCTATTGCACACACCCCCTCCTCTACATCCCCATGGTTGGCCACAAAAATTAAAAAGAATTTGGAAAAAAGTCCACCAAAATTTGACTGCACCCCCAAGGCTCAGTGATGGATACTGCTCTGAGCAGGGTTAGATGAGATGGTGGCAAAAACACCTGAATCCTGTCCACATCAGTGGTGCACTCGTAGGAAAGCTTTTGGCATATGCTGGTGAAGATGCAGCCTTACCATGATAGGCAGCACTGGTATGAGTACAGACTTTCCCTGGAAGTCAATGAACAGTTTCCAAGTGCCATTTGAGCCCCTTGCTTAGTTTGCATACCTCACATTACATCATCCAACAAAGCACCTTTCAGTCAAACCCCATACAATGGAAAGAGGTTGGCTGTGCTCAATGTGGGGTTAATAGTTGCCAAGGGAACACCACATTCCAGCATCAGCTGCTAATGTGCAAAGCATGCTGCTAGAAGCTGGCCAGGAACAGACCATGGGAAAATTCTTGCATACTTTATGAGACAGAAACAAACCTACTTTCTACAAAACAACACACAATGCATAATCCCCACTCTGAAGCTGAAATGCCCCAGACCTTAAAGTGCGGGGAGAGGGAGATTTAAGACTTTGGGGTGGTGTTGTCAGTAAAACAAACAAATAACAAAGTAATTTTCTGATTTGGGATTTAATTTTCAACATTTTAGCAAATGAATGGTTTAAGTGTCAAACATCTCAAAGGTAATTTTACAGAGTTCTGCAGGACAAATTGGTCAGCTTTAGCCAGGCTGGCAGGTTAGTACCTGGGGCTATGTCTAAACTACATTTTTTGCAGAAGAGCAGACTCCCGCTCTTTTGGAAGCCCTGTATTCCTTGTTCCACGAGGAAGAATGGCTCTTCTGAAAGAGCAGGTTTTTCTGAAATTTGGCCCAGTGTAGATGGACCAAATTTTGGAAAAGCCTCTTTCGACAAAACTATCGGGAAAAGGTAGGCAAATTGCAGAGCGCAATTTGTGTCCCTTTTGCCGAAAAAAAGCAGCAGTCTAGACATTGCCTGGGATGAGTGGGGCACCCAGGGTACAGCTACACAGCAGGGTGAGAGTCAGAATAAACTATTTAACTTGAGCTACGTCAATTCGGTAGCGTATGTCTAAGTAGCTTATTTTGGCTGTTGGTGCTGTCTACACAACAGGAAGTCGAAGGAAGAACGCTCCTCCTTCAACGTCCCTTACTCCTCGTGAAATGAGGGTTACCATGAGTCAGAGTCAGCAGTCCTCCAGCTCGACATTATTTCGAAATAAAGGCTGGCATTGTAGACGCGCACAGTGTTATTTTGGAAAAACATCATTTATTCCAAAATAATGCTGCTGTGTAGACATAGCCCAACTGACAACATCAGGAAACAATGACCTCGCTCTTTCTCTCTCTTTTCTGTGTTTGCAGTTCACCACTCTAAAGTGTAATGCCACAATATTACACTCCTGCCCTCAAAGCTCCTATTCACTGTAAAGCAGTCTGCTTACTGCCACAAGATGGTATTTCTGGATACAAGCACAAGCCCTTTGTGGGAAGGTGGGGGAGAAGGAAGGCGAGGGGAAAGACTAAAGATAAAATGTCAATATAGACAGCCTCCAATGACAACATAGAAGCGAGATAATGTGTTTGCATGTGTGTGTGCACACTCCCTTAGGCTATGTCTAGACTTCAGGCTTCTTTCGGAAGAAGCTTTTCCAGAAGAGATCTTCCACAAAAACTTCTTCCGAAAGAGAGCGTCCACACTGTCAAAGCACATTGAAAAAGCCATCTGCTTTTTTGAAAGATAGCGTCCACACTGAATAGATGCTATCTCGCATTTAAGCTGTGATTACTATGGACGGCGTGTGCTTTCTCCTCTTTTCTTTTGAAATAACTCAATTTCCGCATCCACACACACCTTTTTCTGAAAGAGCTCTTTCACAAAAAGGGTTCTTCCTCATAGAAAGAGGTTTACCAATGTTGGAAAAAACATGCTGTTCTTTCAATTTTTTTTCGAAAGAACACAATTGCAGTGCGGACATAAGTGAAGCTTTTTTGGAAAAACGGCTGTTTTTCTGAAAAAACTCTGTAGTATAGACATAGCCTAACTTCTCAGCCGCCCCAAAGGCAGAGTGATCACCTCACATGCTGGGTGAGTTTTGCTTCAAGTGCAAGCAAAACTGGTATGTCTCAGATTGTTTAAAAAAAAAGATTCAGGAAAGAGTTTATCAACAAGAGACTGGAAAAGGGACATGGCACCTGTCTTCCAAGGAAGAAGCAGGAGAGGAGAAGAATTTTATCTGGGGTTACTTGTCAAAGGTTTCCAACTAAGCTGAGGCTTTGGCTACATTTATATGTTTAAAGATCAGCCATGGCAGCGCTTTAATGCAGTCGTGTCCTCACGGCAGCAATGCTGAGAGAGGTTGCGCTGTAGGTAAACCACTTCCCCAAGGGGAGTTGCTAACATGTTCCCAGCACTGGAAGCCTGTTTACACTGGTGCTTTATGGTGCGGTAACTTGCTGTGCTGGGGAGTGTGCATTTCAGTGGCAGTGTAGACAAGCCCAAATTTGGACTTGTGCCACTTGGGCTGCCAACTGCAGTGTAGCTGTTTGGTCTCAGACTGGAACCTGGGCTCTGGGGTCTTCCTGGTTTGTGGTGTCTCTGCTATGTGGGCTGAGCATGCTGGGAATTGACTGCAAGTGAGAAATTGCCTGAGATCAGGTTTGTAATCACTTAAATTTTAGGTACTAGAAAGCACGTTTTATTTGGGGCTTTTTGGTAACTATTCTCTGTATTTATTGCCTTTGCTTACTATCCCTTAAATCTGTGCTTTATTAATAAACCCATTTTTGGTTTTACTGTAAAAGCTTCTCAGTGCCACAGGCTGCCAGCGCAAATGGGCTGCAGGGCAATTTCCAGCCAGGTTCCATGTTTTAACAGAGCTCCCTACCCCCACCATGGGGAATAGATTGACCCACGGCTGACAGCTGACAGAGGGCAACAGCTTCAGTTGTTTCAAACCAGTGATCGAGGGCAGGAGTTCTCAGACTTCTTTGCTTCTTACCCCTTTCTGACAACAGAAATTACAACATGACCGCAGGTGGGGAGACCTAGACTGAAGCCACAGCCCTACCACCGGGGGAGAAGGGGCAGAGGGGAGGCATGAGCTCCCAAATGCCATGGACAGAAGGGGTAAGTGATCAGAAGTTGGCAATGCCAGTGCCTCTGGGCAGCCTGGGGAACTACCAGGGGAATCTGACACTAGAAGCATAGGACAGGGCCTCCCGTCCACTCACCAGCAGTGGCGGGGGAAAGTGGAGTGATGTGGCTCTACCTTGCTCTGCTCCCCCAGCTCCTGGTGTGTCCTTCAGGGATGGGGCAGGACCGAGGCAGGAAGAGGGTGGGGCCCGTAATGGAGCGAGGTTGTCCTGGCCCTTCCCTAGGTTAGGGATGGTGCAGAGCGGAGTCACATGGGGGGCAGTCATACAGCCTATGCCCCTACTGTGTCCCCTGTCAGCAGTTACCATCGCCTGCCATGCTGGGTGTGGAACCAAAGCCAAAGCATAAGGGATTGTGCACTGGGTGAGGGGGCCTAAACGTAAGCCCTGCCACACAGGCATGGGCTTCAGCCCTGGGGAGTGGTGATCTGGCTTCAGCTGTTGGCCCCAGCAAATTCAACACCAGCCCTGGCAACTCCATTAAAATGGGGTCTTGACCCGCTTCAAAGTCTGCCCACAGTTTGAAAACCGCTGAGTTAGGATAATGGCTTCATAGGACACTGCGACTCCCCTAAAGCACTAGAGCAGTGTTTCTCAACTTTTTTTTATAAAATACCCCTTTAAAAAAATTATAAGTACCCCCAGATCTCCCTGCTCTAATCCAATGCCCCTCCCCCCAGAGCCAAGCACTGGATGTATGGTAACCCTACCTCTGAAGTGCCTGCTGCTGCCACCCAGCCCTGCCTTGGCGGCTTGTCTGCAGGGAGCAAGTGGCCCACCAGTGCCAGGCTCGCCACGTGGGGCTTTGCACTCCCACCCCAGCCCTAACCCCCCACTCCCGCTCTCCCTCGCTATGCTACTGATGCAGGGGGGGTCCTTTGGAGAAAGCTTATTGTGCTGCTTCCCCGCCTTTTAGCTCCTCTCCACAGCACCCAGGGGAAGGGGCGATGGGGATGCGTTGTACTGAGCTGCTGGTGGGGGTGGGGGTAATGTGTGTCTCCAGGTTCAGCTTTAATCAGTTTTAAAATGGTTAATGCCTCTTTCATAGTTTAAAAGGAAGCCATCAAGTGCAAAATTGTACTTCAGTCTGCACTTTATTATTACACGTGGCATTTAAGATTCTGTTAAGGAAAGAGATGAGAGATATTTTTTTCTATTTCCTCACTTTTATTTTTGTGCCCATGGCAGCACTTTATGTATTATCAGGTTCATTGCTTCCCCCTTCTGTCCCAGGATAGTCTTATTGCCCTGTCTTTTGTGTTTGTCTGTCACATAGCAACAGGAGAGAGAATAACTAAAAAATATAGAACATGTAACCATGAAACCACCATGATCAGGACAAAAAATTTAGGTGTATAAGGGACTGAGCCATTGATTAATGGCTCTCATCTTTTATGACACCATTGGTAAGTGACTAAGCCAATCCTTGATCAGCAAATCCGATTACAAATAACACATACAAATCTGCCACCTGCAGGTGTTGTACACTCTTTTTTGATCCTAGACTTTTCTTGTAACATTTGGATGTTGACTCTCGAAGCATTTGAGAGCCTGTACAATAGTCTGCCACCAGAACAATCTGTCCTGAGCTATGATTTCCAGGTCACCAGGAGATATGCCTCATGACTTCACATTGGCCTTTAAGATATATTTATAACACTTATATTGACCACTAGCAAAGCGCTTTCCATGAACAAGCTGGCCATAGAGGATCATCTTCGATATCCCTGGATCAGCCATCCTCATAACATGACCAGTCCTGCAAAACTGTTGGTTCATTGGCATTGCTTCCATGCCCTTGACACCACCCAGCGGAAGGACCTCTAGGTTAGGAATTTTGTCCCACCAATTCACATAGGCAATCTTTCTGAGGCAACGCACATGGGACTGAATGAGTTTCAAAATGTGGCAGCACTATATGGTCCATAACTCCGAACCATACAGCAGGATGTTCAGAACAACTGCTTGATAAACTGTTACCTTTGTGCCCAGTTTAACATCATGATCATTCCATAAGTGTTTGGTCCACTTTCCAAAGACAGCGCTGGCTTTGGCTAGTCAAGCAGTTACGTTGTCATCTGTGCTTATGCTAGAGAACAATATACTTCCAATGTAGCGAAACTCATTAACAGCTTTAAAGACAGTATCAGCAGCAGTGATCACTGGAGTGCTGGGATCTCTCTGAGCAGACTGAGACATTTGGGAGTAGACAATGTTATTTTTATCTCCTATTTTTTAAACTGTCTCAGTTTCAAGCTGACAGGCTGATGGCTGTTTTGTGGCTCTATGAGCTTTGTTAGCCTGAGTAATTTTAAAATCTGCTTTGCCAAAAGTATCTAATCGACATGGACAGAGCCTTACCTGGTGAGAAGAAGATTCTTCTTCCGACACTGAATGACTTTTGAGATTGATAAGAAGAGGTGGCACCTTTCATCGCTAGCTCCTTGGCTCAAAACCACCCCTGTTTGGTGACGACTGAACACTGTTAATGTTGCCTCTTCCTCTGGTATCAGTGTCCTACTCTTACATCTATGTTGCCTCTCTGATGAGCCGTTCCAGACTTCCAGGGCTTTTCAAGTTGGCTTCCCAGTAGAGGAGAAATCAGCAATATGCTTTATGTCTGCAAATACACCAATCCAAAAATGAGATGGTCAAACAACATGCAAGGTGAACCCTTTTTCCAGGAATCTCAGCCCAGTACCAGTGTCTATTTCCCAGTGTGCAACTCTGCCCCAAGAATTAATGGCCTTGGGGTTTGATTAGAATCAGAAAAACTCTCCTACTGCTTACTCAGCTTCGTTTATTCCAAAGCTGGCTCTAAACATCTGATGGCATAATAGAAAGCCATCCCACAATGTGTCTTTCCAAGAGTGAGAACTTGCTTATACTAAGGAAAACAACAGAACGTGGAGAACTCGGTGTAACAGCACTACTCGGTGATATCTGCTGTAACATTACATTTAATAGTAGTATGATGGCCTACCATTCCACACCAAAAATAAATGACATCATTGTTAGCAGTCTCGGCAGAAAGGCTAAGGATTAAATTATCCTTTCTATAGGTATTTCTTCTAGGTTAGAGCTGGCCAGTGTTCCCTATAAACTGAGTTCTTGGGCGACCACTGAAGAGAGTTTTAAATGCAGCCCAGCTGATAGGTACAGTGCCCACAGCCTCTCCCAGAACATAAGAACAGCCATACTGGGTCAAGACCACAGGTCCATCTAGCCCAGTATCCTGTCTGCCGACAGTGGCCCATACCAGATGCCCCAGAGGGAGGGATCACAACAGGTAATTCTCATGTGATCCCTCCCCTGTCACCCACCTCCAGAGAAACAGAGGCTAGGAATACCATTCCTACCCATCCTGGCTAATAGCCATTGATGGACCTAACCTCCATGAATCTATCTAGCTCTTTTTTGAACTCTGTTAAAGTTCTAGCCTTCGCTGCATCCTCTGGCAAGGAGTTCCACAGGCTATTTATTTCGAGTTTTCATATCCCCTACTCATAACTCTGGTCATCTGAAGAAGTGGGCTGTGCCTACGAAAGCTCATGATACCATCTACATGTTTTGTTAGTCTATAAAGTGCTACCAGACCATTTGTTGTTTTTTTCTAGCAGATTAGTAAGGCATGATTTCCCTTTACAGAAACCGTGTTGACTTTCCCCCAACAAATTATATTTATCCATGTGTCTGACAATTTTGTTCTTCCCTATAGTTTCAGCATGTGTTTCTAATGGTGGTGCACATAGGCATATGCCTCAGTGCACATACAATTTATTCCACACATGGAAAAACAAAGGGAACATTGGGGCTGGCAGGATAAAATGTTTATTGTTTTCTGTCTGTGCTATACCTATTTTCTAGACAAAGTAAGAGCTTACTCATCTGAAGCTGTCTGTCTATATCTTGTATCTTCCAGCAGTTCTAAATTAACTGCTATATTTTGAGGTTAACCCAGGCCCTGAACCAGAGCTAGATACTCAGATATGGTCTGAGATGCTTTTGGCCTAGCAGACATCAGCACTCGGAAGAAAAGCAGCTAGCTAAAGCTGACCTTGGGCTAGACAACGCTGAACTACAGGAACAGGGAAATGCTGATAACCCAGTTATTGTTATAGAACCCAGTTAAATAACCCAGTAATGGTTAAATCAGTGTGCAACTGCGAGGGAGTGAAGAGAGGAGGGCCTGGTATCACAGGAGTCAAACAGATCCTTTAGACCCTGCTAATCTCGCTCTGCTTTACCTATAGCCAATGCCAGGCCTGGAAGGAGGATAGAAGGAAGGAGCTTGGCTCAGTTAGGTGATGACCAGCCAGGAGACAGGAGTGTGGTTCTGTAGTCTTTAGGATTTGAGCCAAATCCTGTCCACTTGGCCAGCCACAGGAGCAAGTAAGCCTCCAACTCCACCCCCTGGGGCAAAAGGGAGGAACCTATTTGAAACCCTCACTTGAGGAGGGGGGAATTTGGACTCTTGGGGCCGTGCCCCAAACTTAAGGACTGTACTCAGTTAGTAGACTGGAATTCCTAGGCCCGGACACCAGCGGCAGGGGTCTGCACCACTTTTCCACCAGCTAAATCCGGGACTTAACCACTAGGCCACTCCACTGCCAGGGAAACCCGGCCACAGCAGCCTTCAGGACTGTCTAGACACCATAATGCTTTTGGATTCCTAGAGAGCCCTTGCTGAAAAAAGCACCATTGTCATTTGCAGCTGGCTAGATGAAACCCCAATTCTGTTCCCCGTTCAGGAAGAGAGCTGACCTCAGTTCGCCATGCATTTGTCACCTCTAGGTTTGATTAGAGCAGCTCGTATTTAGAAACAAAGCCACGCATCCTGAAAAAGCTCCTGCTCGCACGCAATGTCTAAGCACTACTGACTACTGTGAACATCTCACTCTCTCTCTGCTCTGGCTCCCCCATGAATGGAGAGTCCCGTTCAAACTAATCACAAAGCAGATATGCAGTTGCTTTTATCTGCAGTGGGCTCAAGGCCTATGCAGGTCTGTATAACTGAGAGAATCTGTGCTTTCCAGGAGAAATAGCATTCACTCAGTTAGAACAAATCTCCCATTCCTGAGAGCGTTCCACAGCCAGTCACCCACATCCCATTGTCATGGGCTCTGGAGTTCTATAATAGTTAAGCCCCAAATTAATTTAGCAGGGGTTCTGAAATTTTGTGTTGCTGACTATGCTAAATCCAGAGCAGATTTTGTTTGGCTTTCCCATGCCTCGGGGAGTCCTCAAAGATGCTTTTATTGTTTTAAGTATTAGGCATGTGCATAGGAAAGGGTTTTGTGAGGCCAAGTCAGCCACTCCCCAGGAGTTTTATTGGTGCCGTCTGTTCCTCTCCAGTCTCCCCACCTGCAGGCTGCTCATACCTTTTAGAAGATCTCACTGATGGACTCAACAGGTCTCCTCATCTCTCTGCATGTCCCTATTAACAGAAGGCACTTTGGTTCCAATTCTGTGAGGTGCTGAGTATCCTCCACTTGGACCGAAGTAAATGGGAATAGAAGGCACGCAGCATCTCACAAGAGGAGCTCTGGGCTTTGCATGAATAGATGCTTTATGGATGAAATCCAGCCTATGCAGAAGGTCAGTATAAAGTCTATGGACCGTTGAAATCCCAGAGAAGCCCTCAAAATAGGGCTCACCTGAGATGGAATCAGTGCTCGGGACTTATGCTGGCCCTCTGCTCAGCAGTGAATTTATCACTTGCCTTTTATTCAGATGTACACTGGCATGAGGGTCCTGTGTGACTAATAGCAGAACACTGAGTTGCAGTGTGGAGCTCTTTTCTGATGGAATGGGGGTATGTGTGTGTGCAAAAGGGCACAACTACCTAGGGTGATACAAAAGGGCGTGGAGCTGTCTCAGGCTCTTTATTGGTGCCAGAGGCGCTCACCAGGCAGCACTGGGAGTACGTCTACACAGCGGGGCTAAAGTTGGAATAAGATACGCAACTTCAGCTATGTCAATTGTGTAGCTTAAGCCGAAATAGCTTAACTTGGCTTTTGGTGCAGTCTACACAGCAGGAAGTTGGATGAACACTCTTCCTTCGACTTCCCTTATTCCTTGTGAAATGAGGGTTACAGGAATCAGAGTAAGAAGTCCTCCAGCTCGACATTATTTCGACATAATGGCTTGCTGTGTAGACGTGCTCTTTGTTACTTCAGAATAATGTCAGTTATTCTGAAATAACACTGCTGTGTAGACATAGCCTGGGGAATGTGCAGCACTTTTTGGATGGCCTAGCCCCAGCCCCACCTCTTCCACTTGAGGCTCCACCTCTTCCAGGGGTAGGGATCAGGGCCCTCCCCCTTCTTGCCCAGGAGCATAGTGATGCTGTTGGCCCCGCTGTGCATTTTGCACTAGGATTTGAATGTTTCTCTGCCTCTGTAGAACAGTGGGCAGTAGCTGAGATTTCATGCACATAGAAGTTGAAGGTAGGCAAATCCAGACTGGAAATAAAGTGCATATTAACACTTAGGTCAGTGGAACAACTTGGCAAAGGGGAGTAGTCAATTCACCATTACTTGAAATCCTCATCTTGAGACTAGCTCTCTCTAATATATACTGTACATCAACCACAAGTTATTGGATTGGATGCAAAAATCACTGGCTAAAATTCTATAGCCTGTGATAAGCAGATGGTCAATTAGATGAACACAACAGTCCATTCTGGATAGAAAAACCTTTGAATCTATGAGCTTTTATTTTGGTGTATGGCAGAGTTGGTGACATCCAGTAGTGATTATGTCTCATGGTGTCTCATCTCATCATGCAGAACTGTCACATGAGCAATATTTGGTCCTTCCTAGATCAGGGAAATAGGATTTTGAAAAGGGAGTTTTCATTTTAGACTTTGAATCCATGTGACACAGATAGTAACAAGAAAATGTGATAAGCATCCACAATGTAACAAGGGATCTATATGCTGCAGTATGATTCCACCTTGAAGACACAGCAGTTTTAATGACAATTTCCTGGGAAGGTTTTGCTGATCACAGCGGTTAATAATATATGTTAAAGTCATGCTAGACGTTGGTGAGGTTTAAGGTATATGTGAATTATTTAAAAATAACCGTCTAAACACTAACAAAATAATGAAGGGACTATTTCTAGAAAGACCAAACACTGCTCTTGAATAGGCTTTTGAGATCTGCTAGGCTATGTCTATACTGCACTGCAAACGCAAAAAATATACACGATTTGCGCTATGCAAATTGAATAGCTTATTTCAAGTTTATTTTGAAGTAGGCTATTTCAAAATTTGGGGTTGTCTACATGGCACCAAATTTTGAAATAAAGTGCTATTTCAAGACATCCCTTAACCCTCATGGAACGAGGGTTACCAGGATGCCAAAATAGTGTGTCTGCTATATTTTGGAATAGTGAGTGTGTTTAAAAGACGCGGGGTAGTTATTTCGGGATCCCAAAATAGCTTTGATATGTAGACATACCCCTACAGTCCTAGGTTCACAAAATGTCTGCTAGGTTGAAGCACAGCAAGCAGAGCTGTAACTAGGGCATTTTTGTGCTTGAGGGCAAGCAAGCATATTTGCACCTCCTATCATTTTTTCCATTCATTTTTCTACCCCTCATGGCTTTTTCTCCTGGGTGGCTGCCCTGCTCACTGCTCTGGAGGCTCTTGTTGTGATCTTATCTAGGCATTACCAAGCTGAAGGAAGGCGCAAACAGCTAAGCTGGGGAGCTCAGCCAGCACAAAGACAGAGGTGAGTGCAATGGTAAATGAATGCTAACTCTCAATGGAAAAAGGTGAATGAAAGATAGTGCGTTTCAGAATACCCCATTTCCATGACTTCACAAAAACACCTTCTGAAGAGCTATTTGGCAGAAGAGATCAATGCTGAAAATGGCTGGGCGGATGGAAACATTTCCACATCAATTGAGACTGAAAAGATTTGGAGTGATGGTCCAGGGAGGCAGCATTAAGGGGGGGGGGCACAATAAATGTGTAGATTGGAAGATAATGACTCATAGAATCATAGGATGAGATCTTGAGAAGTCATCTCCTCTGATCCAGCCCCTGGCCCTCATGGCAGGATGAGGCATTATCTAGACAATTCCTGACTCGTGTTTGTCTAACCTACTCTTAAAAATCTCCAAAGAGGGAGAGAATGGATTGAGAAGGCTGCTAGGGCACTTTTCCTCTCCCTCTCACATAATACAAGAATGGGGGGAGTAGGAAAGAGAGATGTAGTGAAACTGAAAAGTTTCAAATCTAGAAATAATCCAAAAATCTCTCATTAAAAAGTCAATAGCCTCTTTGTTGGCAGGTGGTCATGGCAATCAGTGGGAGATACTGGACAGGAAGGATTAATCTCCTTCTGATGCTGCTCTGGCCCTCGCATGCTGCACACACACACACATGTGCACACAGCCTGCTCCATTCTTGTGTACTGCCTTCCCAGCCCAGAGGGCCACAATCCTATCACTAGGAGAAAAAAAAAATCAGGATAACACTGTGGATGTTTGAGATTTACTAAGTGCTATTTATACACATATGATATATGTAGAGAGAATTAATAGGGGATTGGCATTGCAGCTGAGCGATTTTTTTTTTAGCTAACAGTAAATTCACTAAACATGCATTTTCCAGTGCACTGAAACTATTTGCAAATGTTGATGGAATTTGACAAATAGCTTTGACCTAAAAAACAAAACAACACACAAACCTAAAACAGTTTTTTTTCCAGAAATATCAAAATCAACATTTGAATATTATTTTGAATCAACATTTGAAAAGTTTCATTAGATCAAAACAATTTTTTGTGTGTTTTCATAGGGAAAAAAATCAATTTGGGTTGCAAACTAACGGATACATTTTTGATTATTTTTTATTTGGTCACCAAACCAAAATACCAAGTATTTACTCATCTCTAAGGGCGTGTCTAAACTACACCCCTCTGCCAACAGAGGGATGTAGATTAGGCACATCGCTATTGCAAATGAAGCAGGGATTTAAATATCCCGCGCTTCAATTGAATAGAAATGGCCGCCGCTTTTTGCCGATGCGGCACTTTGCCGGCAAAAAAGTGGCAGTCTAGATGGGGATCGGTCAACAAGGAAAGCCTTTTCCGACTGATCCTGTAAATCTCGTTGCACAAGGCTTAAGGGATTGGTCAGAAAAGGCTTTCCTTGTCGACTGATCCCATCTAGACTGCCACTTTTTGCTGGCAAAGTGCCGCGGCGGCAAAAAGCGGTGGCCATTTCTATTCAAATGAAGCGCGGGATATTTAAATCCCCGCTTCATTTGCAATAGAGATGTGCCCTACTCTACATCCCTCTGTTGGGAGAGGGGTGTAGTTTAGACACACCCTAATTGGCACCATAATACTAATAGTAAGGTTGGTGCAGGGAGTTGTGTCATTTAATCAGACTCATTAAAGTCATTGTGGAAAAAACCCAGCTTTCTGTATCTTCGTGTTTAACTAGATGGAAGATTCCCACTGCCAAAACCAGAATATGAAGAAAGTGAAGTAAATACATTCCATTAACTGCATTAATCTTGGTGGATGTATTTCAGGGTCATTTTAATAAACCTTTCCCCACCACTCCCATGTTATCTTGTAATAGGTAATCTGTCCAACTATTCATGCCAATATAAACGCAGTCAAAGACTTTCTGACATCACAGAATTATTTCTCTTTTTTTGTAAATAATGTAAATCTTTGTCTACACAAAAAATATAAAATAATGGAGCGAGAGTGAGATGTTGCTATTCCAGTAGTAAATCCATTCAATTTAAGATCTCAGTCCTGAGATTCAAAACTCTTCATGGGACTGAGCCAAGCTACATGATTGTGCTTCCATTCCACAATTCGAAATCCCACTGGTGCAAGGAAGCTGTTGAGCAGCAGAGGGAGGCTCGTAGGAGAAACAAAAGACAGAACTATGTAGCACTTTAAAGACTAACAAGATGGTTTATAGGTGATGAGCTTTCATGGGCCAGACCCACTTCCTCAGATCAATATGTGGAAGAAAATCGGCACAACCATATGTCTTTAAAGTGCTACATAGTTCTGTCTTTTGTTTCAGCTACACCAGACTAACACGCTGCATCTCTATCACTATTGTAAATGTAGGAGACACTTTGCACTGGAGCTGGACCTCAACGTGGCCCAGGATAAGAATGACCAAGTGTATGTGTGCAGCTTTAAGAAAGCTCTAATGAATGGAGAGATCCAGCTGTGCTTCAGTCCTTTGAAACTTGGCCAAGGTTTGTACCACATCCCCCTCCCCCCTTACATTCCTCACAGACATATCCTTCACGTGCAGAAAGACAACCTTATCTGGCTTTGTACCAATAGAAAATAACCAGCTAAGAATTCCACATAACCAAGAAGCCTGCAAGTCGCCCCTCTCCCTCCCTCTTTTCCATCTTGGAGGGACAAACAAAGCCTGAGATAAAAGGCTTCCATACATCTTCCTCGCTGTGAGCCTCACTGATACCTGTCGGGTGACATCATCACTGCCTGCAGCAGGAAACAACAGCTGTGCCCATTGATGTCCTTCCAGCAGAGAACAATGAAACCTGAAGGAAACTAGAATTGAAGCTGTCAATGGCAACACTCTCATGGATTTCAGTGGAGTCAGGCTTTCACCCCACATCTAGGAGTCCTAATAAAGGAATGTGACCAAATATTGGCATTTGTAAGGTTGAAATGGAGGCAGAAAAAATAAATTAAAAAAACCCCTCAACATCTCTCAATGTCTTGATATGTTTAGAGCCCGCCAAATGATGAGGCGGCGGAAGGAAGAGAGAAATGACTACTGCTTTGGGAGTATTGTGACTGACTCTCTTTGTCTGTACTGGATCTTTTTTAGTATTTACCAAGCTTCAAAACTGGCCTGCACAATTTGACCAGGTACATGCATTCATGGGTTTTGAATATTTAATAATAAATACAGGATCCTGTGCTGAATTTGTTGTATTTGTGAAAATATTGGTAATCCCTTTCAAAGCTCAAATACCACTATAGCAGTGGTCCCCAACCTTTTGCGGCTGCCGGGCGCCCGGGGGCGGGGCTACTCATGCGCCGGACACCCTGGGGGCATGGCCACCCATACGGTGCGCGCCTGGTGCTGGCACCACCCATGCGCTGCACTCCCGGGGCCGGCGCAGGTGCCGCTCCTGTGCCATGTGCCCAGGGGTGGGGCTGCCCATACGCTGTGCGCCGGGCGGGAACAGCCCATGCGCCGCACGCCCGGGGGCGGGGCCGCCATCGCCCGTGTGCTGCATGCCTGGGGCCGGCGCCACTCCTGCGCTGTGCGCCCAGGAGCCGGCACAGCCCTTGCACCGCGCACCCAGGGGCGGGGCCACCCAAACGCCACGCTCCCGGAGCCAGCACTGCCCATGTGCTGCGCGCCCAGGGGCTGGCACCAAAAGCTGCGCACCCGGGGCTGGCGCTGCTCCTGTGCCGCACACTTGCAGCTGGGGCCACCCCTGTGCCGCGCGCCTGGGGCCGGCACCGCCCAAATGCCTCATGCCCAGGGCCGGCACAGCCCTTGCACCGTGTATCCAGGGGCAGGGCCACCCAAATGCTGCACCCGGGGGTGGGGCCGCTCATGTGCTGCGCGCCCGGGGCCGACGCTGCCCATACGCCGTGCGCCTGGAGGCGAGGCCGGCTCTGTCCACTGGCGGGTGCACAGAAATGGCCCGGCGGTCGCCATGGCGCCCGCGGGCACCGCATTGGGGACCACTGCACTCTAAGATGCTTTGTGAATGGACCAGGTTTTCTTGTGATATTTGGGGAATGTTTTTCAAATACCAAACAGTGCCCCTCAGGGGTCTGTACTGGGGCCAATATGGCTCAACATATTCATAAACAATCTGAAAAATGAGACTGGGCAACAGGGGATGGATCACTTGATGATTCTCTGTTCTGTTCATTCCCTTTGGGGCACCTGGAATTGGCCACTGTCGGTAGACAGGATACTGGGCTAGATCGACCTTTGGTCTCACCTATTATGGCTGTTCTGATGTTTTTGTAGACTGGATCGGGTGATTTCCTCACCTCTGATGGAGTCCCTTCCTCTCTGACCACTGCTAGAGAATTTATCTCTGGGGCTTATGTTATATAGCTTTCAAAAGCAATACCAATTGCATGTGGGCTGCAACAGATTACACTGCACGTCAGATAGCCAAATATAACAATTTTGAGTCAAATTCTGTCAGACCCCTTTTCAGATTTTTCAAGCACACGCTTAGCCTTGAATTTAGGGCATCCGTTCCCAGGTTAATTGAGCCAGTCCATATTTGAAACCCTTTAAAATGTTTTATTTATATTTATTACAAAAGCCACAAAGGGTATGTTTAGACTGCAATGAAAAACCCACCGCTTGCCTATGCCAGCTGGCTCATGCTCACAGGGCTGTTTTATTGTTGTATAGATTTGTGGGCTTGGGCTGAACCCCGAGCTTTGGGACCCTTCCACCTGGAGTTTACATTGCAATTAATCAGCCCTGAAGACCCAGTCCTGTGAGCCCGATTCAGCAGGCATATGCCAGCTGCAGGTGTCCAATTGCAGTGCTGGATCTGGCTTTAAACACAGGTCCTTCACTTGATTTGATGTCCATTGCTGATGGGCCTTAC
>CM057847.1:73009454-73022185 GCA_030068395.1 Apalone spinifera | reverse complement strand
TGTCAATTAGGGTGACCAGAAAGCAAGTGTGAAAAATAAGAATGGGATGGAAGGGTGAAATGGCCCCCTATATAAGAAAAAGTCCTGAATATGGAGACTGTCCCTATGTAATTGGGACATTTGGTCACCCTTATTTCAATGCTCTAAAAATCTGCCATTGCTAACACCATGGTGCTCTAGCACTGTACTGCTGCCAGTGCCACAGTAATAAAACCTGACTGCCATTAGGTTGTGATTGCTTAATGGTCAACCAGGGACCCAGTCCAACAAAATTCATATTATGCAGGAGGGGCCCTTTCTGAGAGCCTGAAGATTTTTGGGGTGGGAGGTAATTAGTTTCTTTTATTCATTTTCATAAAGAAACAAAAATACAAAAAAGATTCACAGCTTTTTTGTGTCACCTTTTGAAGAATAATCAAATTATGCAATTTTGCAATCTGTTTAGCTGCAAGACCAGACAGCACAAAATCAGACAGTATTACACAGACCTAACATATTAGGAGGGGGCAACAATAATAGAAAAAAAGACACATACAAATAGGCAAAGGGAAAAGGGGACCAATGGTAAGGGGTGAGAAGACGGAGGAGAAAAAACAGAGAAGTCAGGTGGAATTAAGGTCTTACCATTCTTTATCCAAATGTATCAAGAAATGGGATCCAAATTTCCTCCAATTAATATAGTTGACCTATGTGTCCATAAGCTATTCTTTCTTTCATTGCTAACTAAGGCTACGTCTAGACAGTGGGCTTCTTTCGGAAGCAGCTTTTCCGGAAGAGATCTTCTGAAAAAACTTCTGAAAGAACACGTCCACACTGCCAAAGTGCATCGAAAAAGTGATTGCTTTTTCGAAAGATAGCGTCCACACTGAATGGACGCTATCTCGCATTTAAACTGTGATTACTATGGACGGAGTGACCACCAGAGCATTTGTGCTTTTTCCTCTTCTTCTGAAAGTATTCCCTCTTCCCCGTCCACACATGCCTTTTTCTGAAAGAGCTCTTTTGGAAAAAGGCTTCTTCCTTGTAGAAAGAGGTTAATCAATGCTGGAAAACCCCTGCGTTCTTTCGAATTTCTTTCGGAAGAACGCTATTGCAGTATGGACGTAATTGAAGTTTTTTCGGAAAAACTCTGTTGTGTAGACATACGCTAAAACAGAACCAGATACCATTATGGTAGTCTGGGCATTAGCCTACTCTTCCATTTTTGTAATATGATGCGCTGGGTGGTGTTAATTTGTGGCCCTCAAGAACCAGATCTAGACGGTGGAGTTGAACCCAGCATAGTTGATACATTGGATATAATTTTCAGTTGAGGTTTGGTTGCTGAAGTCAAACACAATTTTCACATGTGTCCACCTCTTTCCACAGCCACCTGACTGTTGGATCCAGTCACAGTCTTGTTTTGCGCTCAGCTTCTCTGCTAGGCATGGGGAAAGGCGTGAGCATAAGTAAAAGGTAAACACTTCCCTAGTTACAGTTATGAGCTTAATACTCCTCAGGGAACCAGATACTCATATGGTTCAGATGGAATCAGGGTTACTTGTCTGTATAAGTTATGGGGATAGTGTTTCTTTAAGGAGCTTGAATTACTGACGTCAATAAGGGGGAGGGGCTAGTGCAAAACAGTGACAACCTTGCTCTGTCGTTTATTATAGGAGTGGCTGGTTGCCCACCACATCCCATTACACGACTCTCTTTTCAGCTGCTTATAACTAGTCAAACTTTAAACACTTGGGCTGAAATTTTCCATGCCCCAGGTCTACCTCAAGCTGTTTTTTTTTTTCAAGAAAAATTTCAGAGAGAATGGTTTAGCCCATGCCTAGAAGAAGGCTAACAAAAAATATGTTTTGCCCCTCTTAATAAATGTTGTTGACCTTTCCTTTAAAAATTTCTAGTGCCCCCTAGAGGTGGACTTGAGATTAGCCGTGGGTAGCCTTTGTATCAGGGTTGTGTCTTTGCCATCCCAGTTTGGACAAATTATAAGCCCTTAAAAAAAATTACAGTTTGCACATGCTCAATAGAGAATTTGTAGATTTTAGCAGCTAAATTCCTCCACTATTTCATCCACGCTGTGTATGCTCCAACCCTGGGCTAGGTAGAGTTTCCTTTAATTGCAGCTCTCGGCTGCTGCAGGCTGTGATGGGCCCAGACACCTGTACTGAGAGCAAGGAGCCTGTCTTACCTGCACTCTCAATGACTGTTCCCTGCTGGGCTCGTGTGGTGTGGAGAAAGGAGCTGTAATGGGGCAGAGCTGGATGTGGATGACTGCTGGTGGAATGTGAGGAGACAAAAGGGACAAGGGCCTTGGTACTTAAACTGGGACTGGAGACTGGTAGGGAAGGTGAGAAGAAAACTGAGTTTGAGAGTTGGAGGTGAGGGGAAAACGAGGACAAGGAGTGGAGGGAACAGAAGGGACGTTGATGTTAGAGGAGGAGACCAGAGAGGGAGATTGGAATTAGGAACTAGAGAAGATGGGAAATGTGGCAAGGGGGATGTGAATGGAGGGTTGGGTGGGGGAAAAGAGGAAGATCATCTGAAGAGACAGAATGGGGCTGATGGCAGGCACTGGCTAATAAAGGAGACTGGAGGCAAAGAGCTGGGGAGGGGTCTGGGACAGAATGTCCAGAGGGGTCAGACTGTGATGTGCTTCGGAAGGGACCCGGGACTGGGATCAGAAACCCGAAGAGCAGAGACTGGGAAGGGTTAATTGAGAAGACTAAGACTGGGATTGACCTACTTTCCATATTCATGGGACCTAACATACCTATCACAACATGTGGGGTACCTCATCCAGTGCCTCAAATGCCCCAACAACTCTATCGGTGAAACGAGACAAACCCTACACTCTCAAATGAACTCTCAGAAAAATTGTAACAAACAAATCCACCATGTCACCTAGGGTCGTCACTCCATGCCTGACTTCTCATTCCTTTTCCTCAAAGGAAACCTGCACAGAACCTTCAAAAGGAGAACCAGGAAGCTTACATTCATAACTGTGCTGGCCACATAAGAACCATAGACTCAGATACTGGTTTTATGGCTTTATTACTACAGTTTGTAATATACCCCACTGCCTGCTGACCCTGAATTGCCCGCTGTGATAGAGTGTGCTGAGAAAGGAGGGGTTACAACCCTGTGGGCAGAGGAATTCCCATCCCTCCACCCAGACTGGGCATATTCCAAATGTTGGAGCTGTATAAAAGGGAGCAGTTTGGCTCAGTTTGGGTTGGACTCCGGAGAAGGACTCCTGAAGGAGCTCCAAAGACACTTCAGCCAGAGACCTGGATGACAGGATCCAGAGACCTGGGAGGCAGGCCTGAGCTGCCAGCACTGGAGGAGCCCCAGGGAGAGGCTATTGCTTGGGAACCAGAGGACCCAGAGACCACGTGGAGCATCCCTGGACCAACTATGGTAGGAAGTGAGCCAGGGTGGAGGTGGGAGTGGTATCTCCCACGCGAGTGAGCTCGGCATGTTGCAGTTAGATTCCCTGCTGAGTGAGTGGTGGAGCACTGCCATTCACAGGGCCCTCGGTCGGGACTGGTGGAGTAAGGTGGGCCCAGGTCCCCCTACTGGGGTTGTTGCCCCAATCTATTGACTCTGGCTATTGGGCTGTACTGCCCTGAGCCAAGGGCTATTACCATTAACTCCTTTTGCTGTTGACTCTAGCCCTTAGGTTGTATGACCCTGGACTAAATGACCATCGGTACAGACTGATAGAGGTTGCTGATGACTGGCCAGGCAGCATCCACTCCCCCAGGTACCCATGCCATGACACCCACTTTGAACAACAAAGAGAAAATAAAATATTGAATAACGGCTCATTAAGTAAGTATTTCCATTCTACAGAGTGAGTAAAGCAGGGGTCCTGTCAAAAAAAATAGTAAGTGATCATACAATTAAAGACTGTATCATAATGTGTACACACACACAAGGGCCAAATTACATTGCACAATAACCGAAGTCTGGGAGTTTCTACATGATGGACTTTGCAACTTAATATTTTTATAGCATATTTTTTTGTGTGTAATAGGAGTGTAGATTAGTTCTAGGATTGAACTACAAAGGGCCTGATTTGCGAGAGCAATTAGGTAGTTCCATGCCTGTGACTCACACCTATGTTTAGCCCAAGAAAGTCACTATGCCCAATAAAAACTGCTCCTGCAATTATCTGTGGACACAAAATGGGAGGAAAACCACAGTCCTAAGATCTGCGTATCCAACTTTATAACAATGCTGTGAAGAAATGTGCTGAGACACTTGGTTTGCTGACTGGCTGGATCTCAGGTGGCACCATAACAGAGAGCCAATGAGCTAGTGAGTGCTATATTCCTAAGGCTATGGAGGAGGGGAGTTTTCATTGAAGAGCAGGACAAACTCTCCATCCAGTTATACTGTGTATATATACTGACTTCATTAGTAGTATCAGAGTTCCTTTGGTGTAACAGAGCAGAATTTTCCCAGTATGTATAATGGAGGGTGTTTTCTTTTTGTCAAGGAGTGGAGTTTTGGAATGAAACTCTCTCTCTTACAGTTTTGTTAGAAGTAAAACTGATAAGTTTGTGCTAACAATTTTTTAAGGGAGAACAATTTGTTCTAACTGGAAATCCTGTACAATGAAAAGGGCTGGGGGAAGGGGGAAAAGTCTGAATTCAGGGATACTTCTCAATCAGATGAGTTGTGACCTGAAAGTTTGCTTTTAAAAGGAACCCTTTAAAAATCAGTTTACCAAGGCTCTGTCGGATGGAAAAGGAAAGTGAAAAGTTTGAGTTAAACATAGTGGGCCAGCTTGTGTTTGTTAATTTATAGGTAGTTGGGGACTGTGAACTGACTTAGCCAATGTCTGTACTGCCACTTCACTGCGCTGCAACTTTCTTGCCCAGGGGTGTGAAAAGACATCCCCTGCCCCTGAATGCAGCAAGTTACAGCCCTGTAAAGTGCCAGTGTGAATGAACTCCCAGTACTGGAAGCTGAGCTTCCAGTGCTGTTAGCTACATTCCCCTGGAGAGTGCTGGGGCTAGGTCTACACAGCAGAGTTATTTCAGAATAACTGATGTTATTTCGAAATATCAAAGTCCACGCCTACACACAAGCAGTTATTTCAACATAATGTCGAAAGAATGGCGAGCAGGAGGACTTCTTACTCCGACTCCTGTAACCCTCATTGTACAAGGAGTAAGGGAAGTTGGGGGAAGAGTGCTCTCTTGAAATAACTGCTGTGTAGGCAGCGTCAAAAGTCGAAATAAGCTATTTCGACTTAAGCTACGCAATTAGCATAGCTCAAGTTGCATAGTTTATTTCGAGTTTAACCCTGCTGTGTAGATGTACCCTGGGAGAGCTCTGTAAAGTGCTGCTGTAGCAGTGCTTTAATTTCAAGTGTAATAGCTAATCCATGTCAGGCTTTTTTTGCCCCAAGCTAAAGGATCTCAGTTTCTGGGGCACTGTAACTTTTACCAAGTTTGGTATGATGCTTTAATGTAACCTAGAAGTGAAGGTGGTGGTGCTCTGTATGTGCTGCTAACTCAGAATGAGAGGGTAAACAAAAGAAACAAAAGCTGTGTCTGACTAGATATGGTGATTTATTTTAAAAAGGATTATTTGTTAAATGATAACTAAGTATAACTTTCACTCAAGTTGATTAAATAGTTTGGGGGGAGTCTGCAGGCAAAGCAGGGTAGCTAGGAAATGTGGAGGGAGGTTATAAATCCATTCTCCTGTCCTGCACATAGAAGCAAATCCAGCCCTCCACTTCAGTCCCTACTCATTCCCTCTCCATCTGTGTTAAACGCCTTGGAAGTAAAGCCACTTCCTGTTCCTCTTTGGGGGAATTCAGGATGTGTACACCTCAGGCACACTGCAGACATTCCTGCCCTGCACAGTACATGAGGCATGGATGAATCTTCCTTATCTCCCCTCCTCAGTGAAGCTGATTAAAGACTATTGGCTCAAGTGTGGCAATGAGTAAGGATGGGGGTGAGATGGTTATTTTTCCCAGCACATTTACGGTACATGTACACTGGGGCGCTATTTTGGGATACTTCCGGTTTTCCCACATAGCTATTCTGCGTCTTGACAGCATGTCTGTTATTTCATAATAACAGGCGCACTCTTCTGACATCTCTGTAAACCTCATTCCATGAGGATTAAGGGACATTTTGGAAGAGAGCTTTATTTCAAAATTTGGCGCTACGTAGCCAGCGCCAAATTATAAAATAAGCTGTTTCAAAATACACTCGAAATAAGCTACACAATTTATGTAGCTCAAATGGCGTAGCTTATTTCGAGCTAAGGGTGCCGTGTAGATGGACCCTAGTCAGTGCCTGTAGTACCCTACATGGAATTTGGAAGGAGATGCACATGTTGCAGGAGGAAAGACTCTGAAAGAGTCAGCTAGAAATTAACTTGTGTGCACATGGCATGAATGCTAGAAGCAGTTGCAGAATCTCTGTAAATAGTACTCTTAATAATAAACAGCTTATTTGGTTTTACAAGCATGAAGTCCTTTCATGTTATCCAGCACCTGGTACATGAATCAGCATCCAGCCCAGCTATTCAAACTCTGGAGATGGGCCCAGTTTACCTCATGCGACTGTCATCTGTGAAATTGACACTGTGGGAAGAGTGTTGTTGAGCCAATCAAAATCCATCTTTTATGTCAGTTGCCTTTATTATTTATGCCTAATGCCAACCCCACTGGGAACTAACCAGAAAGTAGCCAATAACTTTTACCATTTTATGATAAGGCTCATTTTTAAAGTTGGAAGTCAGGAAAAATAGAACTGGAATTATACTAAAATTTCCTAGGTGTAATTTTTACAGGCTATGCTGTAATTATTTCATGCTTGGAGAGATTTTCATATTTCACTGGGGGCAGATGGTTTCACTGATGTGTTCTGCTGTGGATAGGTTTTTAATCCATTGGTTTAGCTGTAGATCAACAGTGCCATCTGGTGGGCATTGATTTGTCTCTACTTTTGTTTTCAAAGATTTCCATATTTTTTCCCCCAAACCATAAACTTCAATAGCTAAAGTGACATTTAAAAAAATCAGATGCATTCTTGTAAATGCTTGAGTTCAGAATTACCTGAAAGTTACATTAAGTGACAGTAAACATGCAATTAATTACTTTTTCTTGAAATGGCAGATCACTGAAAAGCCTTTTAATTTCACTAACAGAGCCTTCACAGAGTGAAAAAAACTGTGTGCTAGAATAATGTCTAAGGTGAATTATCCTAAACCACACTTTTTCTATTATTGGTTTCCACTCTGTTGAGGGTATTTCATAGTAAAAATGGCATTGGACATACAATTTCCCATATTTAATGGGCCCATTGGGGCCCCTTTATGATGGTAGGAAGTTCCTTATCATGCTTTATGTACTCTTGACTCCTAATGATCCAAGTGCTCTATGAACTATATGTACATATAGTTGGAAGAGCTCTTGAAAACAAGCCTTTAAATAATTAGGTCAATAATGTCATTGCCTAGGGAGATTGTGGAATCTTCATCACTGGAGATATTCAAGAGCACGTTAGATAGGCATCTGTCAGGGATGATCTAGTAGATGGTTGGTCCTGCCATGAGGGTAGGGGACTAGACAGGATGACCTCTCAAGGTCCCTTCCAGTTCTAGTGTTCGATCATTCTATGATTATGCAACAAATAACATTCAGCCACTTTGTAACAGAGTTAGGGGCACCATGAGGTCCTTAGGATAAGAAGAGTTATCATTTTCTCCCTAACCTTCCTTTACTCAGGTATTTGGAGAAGGTCTCTAAAAAGGTTAAAGAGTAGTACATATGGGAAAACAGAGCTCCTCATCTACATACTGAGTTAACCGCAAACTGGGGAATCTTTATACCTAGTTTGTTCTTCTATGTTCATATGGTTATGATTTGTGCTGATGAAGATTTGTCCAATTGAACACTACATTAAGTAGTCTTGTTCACGCAGGGGAGAAGTTTGGGATGCTGGTGGGGCGCTATATTGCTCACTACAATTTGGCAGGACTGGGTTCAATTCCCCTCACTGCTACAGGCTTCTTGTGTGATTGGCAAAGTCAATTGGTGTCTCAGTTTCTCATTCACAAAAGGAGGATAATACTTCCTTTGTTTATTTAGACTGTAAGCTCTTGGGGACAGGGACAGTGGGGCACCTGTTTTAGGTGGGGCCCTTTGGTCTGTAATGGAGCCATACCATTAAGAGTGAAGTTGGGGTACTGCAGCGCCTTCCAAACTGCAAGTTGCGATCCTAACTAGGGGTTGTTTCCTCAGCAGATGGGGTTGCAGAAATCCTGTGTGTTTGGAGGATGCCATTTTACAAAATTGGCATCCTCTGCACAGTGTGAGCTCTCACACACGGTACATGCCAAGTCACGCCACCTGGAGGACACTATTTTGCTTTACAAAATGGATCCCTCCATGTAGCATGATCTTGCACACACAGTACATGTGTGAGGCCATGCTGTGCAAAGGACTCCGCTTTTAAAAGCACAATGACATCCTTTATACGGCCTGGCCTTGTGTGCACAGGGCAGGTGATGTCATGCCGCAAAGAAGACAATTCTTCATACTGTCTGGAGGTGCAGGAAACAATACAGCTGAAAATGGGGTCCTGCAGGGACAAAATCCAGGAACAGTTGGGAAGAGAAAGCTGCAGGATTCTGTAGTATCATAAATACCATTTTTCAAGATCATCAGCTTGTGAAGGACTTTTCCACTAGCAATGGCTGAGCAAACCTGCATGAGTCATAGTATGACTGAGTGAGGCTGGCCTAAATATTCATATTGTTTATTATAAGACATTAGTCTTTTTCCTGTTCATTAACGTATCACAATGTTCCTGATTTTTTAAATTTCATTATCCAACATTTTTTGCCAAGTAACGGTGGCACCAATTAAAGCCCAGAGATTATCCTTATCGCCATTATTTGTTGTATGCGACTGGCCACCAAAATCAGATAGCCTTGTTTGCCATTGAGACAGTGGTACTGGAATGGGGTGGGCCTAGTGGCCATGGCGGACCCCTTCCCATTTCCCTTTTCTTCCCCCAAAGACCCACCCCCCTGGCCTGAGCAGCTGCTGGTGGAACCCACACAACAGTGGGAACTGTGCAGATACCCCCACTTTCCTGTCCCTGTCCTACATCCTCCTTTCAGGGCAGGTGTGGGCCCATTGCCATGGTTCCCCACAGCAGTCTGCACAGCTTATTCTATGGTTGGGCTGCAGCTTTGAGGCTCTGGTCAAAGCTGGGTCAGGATAAGAGCTGCATGGGCAGCTGTCGGGAGCTGGGGTCCCTACGTCGACACCAGGCAAGGAGTCTGGGGGAGGGCACATGGTTAGGCCCTGGCTCTGTCTTTTGGCTTGACTGAGTGCAGGGCTTCTGGGGGAAGAGGAGGGGCCTTAGGGGGAAGAGGAGGGTGGGAACAGGGCATCACGGGAAGAAGTGGGTGGGGCTTTGAGGGACAGGAGTCTCTGGGCCTTCCTTTTTGGGAAGGCTCTTCTGGCCCTGCATTGTGTCTCCTCTGATAGGATGATGCTAAATTTTATTAACGAGTATTTCTGTGGCTGGATGCTGATTCATGTACCAGGTGCTGGATAACATGAAAGGACTTCATGCTTGTAAAACCAAATAAGCTGTTTATTATTAAGAGCTAGAGCTGAGCAAGCAACAGAAAAATGTTCTACGACAATTTGTATTTAATCATGTTTATTACTTTCTCTTTTCTGCTTGCTATGATAGGCTATGTCTACACAGCTACATTATTTCGGAATAACGCTAGTTATTTCGAAATAATATAATTCACATGCACATAGCAAGCAGTTATTTAGACATAATGTCGACATGATGGCAAGCTGGAGGACTTCTTACTCTAACTCCTGTAACACTCATTTTATGAGGAGTAAGGGAAGTCAGAGGAAGAGTGTTCTCTCTTGGACTTCCTGCTGTATAGAAAGCGCAGGAAAGTGTAGAAAGCTATGCAATTGATGTAGCCCAAGTTACATAGCTTATTTAGTCTTAAGCACTGCTGTGTAGACATAGAGTTGAGTTTTATTAACACAAATCTTTCCAAAAAGTGATTTTTATCTTTCAGGTTTGAATATTCAAAGAGAAATTTTACATTTTGAGAAGGGAATGTTGTATATTTAACTCTAATATTAAAAAACTAACATTTCAGCCATACTAGTTAATTATAGAAAAGGAATAGAAACAATATCATGCGACTTCTATAACTAATCAACACTGCACAAACTTAAAGGGTGAATATTTACAATGAATTGTATTGAAAGGCAGTCATACAATAGAAAATATTTTGTAAAGGTTTAAAGATAATTTTTAACAATGAATATGCCCTAGAGTTTCACAGAAAGCTACGCAAATGGAGAGATAATAGCCATGTAATAAACACCATTTATCATGCACCTCTTCCCAATAGCTGTCTGCTTAGTACTCTCTCCCCCATTTTGGGACAGCATTCCAACAGTTGCCATTAAAAAAGTTAATATCAAAACTGCCATCAAAGCCCTGACACCCCCCACAACAGAATTTCTTCCTGAGGCCTACAATGATTCACAATCCTAGACTATTGACAAGTATAAGATCTCATGAGCCAATAGGATTTTATATCACTGAAAGGTGAAATTCCCAGCTTTCCATGGGGTGATACAACACTTGGAAGTTCATTGAGATGTTGGACTCTCACAATAGAATATTGGACCTTAACAATGGGAAAGCTATGTTAGATAATTTTTAGTAGTTACTAAAACACATTAGTTGTCATGTAACATTAGTATATTATATAATTTATAATTTTAATTTTCCTCATCTGGGAAATCTCCACATGTGTACAAATGGTCTCCTGCCTCACTGAAGTCAATGGGAAATTTGCCATCAAATTCAGCAGATGTTGATGAAGGTTCTTGGTATGCAGGAAGATAGATATAAACATAAAACATTAAAACTAAAATATTATTCTGACACTACACCCCATATTCTTCATAGTGATATTATTAAGACATGATTATAGCATAATTACAATTTATTGTATGCAAGGTAAGTCATGTGACGTGTCATAGAAAAAGTTATGATTTGCTGAATATGATTATTTTATTTGCATTCATGTATCATTTTTGTATCTGAAGTTATGAATATTGACCATGTTTCTGTATTTCAAATGTAGTTTACACCTGCGTAATGCCCACTACACAAGGTGCTTTCAGTCCATATGGTGGGTGGGGAAGGACTTATTCAGGGCAATGGGCCATTAGGAAAAAAAAAGAGGCCTTAGGAGAAGCTTATCTTCCATCTGGTGAGCCTTCCTGTGAATGCGCCAAACAGCCTGAGAGGCTGCTCTGACTCTACAAGGACATGTGACTGGATCACATGATGCTGGACTCCATCTTGGAATGTCAGTATTTTTACACAGATCAGTCTGGGAACTAAGCCCTTGGAAGAAGAGATTCACATGGGGGCTACGTCTACACTGCAGACTTCTTGCACAAGAACTTTTTGCGGAAGAGATCGTAGAAAGAGGAATAACTCTTGTACAAAAAGGCTTGTCTTCTGAAGATCTACTGTACTTTTTCTTGCACAAAAACACGTCTGTAGTGTGGATGCCCCGAGTTTTTGCGCAAAAACTCTGCAGTGTAGACATAGCCTAAGATAATGCAACGGACTGGTTCAGATTACACAGACGAGGAGATCCAGAGCAGCTAAGAAACCAAAGGAAGGGAAAATGTAACAAATGAGAGCACAGAGGCAGGCAATATTTGCCTTGAGGTAGAACAGTAAATTTGACTTAGAAAACACTTAGTAATGGGGCACTATTGTTAATTTAAGCCTGTGTGATTTATTGGTCTATATCTTCATGTATAATTTTGATGAAGTCATTTCTTGGAACATGCCAGACAAGGCACTTCAGGTAGTTAACTGCATTGCCTTATCACTGATTGAGCCAATCACACTGAAGGTCTTTTAAAGCCCATTTAATAATGCTAATTAGCTGACTAACAGAAAAGTTCCAAGCTATGACTAATCAACACAGTTTGCCACTCAGAACCTAGTCTTTAAAGCGCTGCATAGTCCTTTCTTTTGTTCTATAAAACTTCAGTAAGTGAATTGTACTGCTTAGACTCATGGCTCAGAATTACCATTACTCATCCAAATCTCTCAGTTTCTCCTGCTCCTTTGCTTTAGACACATGCATATTGCATGGCATCCACATTAATGCTCAGGGAAGGGTTGCCAGGAGTCTGTTTTTTGACCAGAGCATTCAGCTGAAAAAGGACTTTGGCAGCTGCAGTCAGCACTGCTGACCAGGCCACTACAAATCTGGTCGGCAGTGCAGTGAGGCTAAGGCAGGCTCCTCGTATGTCTGGGTTCTGTGCAGCTTCTGGAAATGGCCAGCATGTCTGGTTCCTAGGTGCAGAGGTGGCCACTGGGAAGTCATGGGGGCACCATGTGCTGCCTCAACCCTGAGGTTATGTCTAGACTGCAGGCTTCTTTCAGAAGAAGCTTTTCCGGAAGAGATCTTCCAAAAAACCTTCTTCCGAAAGAGAGCGTCCACACCGCCAAAGAACATCGAAAAAGCCATCTGCTTTTTCGAAAGATAACATCCACATTGAATGGATGCTCTCTCACATTTAAGCTGTGATTACTATGGATGGAGCGGCCACGAGGGCTCCTGTGCTTTTTCCTCTTTCCTCTTCTTTCGAAAGAACTCCCTCTTCTCCGTCC